>BSBK01007531.1:132500-639601 GCA_027943335.1 Chamaecyparis obtusa
GGTAGAAAATTATGATATCGCCTACAAATAAAGAGGGTTTCAAGATGGTTTGTGGGAGGTCAGATGCGAATCTAGGATTGGTAGATATGTTGATGAAGGGTGCTCCCCTTAATACCACAAACACATAACAGATATAGAGAAACACCAACAATATGTAAGAATAGAAAATGGGCTTCTTATTATCTCCACAAATGTGGAATTATAAACTTTCAAAAGTACAATATACAAAGCCACATGGGCATTCCCTTACAATATTTTGTAGAACAAAGCCTCGAATCAATACTTAGATCTACTACCCAGAACTGCCCCAAACTGCCTAAGACAACACTACGGGCCTTCTTTATATAGGCAATTTCCACCACCCGAGAAGGTTCCAAAAATTTAGCCCTTAAGGCCGACTATACATAAAATTATTTTATTTTCACAATTTTACAATAGCGTCGGCTCAAAAGAAATACAAAATATGCTTTTGGATAGCCCAACTTCCGAAGGCCATAGCTTTTTAACCGTAGTTCTATTTTTCTATTGTAACCACTTTTCAAAAATGACATGATGAGATCTACGGTGCTTAACAAGTGAAGCGCCAATCAACCAGGGGTCAATCACTATCTAGAGCCTCTAAGGCCTTCAAAAATTGACCTAAAAGATTTCATACCCAAAAACTCTAATAACTTCACCAATACTGATGATGTGGCAATAAAACTCAACTGATAGGCTAGAATGACTAGGATGAACCTCCAACTGTGAAATCAAAACATTCTGAGATCATATGACCAACTTACTAAAAATAGTAAGTTTCCATAAATAGCAGCTTTGCACAAGATAGCCCTTATTGAAAAGCAAACAAAAATATTTTTGGGTGATGCAAGATTGCTCTTACACCTAGGATGCTCATGCATCAGACACCTGGGATAATTTGAGAAGTGACCCTGTCACGACTCAGGTGTGCAAAGGAAAACCAAGATGGTTAACCTCCTCCTTTGTTAGCCATGATGAATCTTCAATAGGTTGTCCTTTCCATTTGACTAAATACTCTTCATATGTCATGTTCCTTGTACTTCTGCCAACATGATTATCCAGTATATCTTCAATCTCTTTGGTATCTAAACTAGTTGCTGGAATACTCCAATGTGCTGCTCTGATCTCATCTTCAACCTGAAATTTCTTATACCTCCTTTTCTGATATGCCTTAGCCTTATACCATGCATTCATTTTGGTAATGTGCTTCCTCACTTCCTCATGGATGTTCTTCAAATGTTCTACAAAATCCTCAATTTCAGCACTACTTATTTCTCCTTTATCTATCTTTCTTAACTCATGCATTTCTGGGACTACTTCCATATACAATATGTGGATGATGTGATGAACTAAACTTCAAATCTATTTTCAACTCTTCACTTTTTGCTAGTGTCATTTTGTGTGCTGCTTTATTTGGCAAACTAGCTCCTGTAATCAAATCTATATGATGGTTGTTCTTCCTTACCGGTGGTAATCCATCAGGTACATTATTAGATACAATATCCTGAAACTCATGCAATAATTTTGCACCTTCTATAGGTACATCTTCTACTTCCTCTTTCCCAGCCTTTGGAATTAAGGTAAAACACATATGCTCATGCTTCATACCATTTAAGAAATTTCCTCTATCAACAAAAGTTATTCTTGCATTACCACACACCTTTTCTTCAATCTCCTTCAATGGCTTTAGCTTATGTTACACTCCATCCTTTGTCAAGAAATAGGTATTCATATGACCATCATGTATAGAACATCTGTCAAACTACCATGGCCTACCCAACAACATATGACATGCATCCATAGATATGATATCACATAGTACCTCATCTTGGTACCCGCCGATCTTGAACTTCACTAGGCACTGTTCACTGACCATGACCATGTGGTCATCTTGCACCTAGGCAACCCGATATGGATGTGTATGTTTTTGCCTCTTGAGCTTCAACTTTGTCACCATCTCTTTTGACACCCAATTGTCAGTGCTTCTGCTATCAATAATCACATCACAACACTTACCCTCACACTTGCACCTGGTGCGAAATAGGCTCCTCCTTTGTTCAGGTTCATTCTCAACACTCAGTAGGACTCTTTTGTTAATTAGCGTCTCTCCTCTTTTAGGATCTTTAGAATGTGATGATCTAGCATCTTTATCTATATGTGCAAGTCTAGCCTAGCTTTCATTTCTCCTATTTGATCTTCCTTGGTGCTGAGGACATTCAAATGCCCAATGACCTTCTTCTCCACAGTGAAAACATGCTTCACGGAAACCTCCTCTTCCATATCCTTGTCCTCTTCCTCTTCCTCTTTGATCTCTATTATTCTGATCATATAAATGATTAAAATTATCTCTTCTCTAATTCTGACTGTTACTGATGAAGGGTGCTCCCCTTAATACCACAAATACATAACAGAAATAGAGAAACAAAAACAATTTGCAAGAATAGAAAATGGGCTTCTTATTATCTCCACAAGTGTGGAATTCTAAATTTTAGAATTACAATATGCAAAGTCACATGGGCATTCCCCTTACAATATTCTATAGGAAAAAGCCTCTAATTATTACCCAGATCTACCTAGAACTACTCTGAACTGCCCCTAGAACTCCCTAAGACAACTCTACGGGCCTTCTTTATATAGACAATTTCCACCGCTCGAGAAGGTTCTAGAAATTTAGCCCATAGGGCCAACCAAACTTAGAATTATTTTATTTTGGGTAAAAGCACAATCAGGTGTCACCTTTTTGGCTAACTTATCAGCACAACTGAATTTTAGTATTTCTAACTAAAATTAATTTTGGTCAAACATATGGTCTAGCAAGATTCATTGTAGCTAAGTTAGATAAGTTCTTTAACTTTTCCAATTGGAAATATATATTAATTGCATGTTTTATACCACTTTGGGTCCAATTACCATAAAAATAAAATTATTTCAGAAAAGTTGCGTTTCAATAACTCCTAATATTTTTAATGACATTTTAAAAAAAATTTAAAAATACCCTTTTGTAGAGATCAAAGTCAAGAATATCCTCATATAGATTTTATAGTGTTTTAATAAGACATAGTTTATTGTAATTAAAAAATATTACAAGTAGGTATTTTAACAGTTAAGGAGATGTTGATTCGGAGAAAGAAAAAAATAGTAAATTATATTAAATAAATTTTAAAAACACATGGTGCACTAGAGGAGAGAGTCCTCTTCAAGAATATATATTTCTTTTTTTGATTGGGATAGATTTGTTATGAAAAAAATGTTGCGAGATGAAAACTGTCGATTTCAGTGATTTGGAATTTGAATTGTTATAAAAGAGAAAATATAGGTCACAAACCTATTTTTATTTCTTTATGCACTAGATATATATGTCATCTATGACATATTTTGAAATTAGGGGAAAATATGTTTATTTACATATAATTTTTTGGTGGGAACTAGACCCCTAATTTTCAGCATTTTTCAGCAGCTAAAAAATTGTCTTTAAAAATTAAAAAAACATATCAATTCTTATTCAAAAAAAATATTAAAAATATTAATCATAAACTTCATCCATTTTATCACATTTAATTAGTTTACACCATCTTCAAATTCTAAACATAAATATCATTTTTATACTATTGAAGTTGAACAGCTTTGATTTTGTTAGCCTCTTCCTTTGTAAAAGGGTGACAGCTTATTGTGCTTTTACCCTTTTACAATTTATTACATCAAAGTTGGCTCAAAATAACTTTTGAAACCCAAATAGAAATTTTGAAGGAAAATTATTTTATGCCATTTCAGGTGACCCAACTTTCGAAGACCATAAGTCATCGCCAGTTGACCCGATTGACTATTATGACCCCATTTCAGAAAGGCCACAAAGCGCTCTATAGGTTTGAATTATGAAAGTGTCTGTCACCCAAATTCTTGACCTCATTTGGGTCCTCTAAAGCCTTCAAAATTGAGTTCAAAGTTTCTGTACCAAAAATCTTCAATATCTCCATAGCTAGACTTGATCTGTCAATGAAACTTTACTGGCAGGCTGGTACGATTGAGATGAACATCCAAATGTGAAATCAAAACATTCTGAGATCGTATGACCAACTTACTAAAAATAGAAAGTTCCATAAATAGTAGCTCTGCACATGATAGCCCTTATTGAATACAAAAATAAAATAAAATTGGGTGATGCAAGATTGCTCTTCAACCCAGGATGCTCCTGCATCAGACACCCAGGGTAATTTGAGAAGTGACCTTGTCACAACTCAGTTGTGAAGAGGAAAACCAAGGTGGTTAACCTCCTCCCTTATCAGCCATCATGAATCTTCAATAGGTCATCCTTTCCAATTGACCAAATATTCTTCATATATCCTGTTCATTGTGCTTCTTCCAACACAACTATCCAGTATATCTTCAATCTCTTTGGTATCTGAACTAGTTGCTGGAATACTCCATCATGCTACTGTGATCTCATCTTCAACCTGAAATTCCTTATGCTTCCTTTTCTGATCTACCTTAGCCTTATACTATGCATTTATTTTGGTAATGTGCTTCCTCACCTAATCATGGATGTTCTTCAAGTGTTCTGCAAAATCTTCAGCTTCAGCACTACTTATTTCTCCTTTATCTATTTTTCTCAATTCAGATCCATTTTTGGGACTACTTCCATATACAATCTATGGATGATGTGATGAACCAAACTTTAAATCTATCTTGAACTCTTTACTTTCTGCTAGTGTCATTTTGTGTGCTACCTTATTTAGCAAACTGGCTCCTAGAATCAAATCCATCTAATGATTGATCTTTCTTACTCATGGTAATCCATTAGGCACATTATCAGATACAATATCCAGAAACTCATTCAATAATTCTGTAACTTCTACAGGTACATCTTTTACTTCCTCTTTTCCAACATTTGGAATTAAGGTAAAACACTTATGCTCATACCACATACCATCTACGAAATTTTCTCCATCAACAAAAGTTATTCTTGCATTACCACATACCTTTTCTTCAGCCTCCTTCAATGGCTTTATCTTATGTCGCACTTCATCCTTTGTCAAGGAATAGGTATCCACATGACCATCATGTATAGTACATCTATCAAACTTCCATGACCTACCCAACAACATATGACATGCATCCATAGATATGATATCACATAGTACCTCATCTTGGTATCCGTCGATCTTGAACTTCACTAGGAACTGTTCACTGACCATGACCTTGTGGTCATCTTGCACCCAGGCAACCTGATATGGATGTGGATGTTTCTGCCTCTTGAGCTTCAACTTTGTCACCATCTCTTTTGACACCAAATTATCTGTACTTCTACTATCAATAATCACATCATAACACTTACCCTCACACTTGCACCTAGTGTGAAACAAGCTCCTTCTTTGCTCAGGTTCATTCTCACCACTTAGTAGGACTATTCTCTTAATCAGCATCTCTCCTCTTTCTACATCTTTAGAATGTGATGATCTGGCATCTTCATCTACATATGTAACTCTAGCCCATCCTTCATTTCTTCTATCTATTCTTCCTTGGTGCTAAGGACATTCAAATGCCTTATGACCTTCCTCTCCATAGTGAAAACATGTTCCACGGAAGCCTCCTCTTCCAGATCCTTGTCCTCTTCCTCTTCCTCTCTGATCTCTATTATTTTGATTATGAAAATGATTTAAATTATCTCCTCTCTAATTCTAGCTATTACTAGCATCATCCTGTCCTTTCGAATCTTCATTTCGATCTCTATGTGACCATCCATCAGATCTTCTATCATGACCTCTTCCACTTTGTCTGTTCTCAAACTTCTTGTTCAGCTTTTCCTCTACTTTTAGGGAAAACTAGTATGCCTCTTCAATACTATTCATTCAAACCAAATTCAACTCCTTCTGATAGCTCGACCTTAACCCATTAAGGTAATGGGAAACTTTCTCCTTATCAGCTTCTACGTGGCTCGTTCTGATGAGAAGTCGATAGAACTCCTCTGTATACTCCTGAATAGATCTTCTAGCTTGCTTCAAACTTTTCATTTTCTTTAGTAGGTCAAGCTCATAATCAACAAGAATGTGCTGTCACTTCAATTTATCCACCATCTGATCCCATCTTGTGATTTTATCCTTTCCTCTTCGATTTCACTCCAACTGAATCTCTTGCCACCAGATCTTCGCATGTCCCTTCAGTCTGGCCTTCACAAACTTGACCCAATCAGGATCCTTGATATCTTCATACTCAAAATATTCTTTACATTCATTGATCTAGTTGATCAGTTCTTCTAGGTTAAGATTTCCTGAAAATACAGGAACCTCAATCTTAGGTCTCTTCCTGATCTTTGAAATGGCTCAGAAAAGTCTTTCTTCTTCTGGATTCAAAACTTTGACTTCCCCTTGTTTAGAATTTCCTTCTTCAGCTTCATCCTCACTTTTTTCTTTGACATTAAGATTCATTCCTCTACTAATGTAGGAGCATTTTGAGTTCCTGAAGATCTTCTGTTGTGTTGGAGGAATTCCCTTGCAGAGGGATGCAATGCCTTATTTTTGGTAGTTTTCTGAGTTTTTGGGCTGTGATGATCTCTAGAGATCTCTAGGATGTGTGATGAAATTTGTTTGTTCCTTGATGTATGTGGAATATGTGTCTAAGGTCATAGCTCTTGATGTGACATGGTTTTGGAGAGATTGGATGGACAGTTTCAAAGTTAGAGTTGTTTTCCTTGCTGTCGGAATAGTATTTCCCTGCAGTTTTGGAGCTGATTGAGAGATTTGGAGACCTTGATCCTTAATGAATTAGAATTTTCATACTTGGGGCCTTAAAGAGGACCTAAATTAATATCATTTTCCAAAGGCGCATCTCCTAGTTCATTATGAGTCAAAAGTTATGGCCTTTTTGGCACAAGACCTATTTTCTGCCAGTTTTCGGGTCCGAGCCGTTCCTGCAGTTTTGGTGCTGATTGTTCATATTGAAGACCTTGATCCATAAGGAATTTTCTTTTTCAAACTTAAGAAATTTAATTTGACCTAAATTACTATCATTTCCCAAGAGTGAAAACTCCAATTCATTATGACTAAAAAGTTATGCCCGTTTTGCCTCAGGACCTATTTTCTGGCAGTTTTTGGGTGAAACGTGTGGTGTTTCTTCTTGCGATGTTCCGTGTGATCAAATGGGACCTTGAGCCATTAATATAATTTTTTTGTGTCATTTTTGGACTTAAATGCAAAGGCTCATTAAGTTTTGATCATTCTTGCATTAGTTTTGGTTTCTTTTATTGGACTAGACCTATATTGTAATTAAAGCCTGACTGGCCAACTTGTGGCTTAGCTGGCTATATATTGAGAGCTTAAGTTGATGTAGAAGGTAGCTTGGAGGTGAGAGGAGAGTACTAGATGATCCTTAGATCATTAAGAAGAGTAGAGTAGAAGCATATTTTTGAATCTGGGAGTTTGTAGCAGAACTAGTGGCCTGTGGGCTTAGGACAACAGAGGGTTGCTTGGAAGTGTGAGTACAAGAATAGACCTATTCCTATCAAAGGCTACCTGTTGCAGATCTAAACTAGTTGGTGGTTCCTTGGATCTTGTGAGATCTTGCTGATACTTTTTTATTTCATTATAATAGGCTAAAACCTGGAAGGCCTTACAGTCGGGCATGTTGAATGAAATTCTATTTTGAATCATTATCTTGTTGTATTCCGCCATATTGGTGTTGTTATAATTGGTAGTTGTAGGCTTGGACTATCCATTATTGGATCCTCCATCCCTACCCTACGTCATTATGAATCTCCTCTTCCAATGCTCCCACTTGTCTTTGCAACTCCCTAACCTTAGGTGTCACAGCACTAGCTCTTCCACCATGTTTTTTTTGTGGAGGCATTTTCACGTGTATCACTAAAATCCTAACCATGGTTCTAATGCAAACTGCCTCATAGTCAATGATCTATTGACACAAACTGTAACCCATGGTCTTGGTGCAAACTGCCTCACATTCGATAATTTGTTTACATAGAAACCCTAACCCACAGTCCTGGTGCAAACTACCTCACAATCGGTGATCTGTTTACACACTCAGGAACTCCTACTCTAATACCACTTGATGAAGGGTGCTCCCCTTAATACCACAAACACATAACAAAACAGAGAAACAACAACAATTTTCAAGAACAAAAAATGGGCTTCTTATTATCTACACAAGTGTGGAATTCCAAATTTTAGAATTACAATATACAAAGCTACATGGGCATTCCCCTTACAATATTATGTAGGACAAAGTTGTGAATTATTACCCAAATCTACTCATAACTACTCCGAACTACCCCCAAAACTGCCTAAGACAACACTATGGGCCTTCTTTATATAGACAATTTCCACCGCCTGAGAAGGTTCCAGAAATTTAGCCCATAGGGCCGACCAAACTTAGAATTATTTTATTTTACAATTTATTACATCAAATTCGGCTCAAAATAACTTTTGAAACCCAAATAGAAATTTTGAAGGAAATTATTTTTTACCATTTCAAGTGACCCAACTTCCGAAGACCATAAGTCATCGCCAGTTGACCTGATTGACTATTATGACCCCATTTTTTAAAGGTCATGAAGTGCTCTACAGGCCTACCTTGTGCAAGTGCCTCTCACCCAAATTCTCAACCTCATTCAAGGCCTCTAAAGCCTTCAAAACTAAGTTCAAAGTTTCTATACCAAAAATCTTCAATATCTCCACAACTAAACTTGATTTGTCAATGAAACTTTATTGGCAGGCTGATATGATTGCGATGAACCTCCACATGTGAAATCAAAACATTCTAAGATCATATGACCAACTTACTAAAAATAACAAGTTCCATAAATAGAAGCTCTGCACAAGATAGCCCTTATTGAATACAAAAACAAAAATATTTTTGGGTGATGCAAAATTGCTCTTACACCCAAGATGCTCCTACATCAGTTACTGGCCTCATCCTACTTTTTTGGATCTTCATTTTAATCTCCATATGACCATCCATCAAATCTCCTATCATGGCCTCTTTCGCTTTGTCTGCTCTAACACTTCTTGTTCAGCTTTTCCTCTACTTTAGGGAAAACTAGTATGCATCTTCAATATTGTTCATTTGAACCAAATTTAGCTCCTCCTGAATGCATGACCTCAACCCATTAGGGTAACGAGCAACTTTCACCTTATCAGCTTCTGCATGGCCTGTTCTAATGAGGAGTTGATAGAACTCCTCTATATACTCCCGAACAGATCTTCCTACTTGCTTCAAACTTTGCATCTTCTTCAGTAGGTCAAGCTCATAATCAATAGGAATGAACTGCGACTTCAATTTATCCACCATCTGATCTCATCTTGTGATTTTATCCTTTCCTCTTTGATTTCACTTCAATTGAATCTCTTACCACCAGATCTTCGCATGACCTTTCAGTCTGGCCTTCACAAATTTGACCCAATCAGAATCCTTGATATCTTCATACTCAAAATATTCTTCACATTCATTGATCCAGTCGATCAACTCTAATGGGTTAAGATTTCCAGAAAATGTCAGAACTTCAATCTTAGGTCTCTTCCTGATCTTCAAAATGGCTCAGAAAAGACTTTCTTCTTCTTGATTCAAAACTTCAACTTCTCCTTGTTCAAAATTTTCTTCTTCGGCTTCATCCTCACTTTCATCTCTAACATTAAGATTCATTCCTCTATGAATCTCCTCTTGCAATGCTCACACTTGTCTCTACGGCTCTCTAACCTCAGGTGTCACAGCACTAGCTCTTCCAGCACATTCTCTTCATGGACGCATTTTCACACATATCACTAAAACCCTAACCACAGTCCTGGTTCAAATTGTCTCACAATAGATGATCTATTTACATAGAAACCCTAACCCATGGTCCTAGTGCAAACTTCCCCATAGTTGGTGATCTATTTACGCACTCATGAACTCCTACTCTGATACCACTTGATGAAGGGTGCTCCCCTTAATACAACAAACACATAATAGAAATAGAGAAACACCGACAATATGCAAGAATAGAAAATGGGCTTCTTATTATCTCTACAAATGTGGAATTACAAATTTTCAGAAGTACAATATGCAAAGCCACATGGGCATTCCTTTACAATATTCTGTAGGACAAAGCCTCAAATCAATACTCAGATCTACTACCCAGAACTGTCCCAAACTACCTAAAACAACACTAGGGGCCTTCTTTATATAGGCAATTTCCACTGCTCGACAAGGTTCCAGAAATTTATCCCTTAGGGCTGACTATACATAGAATTATTTTATTTTCACAATTTTACAATAGGGTCGGCTCAAAAGAAATACAAAATATGCTTTTAGGTAGCCCAACTTTCGGACACCATAAATTTTTAACCGTAGCTCCATTTTTCTATTGTAACCACTTTTCAAAAATGTCATGATAAAATCTATAATGCCTAACAAGCATAAGCACCAACTACTGGGGGTCGATCGTGATCCAGAGCCTCTAAGGCCTTCAAAACTGACCTGAAAGATTTCATACCCAAAAACTCCAATAACTTCACCAATACTGATGATGTGGCAATAAAACTCAACTGATAGGCTAGAATGACTAGGATGAACCTCCAACTATGAAATCAAAACATTCTAAGATCATATGACCAACTTACTAAAAATAGTAAGTTTCCATAAATAGAAGCTTTGCACAAGATAGCCCTTATTGAAAAGCAAATAGAAATATTTTTGGGTGATGCAAGATTGCTCTTACACCCAAGATGCTCCTGCATCAGACAACTGGGGTAATTTGAGAAGTGACCCTATCACAACTCAGGTGTGCAAAGGAAAACCAAGATGGTTAACCTCCTCCTTTCTTAGCCATGATGAATCTTCAATAGGTCATCCTTTCCATTTGACCAAATAATCTTCATATGTCATGTTCCTTGTGCTTCTTCCAACATGACTATCCAGTATATCTTCAATCTCTTTGGTATCTAAACTAGTTGCTGGAATACTCCACTGTGTTGTTGTGATCTCATCTTCAACCTAAAATTTCTTATGCCTCCTTTTCTGATCTGCCTTAGCCTTATACCATGCATTCATTTTGGTAATGTGCTTCCTCACTTCCTCATGGATGTTCTTCAAATGTTCTACAAAATCCTCAATTTCAGCACTACTTATTTCTCCTTTATCTATCTTTCTCAACTCATATGCATTTCTGGGACTACTTCCATATACAATCTGTGGATGATGTGATGAACTAAACTTCAAATTTGTTTTCAACTCTTCACTTTCTGCTAGTGTCATTTTGTGTGCTTCCTTATTTGGAAAACTAGCTCCTAGAATCAAATCCATCTGATGACTAATTTTCCTTACCGGTGGTAATCCATTAGGTACATTATCAGATACAATATCCTAAAACTCATTCAATAATTCTTCACCTTCTACAGGTACATCTTCTACTTCCTCTTTCTCAGCCTTTGCAATTAAGGTAAAACACGTATGCTCATTCTACATACCATCTATGAAATTTCCTCTATCGAAAAAAGTTATTCTTGCATTACCACATACCTTTTCTTCAATCTCCTTCAATGGTTTTAGCTTATGTCGCACTACATCCTTTGTCAAGGAATAGGTATTCGCACAACTATCATGTCCAACACATCTGTCAAACTTCCATGGCCTATCCAACAACATATGACATGCATCCATAGATATGATATCACATAGTACCTCAGCTTGGTACCCGCTGATCTTGAACTTCACTAGGCACTATTCACTGACCATGACCTTGTGGTCATCTTGGACCTAGGAAACCCTATATGGATGTGGATGTTTCTGCCTCTTGAGCTTCAACTTTGTCACCATCTCTTCTGACACCAAATTTTCAATGCTTTTACTATCAATAATCACATCACAACACTTACCCTCACACTTGCACCTGGTGTGAAACAGGCTCCTCCTTTGTTCAAGTTCATTCTCACCACTCAGCAGGACTCTTCTGTTAATCAGCGTCTCTCCTCTTTTAGCATCTTCATAATGTGATGATCTGACATCTTCATCTACATGTGCAACTCTTTCCTAGCCTTCATTTCTCCTATCTATTCTTCCTTGGCATTGAGGACATTCAAATGCCCTATGACCTTCTCCATAGTGAAAACATGTTCCACGAAAACCTCCTCTTCCATATTCTTGTCCTTTTCCTCTTCCACTTTGATCTCTATTATTCTGATCATGGAAATGATTGAAATTATCTCCTCTCTAATTCTAACTATTACTAGCCTCATCCTTCTTTTTTGGATCTTCATTTTGATCTCCATATGACCGTCCATTAGATCTCCTATCATGGCCTCTTCTGCTTTGTCTACTCTCAAACTTCTTGTTTAACTTTTCCTCTACTTTTGGGGAAAACTGGTATGCCTCTTCAATACTATTCATTTGAACCAAATTCAGCTCCTCCTAAATTCTTGGCCTCAACCCATTAATGTAACATGCAACTTTCTTCTTATCAACTTCCGCCTGGCCTGTTATGATGAGGAGTCGATAGAACACTTCTGTATACTCCTGAATAGATCTTCCTGCTTGCTTCAAACTTTACATCTTCTTCAGCATGTCAAGCTCATAATCAATAGGAATTAACTGTTGCTTCAATTTATCCACCATCTGATCCCATCTTGTGATTTTATCCTTTCCTCTTCGACTTCACTCCAATTGAATCTCTTGCCACTAGATCTTCTCATGACCTTTCTGTCTGGCCTTCACAAATTTGACCCAATCAGGATCCTTGATATCTTCATACTCAAAATATTCTTCACATTCATTGATCCAGTCAATCAACTCATCTGGGTTAAGATTTCTAAAAAATGTCAGAACCTCAATCTTAGGTCTCTTCCCGATCTTCGAAATGGCTCAAAAAAGTCTTTCTTCCTCTTGATTCAAAACTTTGACTTCTCCTTGTTCAAAATTTCCTTCTTCAACTTCATCCTCGCTTTCATCTCTAACATTAAGATTCATTCATCTGTGAATCTCCTCTTGCAATGCTCACACTTGTCTCTACAGCTCTCTAACCTCAGGTGTCATAGCACCAGCTCTTCCGCCATGTTCTCTTCGTGGAGGCATTTGCATGCGTATCATTGAAACCCTAACCATGGTCCTGGTGCAAATTGCCTCACAATCGGTGATTTGTTTACACAGAAACCCTAACCCATGATCCTGGTGCAAACTACCTCATAGTTGGCGATCTATTTACACACTCAGGAACTCCTACTCTGATACCACTTGATGAAGGGTGCTCCCCTTAATACCACAAACACATAAAAAAGATAGAGAAAAACCGACAATATGCAAGAATAGAAAATGGGCTTCTTATTATCTCCACAAATGTGGAATTACAAACTTTCAGAAGTACAATATGCAAAGCCACATGGGCATTCCCTTACAATATTCTGTAGGACAAAGCCTCGAATCAATACTCAGATCTACTACCCAGAACTACCCCAAACTGCCTAACACAACACTATGGGCCTTCTTTATTTTGGCAATTTCCACCACCCGAGAAGGTTCTAGAAATTTAGCCCTTAAAGCTGACTATACATAGAATTATTTTATTTTCACAATTTTACAATAGGGTCGGCTCAAAAGAAATACAAAATATGCTTTTAGGTAGCCCAAATTCTGGAGGCCATAACTTTTTAACGGTAGCTCCATTTTTCTATTGTAACCACTTTTCAGAAATGCCATGACAAGATCTACAGTACCTGACATGCGTAAGCACCAGTTAGTTGGGGGTTGATCATGATCCAGAGCCTCTAAGGCCTTCAAAATTGACCTGAAAGATTTTGTACCCAAAAACTCCAATAACTTCACCAATACTGATGATGTGGCAATAAAACTCAACTGATAGGCTAGAATGATTAGGATGAACCTCCAACTATGAAATCAAAACATTCTGAGATCATATGACCAACTTACTAAAAATAGTAAGTTTCCATAAATAGCAGCTCTATACAGGATAGCCCTTATTGAAAAGCAAATAGAAATATTTTTGGGTGATGCAAGATTTCTCTTACACCCAAGATGCTCCTGCATCATATGTTGAGGCAAATTTCTGCTAGGTTAGAAGCTGTTGAGACAACCCAGCATCGAGGAAGACATCTTGAAGATTTTAGTGATGATGAAATTGAGGAAGAACATGTTGATGTAGAACCTGCACCTATGGTGGATCAGGGTCAAGAAATATTGTTGAAGGCTTTGAAAAATCTAAAGTATACGTGCCACATTTCATTCCTCCTGAGTATAGTGGAAAGTTAGATTCAAATGAATTGATGGATTGGATCACCAAGATGGAGAAGTACTCTAAATATGAAAATGTCCCTGAACAAAAGAAGGTGAAAATTACAAGCACAAAGTTTAAAAGTCATGCATCCTTATGGTGGGAGTATTTGCAATTGGACAGAAGGAGGAAAGGCAAAGACAAAATCAAGGTATGGAATAAGATGGTAAACAAGTTGAAAGGAAAGTTTTTACCTTGTGATTATTAGATTAACCTAGTTAGGTGAATGCAAAGTTTGAGGCAGAAAGATAGCTCGGTAAAAGATTATGCTAAGGAATTCTATAGGTTCGATATCAGATCTAGACATGATGAAGATGATATGGAAATAATTGCTAGGTACCTGAATGGATTGAGAGTTTCTATCCAAGAAGAAATCAAATTGTTAAGTTGTAAAGTCTTGAAGAAGCCTATCAATTTGCCTTGAAAGCTAAGGAGAAATTAAACAAAAGACATGAACAAAGACAAAGAGGTAGAGGTGGTATATTCCCAAGAGGAAAAGGTAGATCTTATGGTGAAAATAATAGATCTGGACAAAGGCAAGATCGAGTGGAAAGGTGAAAGTTCTAGTAGAGGAAGAGGCAATAGTTACCGAGGTGGATTTCAAGGAACTTATTACAATTGTGGAGAATAAGGACATAGATCATTTGAATGTACACATGCAAGTAAGAAGGTTGGTAGAAGTAGAAATGCCTTAGTACAAGAAGACTCACTGAACGAACCAGAGAAGGAAAAGAACTTGATGGTCAGGAGAGCATTGTAGAGTGAAAGTAATAAGGAAGATTAAAAAAGGAAAAGTTTGTTCAACACCAAATGTAGATTTTTTGGTGAAGTATGGAAAGTAATCCTTGATAGTGGGAGCTTGAAAAACTTGGCATCTGAGGAAATGGTTGCAAAATTACAGTTGGAAAGGTTAAAACACCTGAAGCCCTATCAAATCTCATGGATCAAGGATGAGCATACATTATTGGTACGTGAACAATGTAATGTGAATTTGAAAATTGGAAAGTGCTATGATAAGGTTTTATGTGATATCATGCATATGGATTGTTGTCATATTTTTCTGGGTAGACCTTGGCAATATGATAGACATGCTATATATGATGGAAGATTGCACAAATATACTATTTGGGATGATGAGAGAAGACAAATCTTGTTACCTTTGATTGAAGAACCTATTAGTAGTGTGTGTACATGTGTGAAAGTTTTTCTGATGGAACAAAGAAAGTTTGTTAAGGATTTGAAGAAAAATGATGTGTGTTTTGTTGTGATTCCTAGCAAACCGAGTAAGAAAATAGAGGATAGAATCCTTGAAAAGATTGATAAGATACTCACCAAGTATAAGGAGATCATTTCTGATAATGTACTTGATGGTTTTCCACTGAAGAGAAGCATTGATCATTGCATGGATCTGATTCTAGGAGCTAGTTTACCAAATAAGGCACCACATAGGTTGACACCTACTGAGAATCAGGAATTGAACCAATGGATTCAAGAATTGTTGTAGAAAGGTTTGATCCAAGAAATTTTGAGTCCTTGTACAATACTAGTTTTATTGGCACTGAAGAAGAATGGAGAATGGTGAATGTGTACAGATTCTAGAGAAATCAACAAGATAACATTGAAATATAGGTTTTCTATACTGAGAATGGATGACATAATGGATAGTTTGACTGGAGAAAAGTATTTTACCAAAATTGATTTGAAAAGTGGATATCATCAAATCAGAATCAAAGAAGGAGATGAGTGGAAGACTTCTTTTAAGACAAGAGAAGGTTTGTATGATTGGTTGGTTATGCCTTTTGGTTTAACTAATGCACTGAGTACTTTCATGAGGCTGATGAATGAGGTTTTGAGTAAATTCTTGTGTAAATTCATGATTGTGTATCTTGATGACATTCTGATATTCAGTAAGACTAGAGAAGAACATGTGTTGCATGTTAAACAAGTATTGCAGAGATTGAAAGAAGAAAAGTTACTAATTAACTTGAAAAGGTGTTCCTTCAAGAAAGAGGAAATTGTGTATTTGGGATTTGTGATTTAAGCTGATGATTTGAAGATGGATCCTGAAAAGGTTGAAGCTATTTTGAATTGGCCTACACCTAGAAATGCAATTGAGGTAAGATCATTCCATGGTTTAGTAAGTTTTAATCAAAATTTCATTATAAATTTTAGTTCAATTTACAATGCTATGACTGAGACTATGAGAGGAGACAAAAGATAATTCAAGTGGACATATGGAGTTGATGAGAGTTTTGAGGCTTTGAAGTAGAAGGTTGTTGAATTACTTGTATTGGCTTTACCTAATTTCAATAAGGTATTTCAAGTTGAATGTGATGCTAGTGGTAGTGCAATAGGAGTTGTGTTGAGTCAAGAAGGTAAACTTGTTGCTTTCTTTAGTGAGAAATTGAATGATGCAAAAGGAAATATTCAATGTATGATCAAGAGTTCTATGCTATTGTTCAAGCCCTAAAGAAGTGGAGACATTATTTGATACTGACTAAATTTGTGTTGTATACTAATCATAAGGCTTTATAGTATTTGGCTAGTCAAAATAGGTTGAATCAAAGACATATGAAATGGGTTAAGTATTTGCAGAGTTATACATTTGTGATAAAACATAAGAGTGGAGTCACTAACAAAGTTTTTTATGCATTAAGTAGAAGTAGATCTTTGATGACCAAGATGAGAATTGAAGTTCTTGGCTTTGATGACATGAAATATTTGTATGAGATTGATCCTAATATTTTTGAGCCATGGAGAACATGCAGAGAACCTGTTCAAGATCAACCAAGTACTAAATGGGAAGACTATTTCATTCAAGAAGGTATGTTGTTTAAAGGTATTCAATTATGTATACCAAGAGGATCAATGAGAACTAATTTGATAAAGGAGAAACATAGCAGTGGTTTGGCTGGACATTTTGGAATTGATAAGACATTGAATTTTCTTAAGGAGAAATACTTTTGGCCACAATTGTATAAGGATGTTCATAAATTTGTGAAAAGTTGTGGATTTTGTCAAGTTGCAACAGGAGTAAGTGAGAATACTAGATTGTATATACCGATCCATGTTCCTGAGAAACCGTGGATTGACATCAATATGGATTTGTTCTTGGCTTATCGAAGACAATAAGAGGTAAGGATTCTTTATTTGTTGTGGTACTTAGATTTTCTTTATACCTTGTAAGAAGACATCAGATGCAGTACATATAGAAGATCTTTTCTTTAAGGAAATTGTTAGATTGCATGGATTATCAGGTATCATCTCTGACCAAGACAGTAAATTTGTTGGATACTTTTGGAAGACTCTTTGGAGAAGGTTGGGCACCAAGTTGAGGTATAGTTCAACATTTCACCCACAGATGGATGGACAAATAGAAGTTGTAAATAAAAGTTTGGGTAATCTTTTGAGATGTTTAGTTGGAGATACATTGAGTAATTTGGGTTCTATGTTGGTACAAGAAGACTTTGCATACAATAATTCACTGAATAAGAGTACTGGGAAAAAACATTTTGAGATTTTAAATGGGATGCAACTGAGAGGTATATTAGATTTAAGAGATATTGCTGATAAAGAAAAGAGAAGTGTTGAAGGAGTAAAGTTTGTTGAGTTCATGAAGACATTGCATGAGGAAGTGAAACATAAGTTGGAAATTAGTAATCATAAATTAAAATACAGAGCTGATAAATCAAGGAGACATAAGACTTTTGTTGTTGGTGATGAAGTAATGGTTCATTTGAAGAAAGGAAGATTTCCTGTTGGAACATATGTAAAGCTAAAAAAAAAGAAGTTTGGTCCTTTCAAGATATTGAAAAGATTTGATAGTGGAAATGCTTATGAGATTGAGTTACCTGAGGACATGGATATATCACCTATATTGAACATTGTTGATATGTATGAGTATCATGAATCAGATGAAGAAATGGCAGTACTGAATGATTATCCTAAGAAGCAGATAGAATAATTCGAGTAGATTTTGGAACAAAGAGTTGGCAAAAGCACAAGAGGATGACATTATATGAAATATCTAGTAAAGTGGAAGAATAGATCAACTGAAGATAGTTCATAGATTTCACAATTTGAGTTGGATTCAGCTTGGGT
The DNA here is from genome assembly GCA_027943335.1 of Chamaecyparis obtusa. Lineage (NCBI taxonomy): Eukaryota > Viridiplantae > Streptophyta > Pinopsida > Cupressales > Cupressaceae > Chamaecyparis > Chamaecyparis obtusa. The sequence goes on from BSBK01007531.1 coordinate 150,883, forward strand.
TTTACCTGTTGCATGATTCGGAGAATCATTTCAAAAAACTCCAAGTGTCTGATGTAGGAGCATCTCAGGTACTTGGAAATCCTATGTCTCCAAAAACAAATTTGAAGTTCTCTATGTTGTTCGGTTCCTTCTTTGACTAAGTTGGCTTGGTAATTTCTCAGTTCCTTCGTTAACTAAGTTGGTTAATTAATTCTCTAGTGCTCAGTTATTCTTTGCAGGTGCTTGGTTATCCTTGCTCACTGAGTTGTTTATTTTAGTTTTCTGTTGAGACCGACTTGTATATTTAATTTTCATTGTGGAATTAATGTTGGTATCTATCATTGGGAAGCATGTGGACCTAGATGTATTTGTTCCTTCTATTAATGGTGGATCCAAAGGTTGACTTGTTTTGGTAGCCTCTTGTATAAATGTAGTTGTTTGGTTAGAGTTTACAGGGGAGTAGTTTAGTAGGAAGATAGTAGATAGAAGATTGAAGATAATATCTGAATCCTCGTATGTTGGAGGATATTGTACTTTAATTTTAATATCTAGCCCTAACCTAGAAGGCCTTATCGCCTGGCATGTTTAAATATATTTGACGAAATATATTAATCAGATCTGCATTCTCTCTCACTTTATGTGTTATTTTCTTTCACATGTGATCATTGCGAGGTTATTCTAGATTAGGGTGTGTCTTTGGCCCTTTCTATCCTATTCCTTGTGTCAGAGAGAGAGACTAACTTGATCAAGTGGGATTCATTCAAGTATCACTCAATCGAGTACCTCTGGCCATGTATATACCATTAGGCACCACGTAGTACATATGTGGATTCATTCGAGTGCTACTTTGTTAGGAATGAATGTTGAATATGTCCTATGGGTGAGTATTCAGAGTCATTATGTAGCATTTTCATGTTGCATTCATGACTGTGATTGTCATTGATGTCAACAAAGTGATCTACTAAAGATTAGTAGAGAAGTAGACAGTGTTTGAATTAGCGCAAATGGAGTATTATAGATCAAGCTATGTGAATCTGAGGATTTATTCTAAATTGTGTCATGAGATCATGGTCAAGAGTGCATACATAAATTCAATTATTCATGACATTTATGTGTAATTTAGTGGAAGCATTATTCAGGCAGTATTCCTGAGAAGCGGTTTGTGGTAATTGGATGATATCTCCTAATTTTGATAGAATCTAGGCATGCAAATTAATACAGTTGATGAACACATTTTGGTGGTGACCTAGATGAGACAACATGGTCAAAGGTTGCACGTGTGAATAATTATTATGTTTAGAAGCCGACAAGTTTTATGTAATTATGGAATATTACGTAATGTGTGAAGGTTTATTTTGTAATTGGTTAAGCCCTGTTGGCCGACTCATTTGTAATTTTTTGATTATGGTATAAAGGAAGGATTTTTTCCTTAATTTTAATATGATATGGTGATGAGATATAGATGAGAATTGTAGAATTAAGCAATATATGTTGTAAGAGGATATGCAAATTGTAGAGATCTGGTGAAGCAGTTGGTACGGTTTGGCACAGGTAGAAGAGAAAAGATAAGTTGATGAGATCGATAATTGTTGGTATTATTATGTTTGTATAATACAAAGATCAGTTGGACAGTGTGTTCAGTGATCTTTCCCATGAAGTTTTTTGGACAGTGGGTCCTTCTATCTTCCATAACTCTTAACCAAGTTAGAATCTTCTAACAAGGATTAAAATTATCCTAACAGGGACTTGTATGTATTGAATTTATTTCATAAGGCTCCTAACATAGTTCATCCTCTCACAAGGAATTTTCATATTAGTACATCTTTTTTGGGCATCATTCCCACTGGGGTTTACTCTCTAATCAAGAGGCTCCCTAGTTAACATATCTTGTGTTATTGTGTATGTTTATCTTTCTATGGTTATTTCTTACATTGATTACATGGTTGAAATATGTAAATGAAGATAAAAGTTGTAGTTATCTAATAACTAATTCACCCCCCCCCCATTAGTCATCTTGGTGGACTTTACTTTCTAAAAATTGGTATCAAAGTAGCAGGTCCTTGAAGGAAAAGTTTAACAACTTAAGGAGATCTATGGAAACTCATTTCAGGAAAGAAAGACCTAAGTTTGATGGAGTAAACTATGATAGCTAGAAAGAAAAGATGAAGACATGTTTTCTATGTTTAGGACCAAGATATTGGTTAATCACAAAGAATGAGAAGACTATCATTGAAGAAGATAAAATTGAAAAATGTACTGAAGAGGAGAGAGATATATTCATGTGTAACATACTTGCTAGAGAAGAACTTTTATCAGCCCTTCCAAATAATTAATACAGTCAGGTAAAAACTCTAAGGACATCTCATGAAATTTGGTTAGCTTTATAGTCTACTTTTGAAGGTGATGTGCATGCAAAGAGAGTCAGATTCTAGAATTGGATATGTTCATTTGAAAATATAAGAATGATGGAAGATAAATCTGTTAGAAGCTATATTGGTAGGATTTCAGAGATTGTTGAAGGTATCAAAGCTTGTGAAGGAAATAAAACTGAGGATGAAGTGATATGGAAGATTCTAAAGATATTAACTCCTATATTTAAGCATACAATAGAGATGATTGAACAAGTTATACCTTCTACTAAGAACTTTATCAAAGAAACTCTTGTTGGAAGATTAGAAGTAGTAGAGATAGGCTTGAGACAGTCACAAGATCTACCTAGAATTGAGACAACATTTAGCGCACTTAGTGTTCACCCTACTTTATCAAGAAGTATTAGTGTAAGTGGAGATTATGTTAGTTGCAGCAGATCTAAGACCAAATAAGATAGAAAGATTGAGGAAGGAATTTCCTTTCTTGTGAAAGAGAATCGGAAGGTAAGAAAATATTTAAATGTTCGACTTGTCAAGAATATGGTCATTTTGCATCTAAATTCCCTAAGAGAGTAAAGCAATACAAGAAGAACTTTAAACCTAAAAGATCTAAAGAATGTTACCAAGCTAATGATGAAGAACTTGAGGCTAGTGTTGAGAAATTCTTAAGTGAAAGTGATAATGAAAATGATGATATAGGATTTGTAGCAATAAAAGAAGAACAATATGAACCTGAAGTTAGAGAAGAAAAATATTTAGTTTCCCAAGTAGAAAATAAATTTTATTGGATTATAGACAATGGTTGTTCACATCATATGACTAGAGATATGAAGAAAATTATAAAGTTTAACAACTATGATCGAGGAATTGTTAGATTTGGAAACAATGCACCTTGCATGATAAAAGGAATAGGATCTATTATACTTGATGGAAAGACTAACACTGATGATGTTTATTTTGTGGATGGATTGAAACATAATATTTTAAGTGTTGGATAGTTAGTTGATAAGGGATATCAAGTTTGGTTTACTGAGAAAACTTGTGTGATCAAGGATAAGGATGGTAATTTGATTGGAACTGGATCAAGAACTAGAGGTAATGTATTTCAGTTGAACCCTACTATGATGACATGTTTTATTACTAGAATTGATGAAAGTTGCTTATGGAATAGAAGGTTTTGTCACATAAACTTTGATAACATTGTGAAAGTAAGTACTACACTTGCAATAAGAGATTTTCCTGTGATTATGAAACCTACTAATATGATTTGCAAAGAATGTGTTATGGTTAAGTAGAAGAGAAGTTCATTTCCTAGTAAGAAGTTCACATCAACAGAGAAGTTGGAAATTGTTCATACAAATTTGAGTGCTCCCACAAGGACTAGAGGATTCTATGGTGAAAGGTATTTTATGATTTTTATTGATGACTTTAAAAGAATGATGTGGATTTCATTTTTTAAAGAAAAATCTAAAGTATTTGATAAGTTTAAATTGATTAAGAACAAAGTTGAGAGTGAATCTGGAATGAAGATTAAATGTTTGAGGTCAAATAGAGGTGAAGAATTTACTTCAAAGGAATTTGATACTTTTTGTGAAGTGAATGGTATTAAGAGATAGCTTTTAGCCCCTAGAACACCTGAACAAAATGGTATTGCAGAAAGAAGGAACATATCAATAACTAAAGTGGCAAGAGCTATGTTATTTGAGAATAATTTGGTGAAGACATTTTGGAGACAAGCAGTGAATACAGTAGTATATATAATGAATAGAGTACAAATCAGAGTAGACACACACAAGACACCTTATGAATTATGGTTTGGACATGTACCATCAATTAAGTATTTCAAAAAATTTGGAAGTAACTGTTATATTAAGAGAGATGATGACATTGGAAAGTTTGATCCCAGAAGTGATGAAGGTATATTTCTTGGTTATTCATTGAAAAGAAAAGCTTATAGATGTTTCAATAAAAGAACTAAGACTATTGGTGAAAGCAAAAATGTTAAAATTCATGAAACGTTCAAAATTCAAGAAAGAATGCTTGACTATGAATCAAATGAAGAAGTTCATCCTCGAATTGATCAAAAAAATGTTGAGCTATTTTATGAAACTAGCAGTGATTTGCAGAATGAGAGTCACATTGAGGAGATAAGAGAAGAACCTAGAACATAACAAAGATTTGAAGTAAGAACTGAGATAGTGACACCTAATAAGAATCTAGCAAGAAATCACCATTTTGATCATATTATTGGGAGCATAGAAAAAGGAGTTTTGACAAGGAATAAGGTACAACAAGAACTATGTTTGATTTCTCAAATTGAACCTAAACTTACTGATGAAGCTTTTAAATATGAAAATTGGATTAAAGAAATGAAAGAATAATTGGATCAAATTGAAAAGAACAAGACTTGGGAGTTCATCCCTAGACCTAAAGATAAAAATGTTATATAAATAAATGGGTATTTAGGGATAAGATGAATGAACAAGGAGAAGCTGTTATGAACAAAGAAAGATTGGTATGTAAAGGATACTCACAAAAATAAGGAATTGATTATGAAGAGACTTTTCACCTGTTACAATAATTGAAGCAATAAGATTTTTTTGGCTTATGCAGCGTATAAAAAATTTAAAGTATATCAGATGGATATAAACTCAGCATTTATGAATGGAGAATTGGAAGAAGAAACTACATTAAGTAGCCTGAAGGTTTTCCATTGACTCATGAAGGAGACATGGTATGTAAACTAAACAAAGCTTTATATGGACTGAAACAAGTACCTAAAACATGGTATGCAAAACTAGATAAATATTTGATAAAATTGGGATTTGCTAGGAGCACAACAGATAGTAATTTATATCTGAAAGAGATTGAGAATGGTTTATTGATTGTGTTAGGAATGAATGTTGGATGTTGGTAGTCATTCTATAGCATTTGTTGCATTCATGACTATGATTGTCATTGATGTCAACATAGTGATATTCTGGAGACTAGCAGAGAAGCAGACAGTGTTTTGATTAGCGCACGTGGGATATTGCAGTTGGTGATATGCATGTTGAGGTTATAATATTTGATATGTTATATGTCTACGGTTAAGAGTGTAGATAGTAATTCATTGATTCATGAAAGTTATGAGCATTTTGGTAAAAGCAGTATTAAGGCAGTGTTCCTGAGTAGCGGTTTGTGGAAATTGGATGATATCTCCTAATCAGGATGGAATCTGGTTTTGCATAGTTAAAGGGAATTTTGAGACACATTGATGATGATGTGGTTCACAGTGAAAATTTTGAGGTCACACGAGTGAAGAGTTATTGCATTTGGAAGCTGACAGTTTTGAGTAATTTTGTTGTAGCGTGTAGAATCTTTTATTTTGTAATTGGATCCTAACTCATTTGCAATTATTTAGGTGTGGTATAAAGGAAGGAATGTTTTTCCTTATTGTATGGAGTGGTAGTGAAAAATAAGTGTGAGCATCGTTTGGTTGCATGCGAATGTATGCATGAGGCGAAGAAAAGAGCCTATGAAGTTGTGAAAGTGAAATTGTGAAGGAAGACATGCGAAGTACAAAGATCTAGAATTGAGATCTGGTGTAGTAGTGAGTGCAGTTTGGCATAGTGAGGAGGTAAAATATTTCATATTATTTTTATAAATAATATTAAGGTTATTTGGACAGTGTGATCAATGATCTTACCCTGAAGTTGTTTGGGCAGTGGGTCCTTCTGTCTTCCATAACTCTTAACAGGGTTAGAATCTTTTAATAGGGATTCAAAATCTCCTAACAGGGATTTATATGTACTGAATGTATTTCATAAGACTCCTAATAGAGTCCATCCTTTCACAAGGAATATTCATATTAGTGCATCTTTTTTGGGCATCATTCCCATCGAGGTTTACTCTTTGATCAAGAGGTTCCCTAGTCAACATATTTTGTGTTATTATGTCATTATGTATGAATATCTTTGTATGGTTAGTAATTGCATTGCTTACATGGTTAAATGATGTTGAAGATGTTAAAGGTTATAATTATCTAATAACTGATTCACCACCCCCCCCTCTCAGTTATCTTGGTGGAATTTACTTTCTAACAATTGGTATCAGAGCGGGAGGTCCTTGAAATGAAATTTTAATAGCTTAAGGAGATCTATGGCGAATTTCAAGAAAGAAAGCCCTAAGTTTGATGGAGTAAATTTTGACAGTTGGAAGGAAAAGATGAAGACACATCTATTTTGTTTAGGACCAGGCTATTGGTTGATTAAAAAGAATCATAGGACTATAATTGAAGAAGAAAGTCTTGAAACAAATTCTAAAGATGAGGTAGATCTATTCATGTGTAACATACTTGCAAGAGAAGCACTTTTGACAGCACTTCCAGAGAATGAATACAGTCAAGTAAAATGTTTTAAGAAATCTAATAAAATTTGGAAAGCTTTACACTCTACTTTTGAAGGTGATGAACATGCAAAAAGAGGTAGATTACATAATTGGATATGTGCATTTGAAGATATTAGAATGATGGAAGATGAATCTGTTAGAAGCTATATTGGTAGAATGTCAGAAATTGTTGCAGGGATAAAATCTTATGGAGGATCAAAGACAGAGAATGAGGTGATATGGAAAATTCTGAGGACATTGACTCCTGTATTTAAGCAGAAAACACAAATGATTGAAAAATTTATACCTTGTACTACAAACTTTACAAGAGAGACTCTTCTTGGAAGATTGGAAGCAGCAGAGATGAACCTGAGGTTATCAGAAGACTTACCTAGAATGGAGATAGCATTCAGTGATCTTAGTATTCATCCTACTTTTTCAAGAAGTACTAGTGTAAGTGGAGATTATCACAATAGTAGCAAATCTAGAAATGAAGAAGATAAGAAGATTGAAGAAGGTATTTCCTTGCTTGTGAAAAGAGAATCAGACGATAAGAAAAAATTTTAATGTTGGACTTGTCAAGAATATGGTCATTTTGCATCTAAATGTCCTAAGAGAGTTAAGAAGTATAGAAATAATTTCAAGCCTAGAAGATCTAAGGAATGTTATTATGCTAATGATGAAGATCTTGAAGCTAGTATAGAAAGAACCTTGAGTGAAAGTGATATTGAGAATAATGATGAGATAGGATTTGTAGCAATTAAAGAAGAGAATCCTAAAACTGATGTTAAGGAAGAAAAAGCATTAGTTTCCCAAGTTGAAAAGAAAGCTGATTGGATTATAGATAGTGGTTGTTCACATCATATGACTGGTGATATGAAGAAGTTCATAAAGTTTAACAATTATGATGGAGGAGTTGTTAGAATTGGTAACAATGCACCTTGTTTGACTAAAGGTATAGGATCTATTACTCTTGATGGAAAGACTAACACTGATGATGTTTACTTTGTTGATGGATTGAAACATAATCTTTTGAGTGTTGGACAGTTAGTGGATAAGGGATATCAAGTTTGGTTTACTAAGAAAACTTGTGTGATAAAGGATAAAGATGGAAATCTGATTGGAACTAGATCTAGAACTAGAGGTAATGTATTTTAGTTGAATCCTATTGAGATGACATGCTTGATTACTAAAATTGATGATAGTTGGTTATGGCATAGAATGTTTTGTCATATAAACTTTGATAACATTGTGAAAGTAAGTACTACACTTGCAGTAAGTGACTTACCTAAAATTATGAAGCCTAATAACATGATTTGCAAAGAATGTGTGATGGCTAAGTAGAAGAGAAGTTTATTTCCTAGTAAGAAGTTCACATTGGCAGAAAAGTTGGAGATTGTTCATACAGACTTGAGCGGTCCTACCAGGACTAGAGGATTCTATGGAGAAAGGTATTTTATGATTCTTGTTGATGATTTTACAAGAATGATGTGGATTTCATTTCTGAAAGAAAAATCTGAAGCATTTGATAAGTTTAAGGTCATTAAGAATAAAGTTGAGAATGAATCTGGAATGAAGATTAAATGTTTGAGATCTATAGAGGTGGAGATTTTACTTCTAGAAAGTTTAACACCTTTTGTGAAGTGAATGGTATTAAGAGACAGTTTTCAGCCCCTAGAACACCTAAACAAAATGGTATTTCAGAAAGAATAAATAGGTCAGTAACTGAAGCAGCAAGAGCTATGTTGTTTGAGAATGATTTGGCAAAGACATTTTAGAGAGAAGCAGTGAATACAATAGTATATACAATGAACAGAGTACAAATCAAAACAGACACAGACAAGACACCTTATGAATTATGGTTTGGACATGCACCCTCAATTAAGTATTTTAGAATTTTTGGAAGCAAATGTTATATAAAGAGAGATGATGATATTGGAAAGTTTGACCCTAGAAGTGATGAAGGAATTTTTCTTGGATATTATTTGAAGAGAAAAGCATATAGATGTTACAATAAGAGAACTAAAACTATTTTTGAGAGCACAAATGTTAAAGTTGATGAGAAGTTTAAAATTCAGGAAAGAATGCTTGATTATGAATCTGATGAAGAAGCTCATCCTCAGCCTAACATTGAAACTACTAAATTATTCTATGAGACTAACAGTGAATTGTTGAATGAGAATCATACTACAGAAGAAACTAGAGAAGAATCTACAATTGAAACAAGATCTGTGACTATGACACCTAACAAGTATATGTCAAGACATCATCCTATTGAACAAGTTATTGGAAGTTTAGATAGAAGAGTTATGACTATAAATAAGGTACATTTATGTTTGATTTCTCAAATTGAACCTAAATCTACTAATGAAGCTTGGGAAGATGAACATTGGATTAATGCTATGAAGGAAGAACTAGATCAAATTGAAAAGAAAGAGACATGGAAATTGGTCCCTAGACCTAAAGACAAGAATGTAATTGGAACTAAATGGGTATTCAGAAACAAGATGAATGAACAAGGAGAAGTAGTAAGAAACAAAGCAAGATTAGTATGTAAGGGATACTCGCAACAAGAAGGAATTGACTATGAAGAAACTTTTGCACCTGTAGCAAGACTTGAAGTAGTAAGAATGTTTTTGGCTTATGCAGCTTTTAAGAAATTCAAAGTGTATTAGATAGATGTGAAGTCCGCATTTCTGAATGGTGAATTGGAAGAAGTCTACATTGAGAATCCTGAAGGTTTTCCTTTGTCTCAAGAAAGAGATATGGTATGTAAACTAAAGAAAGCATTATATGGACTAAAGCAAGTACCTAGAACTTGGTATGCTACATTGGATAATTATTTGTTGAAATTGGGATTTACTAAAGGGACAATAGATAGTAATCTGTACACAAAAGAAATTGAAAATGGATTGTTAGTTATAGTTATTTTTGTTGATGACATTATTTTTGGAGGAGAAGATGAAGCTAGTGACAAATTTTTTGATGAAATGAAAGTTGAATTTGAAATGAGCATGATTGGTGAGATGAAATACTTTTTGGGATTATAGATAACACAGAACAATGATGGAATCTTTGTTAGTCAGGAAAAGTACTTGAATGATTTGTTGAAAAGATTTGGAATGGAGAACTGTAAACCAGTTGGAACACCTATGGTTATAGGACACAAACTATCAAGCAAAGATGAAACACCAGCAGTTGAAAAGAAGAAATACAGATCCATGATTGGAGGATTACAGTACTTAACACACACTAGAATGGATAGAGAACACTCAGTTGGAATGGTAGCAAGATTTCAAGTTGAACCTAGAGAGTCACATTATGCAGCAGTAAAGAGGATACTAAGATATTTAAGAGGCATAATGGATTATGGATTATGGTATGAAAATCTGATGATTTTACCCTATGTGCATATACAGATATTGATTGGGGAGGTAGTGTTGATGATAAGAAAAGCACCAATGGTGGAGCCTTTTTTCTTGGAGGAAGATTATTTTCCTGGTTGAGCAAGAAGCAGAATTGTATTTCACAGAGTATAGCAAAAGTAGAATATATAGCAGTAGAAAACAATTGTAACCAGATAATTTGGATGAAGAAAATGTTGAAGGATATTGGAATTAAATTTGTTGAGCCTGTTGGCATACATTGTGACAACACCAGCACAGTCAGTATATCTAAGAATCCTATATTGCATTCTAAGACTAAGCATATAGAGATCAAGTATCATGTTGTAAGAGAGAAAGTTGTTGAGAAATAAGTCAGACTGGAGTACATAAGCACAAAGGAGTAGATAGCAGACATATTTACAAAGCCTTTGCCTAAGGATACATTTGAGTATCTGAGAGGTATGCTTGAGGTTATGCCCCAGCCTAATTTTGAGTAATGATGCAGTTGGTTGCAACCATCCAGTGGTATATGAGCCCTATCTTTTTCTGGATTGGATGTTGGTACTTCCTCTATGGGGGAGTATGTGTATCTGAGCTAAGTCATGAGGACTCTTGTGAATGTATTTTCTGAATAGTGTCTTTTGACATTGAGTTGTTTACTGACATAGTGATAAAATTTCTATCATTGATGTCAATGGGGGAGAAGTGTACATGAAAAACCCTTTGTACCATCTGTTGAAGATAATTGAATAGGAAAATGAAGCAAGATTTGATTGATGAAGAAGACTTGAAGAATTTTTAGAGCATCAGAGCAACACTGTTGCAGTATTGGATTTTTGGAACATTGGATGTTTTTCATCTATGTTGCCATCAATGCAAATGGGGGAGATTGTTAGGAATGAATGTTGGATGTTGGCAATCATTCTGTAGTAGTTGTTTTTGCATTCATGACTATGATTGTCATTGATGTCAACACAGTGATATTTTGGAGAATAGCAGAGAAGCAGACAGTGTTTTGATTAGCGTATGTGGGATATTGTAGTTGGTGATAGAGATGTTGAGGTTATACTCTTTGATATTTTATATGTCTATGGTTAAGAGCGTAGACAGTAATTCATTGATTCATGAAAGTTATGAGCATTTTGGTAAAAGCAGTATTCAGGCAGTGTTCCTGAGTAGTGGTTTGTGGAAATCGGATGATATCTCCTAATCAGGATGGAATCTAGTTTTTCAGAGTTAAAGGGAAGTTTGAGACACATTGATGATGATGTGGTTCATAGTGAAAACTTTGAGGTCACACGAGTGAAGATTTATTGCATTTGGAAGCTGACAGTTTTGAGTAATTTTGATGTAGCATGTAGAATCTTTTATTTTGTAATTGGATGCTGACTCGTTTGTAATTATTTGAGTGTGGTATAAAGGAAGGAATGATTTTCCTTATTGTATGGAGTGCTAGTGAAAAATAAGTGTGATCATGGTTTGGTTTCATGTGAATGTAAGAATGAGGTGAAGAAAAGAGCCTATGAAGTTGTGAAAGAGAAATTGTGAAGGAAGACATGTGAAGTATAGAGATCTGGAATTGAGATCTGGTGTAGCAGTGAGTGTGGTTTGGCACAGTGAGGAGGTAACATATTTCATATTATTCTACTTAGCAATATTAAGGTTATTTGGATAGTGTGTTCAGTGATCTTACCCTGAAGCTGTTTGGGCAGTGGGTCAACTGTCTTCCATAACTCTTAACAGGGTTAGAATCTTTTAACAAGGATTCAAAATCTCCTAACAGGGATTTATATGTACTGAATGTATTTCATAAGACTCCTAACAGAGTCCATCCTTTCACAAGGAATATTCATATTAGTGCATCTTTTTTGGGCATCATTCCCACCGGGGTTTACTCTTACTCTTTGATCAAGAGGTTCCCTAGTCAACATATCTTATGTTATTGTGTCATTGTGTATGAATATCTTTGTATGGTTAGTAATTGCATTGCTTACATGGTTAAATGTTTTTGAAGATGTTAAAGCTTATAATTATCTAATAACTGATTCACCCCCCCCCCCCCCCCTCTTAGTTATCTTGGTGGACTTTACTTTCTAACATATTGTAGTTATCTTTGTTGATGATATTATCTTTGGAGGTGAAGATGAATCTAGTGATAAATTTGTTGATGAAATGAAGATAGAATTTGAAATGAGCATGATTGGTGAGATGAAATATTTTTTAGAACTATAGATAACATAGAACAGTGGTGGTATTTTCTTGTGTCAAGAAAAATATTTGAAAGACTTGCTACAGAGATTTGGAATGGAGAATTGTAAGCCGGTTGGCACACCTATGGTAACTAGACATAAGTTATCTAGCATAGATGAAACTTCTGTAGTTGAACAAAAGAAGTATAGATCTATGATTAGAGGATTGTAGTATTTAACTCATACAAGACTAGACATATCACATGTGGTTGGAATTATTGTAATATTTCAAGTTGATCCTAAAGAGTCACACTATGTAGTAGTAAAAATAATATTGAGATATTTGAAAGGTACAATTGACTATGGGTTGTGGTATGATAAATCCAATGAATTTACCCTATGTGCATATATAGATGTAGATTGGGGAGGTAGTGTTGATGACAAAAGAGTACAAGTGGTAGAGCATTTTTCCTTGGCAGAAGATTTGTTTCTTGGCTAAGAAAGAAACAAAATTGCATTTCACATATCACAGCAAAGGTAGAATATGTAGCAGCAGAAAATAATTGTAACCAGATAATTTCGATGAAACAAATATTGAAGGATATTGGAATTAAATTTGATGAGCCTATTTTTATACACTATGATAACACCACTACAGTAAGTATGTCTAAGAATCGTGTGTTGAATTCTAAGACAAATCATATAGAAATCAAGTATCATGTTTTAAGAGAGAAATTTGCAGAGAAAGAAGTCAGACTTGAGTATATAAGTAAAAAAGAGAAAATTGAAAATATATTTCCAAAGCCCTTACCAAAAGATGCATTTGAGTATCTAAGAGGTATGCTTGGGGTTATGCCCCATCCTACTTTTGAGAAGTGATGCACATTGGTGCATCAATCCAGTGGTATATGATCTCTATCTTTTCTGGACTGTATGTCGGTACTTCCTCTATGGGGGAGTATGTATGTTTTGAGCTGAGTCATAAAGGACTCTTGTGAATGTATTTTCTAAAAAGTGTCTTTTGACATAGAGGTTTTAAGATTGACATATTGATGATTTACTTTTCATTGATGTCAATGGGGGAGAAGGATACATGAAAAACATCTATTGGAGGAGAAGAAGCAATATAAAATTAAAAACCTTTAAGGTTTGATTGATGAAGAGGATGTGGATATTATCTGATGATTGATTTGATTGATGAAGAGGTTTTGAAAATATTTTAGATCGGTAGTGATGTTGTTTGGTTTTTATGGAACTTGGATGTTTTTTCATCTATGTTTCCATCAATGCCAATGGGGGATATTTTTAGGAATGAATGTTGAATATGTCCTATGGGGGAGTATTCAAAGTCATTCCATAGTAGTTGTATGTTGCATTCATGACTTTGATTGTCATTGATGTCAACACAGTGATCTACTGAAGATTAGAAGAGAAGTAGATAGTGTTTGGATTAGCACACATGGAGTATTGTAGATCAAGCTATGAGAGGTTGAGGACTTATTCTACATTGCATCCTGAGATTATGGTCAAGAGTGGGTATGAAAATTCAATTATTCATAATAGTTATGTGTAATTTAGTGGAAGTAGTATTCAGACAGTATTCCTGAGAAGAGGCTTGTGGTAACTGGATGATATCACCTAATCAGGATAGAATATGGGCATACAAAATTTTACAGTTGATGAAGACATTTTGGTGGTAACCTAGATGAGACAACATGGTCAGAAGTCACATGTGTGAAGATTTATTGTATTTAGAAGCCGATATTTTTATGTAATTATAGAATATTATGTAATGTGTGAAGGTTTATATTTTGTAATTGGTTAAGCCTTGTTGGCTGACTCATTTGTAATTTTTTGAGTAAGGTATAAAGGAAGGATTATTTTCCTTAATTGTAATATGATATGGTGATGAGATATAGATGAGAATTGCAAACTTAATCAATATATGTTGTAAGAGGATATGTGAATTGCAGAGATATGGTATTGAGATCTAGTGAAGTAGTTGGTAAATTTTCCACAAGAAAAAGAGAAAAATAAGTTGCTAAGATCAGTAATTGTTGGTATTATTCTATTTGGATAATACAGAGATCATTTGGACAGTGTGTTCAGTGATCTTTCCCTTGAATTTGTTTGGACAATGGGTCCTTCTATCTTCCATAGCTCTTAACTGGGTTAGAATCTTCTAACAGGGATTCAAAGTCTCCTAATAGTGACTCATATATATTGAATGTATTTCACAAGGCTCCTAATAGAGTCCATCCTCTCACAAGGAATTTTCATATTAGTACATCATTTGTGGGCATCATTCCCACCAAGGTTTACTCTCTGATCAAGAGGTTCCCTAGTTAACATATCTTGTGTTATTGTGTTGATGTGTATGTTTATCTTTCTATGGTTATTTCTTACATTGATTACATGGTTGAAATCTGTAAATGAAGATAAAATTTGTAGTTATCTGATAACTAATTGACCCTCCCTCTTAGTTATCTTGGTGGACTTTACTTTCTAAGATACTTAGCTGATTTTTTCTCAGTCAAATCCTCCAAGTTAGCCTCAAGTGCGATAATAAATTGTGATTTTACCCTGAAGACTTTTTTGTTTCTTTATTTCCTTTGTTAAATTGTTTAGGATCTTCTCTTATTCCTATCTTACTAGAAGCTCTTCTATTTCTTTCAATATTTATGGTCATCCTAAAATAATCCCTCAAAGTATGAGATTCTTAATCTCTAAGGAGATATGTCATCTTTTCATCAAATGCATCGAAATAAGTTATCAAGCATACATTTTCTTCCAATATCAAGACCTGAAGAAACTTGTGCATGGCCTTTTGAAATCTTATGTTGAAGTCAGTAACTTCTTCATTTGGTGATTCCTTAATATTATTTAATTCATTTAACATAAAACTAGGATTATTTTTATCACCATATTTCTCCTTGAATCACTTGTCAAATTATTCCCAATAGCCAATACTTAAAATAGGTAATCTTCTACACCAATCCCTAGCATCTTTTGTTAGAGATTATATAAATAGTTTCATCACCACATCTTCATGTTCAACCTATTAGTATTATCAAGTCCAAGATTGCTAATAGGGGGGATGAATTATTAATCTAACAAATCAAACTTTTTATAAACTATTAAAAAACTTGCATCAATTAGCATACATTACATGAATAAAAAACCAATGGAGATAAACACTCAAAACCATGCAACATAATAACACCAATATTTTTCTCATGGAAACCACATGTGTGTTAGATAACTGAGAGGGGGGGTGAATCAATTAAATATAGTTATCCTTCAGTCCTAAATCTCCTAGATGTATATATTCAAACTTTTCAATCAAATAATCAACTCGGTAAGATAGCACCAATATCTTTCTCTTAATCTACCAATTGACGGTAAATTAACTACTATGTTTACCGATATATCCAGTCAAGAAATATTTTTTAAAAAATAACAATTCAACTCATCATTTACACATAACACATATATTTTTAACGTGGAAACCATGTTAAGGGAAAAACCACCTGGGACTGATAACCCAAAATAATTCACTCTTCTAAAGTGAGATTGGTTAGGAGCCAACCTTGTAAAAGGTTACAAAACACACTGTAAGGTGTGATCTGGTTAGAGGGTTTATCACTAACATTTCTCTCTTGACTAGCATTCACTATGGGGTCAACAAGAAAACAATCAACATTCATTGAATGTCATATTGAAATACAAAAAAGATTGTTAAGTCCCACTCAGTTAAGATATTTTGTTATAACAATGGTTAAACTAATATAGTAATGATCTAATTCAAATAAAACTAAGATTTTCATGTTTTTTAGATCTAAGCTAAGCTCAAAATACCTCCTCTCATCAATAAAAAATTCAATCCTTCATATCCTCCAACTTCATTCCACTTGGTGTATGCTTCTCTGATGCTCAGTAATGTCTGCAATTCAACTCAGTTATGTCTTTAACTAGTTTGATCAGTGGTGCATGAAAATAATTCTTTCACATGAATTGTCTTGCACTATCAATAATCCTAGACTCAATAATGAATCTCATGTCTCTTTAAATAGACAACATAAACCATTTTCTTTTCCTCTGTTAGATTTTGCCTCTTAATCTTTATCATTTATTTTTCCACTTTGACTTTCCTTGGTAATTGTGTCATTAACATGTTTCAATCTTCTTCATCTGATCAATCTTTAAAAAATTCAATCGTTGGATCATCATAAAAAACTTTATCGTCTACCTCAGAAACATAAGCAATTTTCCAACTCATCAATTCAGTCGATTGTTATAAAACTTTATTTCTTTCTTTCACTTGGTCAATACAGAGTGTGTTTGTGATTACCTACTTGGTTAATACCATACTTGATATACACTACAATAGCTCAGTGTATATATAAATCTCATTTACCGACCACATAAACTTGTTCAGTTGTGATCTTTAAGATGGCACCACAAAGAGAGTTCAAGGGAAAGGTTAATTACTAGGAGAGGGCCATCTGTGATGATTTTCTTGAACAAATTGATCATTCTACCAATGATTCATCCAAGTTGAAAGAACTTGTTCACAAGAACCCTCCTCTTAGAGTTACAAATGGTTTATATGATAAGGGTGATTATATGAGAGATGAAAACATTGGTGTGTCTAGTTTGGTGTTATTCAGAGTAGGTTTAGATAAAGACATGTTTTTTCTCCTAACAGTAATGTCTGGTAGTTTGATGTAGGGAAGTTGGTAGTCCCAAATATTTTTATGGATACTAATATTTTAGTCTAGGTGGCTAAAAGATATGACCATGTAGCAAGAGTGGTAAAGGATGTGAGTTGAAACCCTCTAATTAGTATTATTGTTGATGAGATTAGAGAAGTGTTTCGGTTAAGTGAGCCTTTTGATGCCCTAGAAAGAATAGACTTTGATGAACTCGTAGAGGTTTACAAGGCACAGAGGGACTATCTTAGGAGTGGTCCTTTGAGAGAATTTTTTAACAAAGTAGGAGGTTGGTTAAGTATGGTAGGACCAAATACACCAAAGCGCATATTGCTATATTACTTTAATCTAAAGACAAAGGGTGTGTATTGGTCTCTATGTCAAATTTTTGGTGAGGATTCAAAAGAAAAAATACCAATACATTATATGTTCATAATGGTACAAATCATGCACCCATATCTAGCAGTAACTTTTGATTTTTCCCCTTTCCTTGTTGATTTGATTCATAATGGACTAATGGGCATTTAGAAAGCCAAGGTAGATATACCTTTTGGGTGGTATTCCTTATTGATGCACATGTTCCTCTATAAGGGTTCTGATTATTTTTAAATTGACATGAATTTGATGAAAGAAAGGGATGGTGAGGAGATGTTAGTCCAATTATTAAATTTTAACATGACACGGGATAAGAATGAAGCCAATTTTGTAACTTTTTATAGATGCTTTACATCTAGACTTTGGGTCTTATTGTTCTTAGAGAATCCAAGAATCTCAAATTCATTGTTATCTTTCTTAGGCCAAAACAATTTGCCAATGACATCAAAATAATGCACAATTGGGGAGATGTCATATTGTACCCTGTTTCAACTATTTTTAGAGTGTGTGGTTTTAGAGGCACTCCTTTTATTTTTCCATACCAATTACCTTTAAAGGTTGGCATTGCAAATATCCTAAAGAAGATTGGAGGATTGCAAGATATATCTCTCACTAGGAAAGGTAGGGGTTCCCTTTTTCCAACCATCACCATAGCACACCATTCTGTGATTAAAAATGGTGGATCAACACACTTGGATAAGGTTTTGGAACCTTACCACGTGGCTACATCAGTTGCAAGGTCTTCAAATCCTGAAGGTTTTAATACTAATATATTTAAGAAGAGGACTAGGTTTGCTTCCATGGACCACATTTTCCACTTCCCTGAAGATATAATTATAAATGTATTTGATCTACAAGAGCAAGAAGTCTAGAAGGAGAAGTGGCTAGTGTATAGAAAAACCCTAGATTTTGTGCAAAATTTTATAAGGGAGTATGATCCTTTGAGGGATTTTAAGCCCTTTAAAAATAAGATTGAGGCCCTTATGAGCCATTTTGAGGGCATAATGAAAACCCTAAACTATAAGGACATGGTAGTACAATAAGAGCCAGAAAAGGCCAAATTTTTATTGAGCAAGCTAGGATTTACAAAAATGGTTCCTCCTAGTAGGTATGTTTTACAAAGGAAGATGGGATATAGTGTGGTAGTTCCTAGGCCTGACATACATCAAGAGGGTTAGGGAGAAGATAATCTCCCTTCATCTTCCATGGGAGCATAAATGCATCAACAAGTAGAGGGGCCTATCACTTCACTAGGGAATAGACCAATTAATGTGGATCCTAAGTCCCCACCTCTCCCAAAGAGGAAAAAATAGAGTAGAGACCACAAAAGAGTGAGGTCATCTATTCTCCCTCCCAATATCCTTTAAATATCATGGATCAATAGGAGATAACAAAACAGTTATAGAGAATGGGGAGCCTAGGTCAGATTTGTGTGACCTATGAGGAAATTGATGAAGGAATGTTTTTGCCTCCCAAATTCATGGAGATGGACTTGAATATTGGTGAATTAACAAAAAAGGAATTAGATCCTATAACTAAGCATTCATGTGATTAGTTCTAGCTAATGATTCCTTTGTTAAGGCTAGAGCTTTTGTGCAGTTCCTCTAGCAGACTCACATAGGTCAGTTTAAGGAGACCTATGAGAAGAGATAGGAAGAACACCTAGAGAAGGATGTTTCTATCATAGAGAATTAGGTCAAGAAAATTACCCCAAAAAAAGGAAGAGAATTAATAAAAAAATGTGGGGGTACTTATCCTTCCTAAATGGTACATTGCTGATGAAATTATCTTAGATGTAGTCAAGAAACAAACCAAACCAGCACATAAAATAGAGAAGAAGTTGGGTAGACCATCAAGGGACTCACATTCAATGATGATCACTAGGCTCTGTTTATGTGGTCATTAAGGAAGGAAGAATGAAACAAGGGCAAGAAGATTCTTATAAGTGATTATTCTGGAAGCCTACTAGTAAAAAGGGTTAGTGAGACCTCAAGAGTTAAGGCATCAGAATTAGCATTGGAACTTCCAAACTCAGCATGAAAGTGGCATAAAATGAATTCAAGGAAAAGTAAAAGCTCACAATTAAATTGGAGACTATCCTAAAGTCTTATGGTGAAATGAAGAAAGAGGTGAGTGAAAGAGATAGGATAATTTTTGAATTAACAAGACAATTAGGAGGGAAATTACAAGTTCAAATACCTATTCAGTTATAAATTACTTCTTCTCCTACTAGGCCTTCCTCCTCAAGCCCTATTATTGAATATCCTCCTTCCCATTTTCCTCCTTTCACTCAAGAGGAATTATTAATTGAAAGGGAGATGTTGGAGGACCACAAAAGAGAACTAATTGAAAAAGGAAAGAAATTAAAAGGTGAGAGACAACTCTTTAGAGAAGGAAAGCTAGAAATTGACATGAAGTATGAGGAGAATCTTAGGGACACAATTTTTGGATTCATTCAAGGCATTGAGCCAAGTAGTATTTACATAAGTGGAAAGAAGTTGATTCAAATTTTGAATTCTTTTGAGGGGGAAAATGCCACTATGGAACCAATCATGGACAAGTTGATTTTGAGAAAGAGAAAATTGAAATTCTTTTATTCTTTGTCAAAGGATAGATAGAATGTTGATGTTGTTAGGAATAATAGTCCATAATACAACTGAGAGGGGGGGTATTGTATCCTTGTTAGAAGATCTATCCCTTTTAGGAGCTTATTAAAATATTATAGTACATAGTCCTTGTTAGAGGACAGACCCTATTAAGAGTCAGGAAAGAAGAGTGGGCTCACTACCCAGGCTCACCACCAAAAGAAGGTTAAATCAACCTTTGGAACTCACTATTTGTAACACAAGTGTATATGAGGAAATACACAATCCTTGTGAATTTTTTGACAGAAACTATCTTTTCTTGATCAGTTCCAATGAAGAACACAAATAATCCTCTTCTCTACATCTAGCAGACACAAGCTTGCATCTTTCACAATCTCTTTTACATCATATCCATCTCATCCATATCTTTTCCAAAGAAAAGATCTTACATAAATACCTTATTACATTCTACATGATTAGGTTGTCCAATTAGGCTTTCCTAATTACATAAAAAATTACATAAACCCTCTAAGATAAACATGGTACCTAAAACAAGTATATAATGATTTGATGAAGTCAAGGTTGGTGAATCCAATTAAGGATAGACTAACCTTATAGCTAAACCAATATGTAGCAGAAATACTCAATAAGAAACATAGATCTAAAATGAAACAAAAGTCTATATTCATCAAATCACTAATTACAAGCAATGTGTTAGGCTATAAGGCCTTCTCAGTTATGGCCAATTACAAAACAAATAACAATCTACAAGATCTCACAAGATCTGGATCTTTTCCACAACATCAGTAATCAACTAGCCCAGTTCTACAACACAGCACACTGGTAGGCACCATGGAAAGATCTAAACTTGTACTCACACTTCCAAGAAATATTCCTACTCCTAAGCTCATAGGCTACTAACTTCTTCTACAATCTGATGATGCCTAAACAACTACCCAAGCAACCTATAAATACTGATTCACAGTCACAAGTTGGCTGATGAAACAATTAACCCATATAAATAAATACTAAATGCTAAAACATCATTCGACTCTCAAATAGCCTTACAAAATAAATAAACTCTTCAAAGATGGCCCCAATAGTCATCAGATCCACATAGAAGAATGAAACATGCTAGATCTAGGTCCCCACGCATCTAATGGTCAATCCATAACATGAGGAGCATGACCCAAATTAAATGCACCAGTCGGCCAAGCTAATCTATCCAAACAATCCAGTCAGTAAGCAAGAATACTGAGCAATAGAAGAAATAACTAAGCACCAGTCAACTGACCATGCCAAGCATGACCGAGCAACACAGTTATCACTGAGTGCTAGAGAAATGATGCCTTAAGTCATCGAGCATTCTTCAGAGATCGAGCACCCCGGTAACCATAGAAACTGAGCAACCAATCTCCCAAATTGAGCATGAACTCCACTAAACCAAGATCAAAACCAATAATCTACCTTCAAAAACAAACATATTTTTGGTTGATACAAGATTGCCAAGAATCCTAGGATACTCCTGCATCAGACACCCCAGGTCAGAAATATTTTCTCATTAGAAAATCAGGAACACCTTAAGGGAATCAGAACAGGTATGTCAAATCTATTCTTCACCCACATCTCTCATTATCCTTCATCCCAAGTAGTATTTGCTTCATTCACTATCTCATGTAGAAATTCCTACTTTTCACTGTGCTTATCCCTTTAGTCGGAAACTGATAGCAACTGATTCTGACCACTACTAACCATAACAATGCTTTGGTAAGGCTCATCCTCTCCAGAATCCTCAATCAACTTTATATCATATGCATCTCTCTCTATCACAAATGTCACTATCTGCTGAACCATCTCTGCTAGCAAAACCATCTGCTTCTTGATCTCAACCAACTCTTCAGATATCCCATTCTATTTCTCCTTCAAATTAGGCTTAATAGGAATAGGTTCTTCCACCTTGTGCTCCTAAGGTTTGTCACAAGGACAACACCTGATAACTCCACATCCTTTAACCCCTGTCTCCTGTAAAGGTATCAGCTTATGCTGAGCTCCTTCATGCCTAACCACATAAGTGTTAGCATGACCATCAAACAACACATTTTTGCCAAACTACCAAGGTCTACCGAGTAATAGATGACAGATATCCACAGGCAACACATCAAATAATATCTCATCATGGTAAGATCCAATATAGAAAATAACCAAGCATTTTTCTTCAACTCTAACCTTAGAAACATCTTGTATCTAACTAATCTCATAAGGATTAGGATGCTTCCTCCTTTCTCTATTCAACTTACTAACCATTTCTTCTAAAAAAGTTCTCAGAACTACCACCATCAACTAGAACATTACATACCTTATCTTTGCACTTGCATCTGGTCCTGAATAGATTTCTTCTTTGCACTAGTTCAGAGACACATGCAGCCAATCTTCTAGTGATAAGACATTCACCTTTCTCTAGAACATTCTCAATGTCTTCTTTAGAAACTAATGCAACTCTTTTCTTAGAACACTGCCAACTTCTATGACTAGCTTCACCATAGTTATAACATATACCAATGAACTCATTCTTCCACCTACCTCTCTATCTAGCATTCTTAGTAACTTGACCACTGCTAGACCCAACATCAGGTTTAGGATTCTCTATCATATTACTTTCAGCAATTGTCTCACCAGTCTTACCACCTCAGTTCTTACTATTCTATCTAACTTAAAACTTCCTACTCAGCTTCTCTTCAATCTTTAATGCCATTTGATAAGCATCTTCTATTGTTTTCATCTAAATAGTAAGAAACTCCTCTTGAATACTAGGTCTCAAACCATAGACATACCTAGAAACCTTCTCTTTATCAGCTTCATAATGACCAGTCCTAATCAGAAGTCTATAAAAATCCTCGGTATACCCCTGTACTGATTTGTTAGTCTACTTCAAAGCTTGCATCTTCTTGAACATTTCCAATTGATAATCCACTGGAATGAATTTCTTCTTCAACTTGTCAACCATTTGGTTCCACTTAGTGATCTTTTATTTTCCTCTTCTACCTCTTTCCAACTAAATTTCCCTCCACCAAATATTTGCATGACCCTTCAATTTAGTCTTTGCAAATCTAACTCTATCAAGATCTTCTATTTCTTCATACTCAAAGTATTCATCAATCTCATTGATCCAATCAATCAATTCTTTAGGCTTAAGGCTTCCAGCAAATGTAGAAACTTCAATCTTAGGTCTCTTCCCAATCTTAGACATAGCTTTTAGGATTCTATTCTCCTCTAGATCTCTAGCTTCTTCTACAGCTTCTTCAAAATGATCTTCTTCTTCAAATTCATCATCACTATCCTCTCTCAAGGTAGGCTTATTCTTTCTCAATTCTTCTTGTAGGTCTTGCACTTTTTTCTGCAAAGCCCTAAAATCATCAAGACTAAATTCTCCAACAACCTCTTCATATGAAGTCCCACAATTTCTCCTCAGAGGCATCTCTAAATCAAGATCTAGACACACAAGATCCACTCAGCTCCAATAGGAACAAACCTTCACTCAAATAGGAATAAACTTTGCTCCACCAGATCAACTTGCTCCAATAGGGACAAACCTTGCTCAAATAGGAACAAACCTTACTATAATACCACCTGATGCAGTCAAGGTTGGTGAATCCAATTAAGGATAGACTGACCTTGCAGCCAAACCAATATGCAATGGAAATACTCAATCAGAAACATAGATATGAAATGAAACAGAAGTTTTTATTCATCAAATCACTGATTACAAGCAATGTGTCAGGTTGTAAGGCCTTCCCAATTATGGCCAATTACAAAACAAATAACAATCTACAAGATCTCATAGGATCTGGATCTTTTTCAAAACATCAGTATTCAGCTAGCCCAAGTCTGCAACACATAGCACACTAGTAGGCACCTAGGAAAAATTAAACTTGTACTCACACTTCCAAGCAATCTTCATGCTCCTAAGCTCATAGGCTACTAACTTCTTCCACAATCTGATGATGCCTAAACAACTACCCAAGCATCCTATAAATATTGATTCCTAGTCACAAGTTGGCTAATGAAACAATTAACCCATACAAACAAATATTAAATGCTAAAACATTAGTCATCTCTAAAAGAGCCTTACAAAATAAATAAACTCTTCAAAGATGGCCCCAACGGTCATAAAATCTGCATAGAAGAATGTAACACACCAGATCTAGGTCCCCATGCATCCAATGGTCAATCCATAACATGAGGAGCGCGACCCAAATTAAATTCACCAGCCAGCCAAGTCGATCTATCCAAACAATCCAGTCGGTAAGCAAGAATACCGAGCAACAGAAGAAATAACCAAGCACCAATCGACCGACCATGCCAAGCATGACCGAGGAACACAATTATCACCGAGGGCCAAAAAACCAATGCCTTAAGTCACCGAGCATTCTTCAGAGACTGAGCACCCTGGTAGCCATAAAAACTGAGCAACCAGTCTCCCAAATCGAGCATGAACTCCACTAAACCAAGATCAAAACCAATAATCTACCTTCAAAGAAAAACATATTTTTGGTTGATACATGATTGCCAAGAATCCTAGGATGCTCCTACATCATGATTACATTACAACAATTAAGGACCGACATCCTTAATTCACATTTACCAAATAAAATGGACACTACATCACTGAAGTTGGCTCCCAAATAAGTCTTCTCCAGATCACATGCCACAACTAAGATCATCCATCTTTCCATACCTTGCACTGACCAACAAAAATTCTTCAATACTTTTCTATCATGCCTTAAGCTCGCATACATAGAATCCATTCCTTCTAAAAGATATACTAGAAACATAGAGACTCACTTTGTCAGCTTCCACTATCAGTGTCCAATAAATAGTCTTCACCAAAATATTTGTAACTCATTCAATATACAACATTGCATGATGCAATCTTGGCTATAATATCACAACATCTTCCTTTACTCTCATCTATCTTCACACATTCTAAAACATCTGTACAGTATCTATACACTATAGTAATCAGCTTATTCTCTTCACAGAACATATGTTGACATCAATAACAAAATACTTATGGCAATAGTAGTAGCTCTAGCATTACTTAATGTAGTGATTAAACATATTAAATGTATCAACCATTCCCCAATGCATTAGAAATATCCAACAATCTCCCCCTTTTGCATTGATGTCAATATATGGGAAAATCCATTAACCCAAAGTTTTATCAATCCAAAGTTTTATAACCAAATAGTACTCTCATAGTATACCTCCATACAATATCCCCATATAGTAGGGATTTTCTCATAGAAACACTACCCCTTTGACAATAATAGAAAATGGTGCCATGAGTCATCAACTGTTCTACACAACTTCCTTCAATGATCACTCCCCTTGAGGAGTAGATCCCTACATCTAGTCCAAAATATGATAAGGCTCTAAAAACCTCTGGATTGATGTATCCACACATCATTTAATTCTAACTAGGAGGGGCTTGAACCCCAAGCATACCTCTGAGATATTCAAAGGTATCATTTGGCAATGATTTTGTAAAGATGTCTACAATATGTTCCTTTGTACTAATATATTCCAACTTTATTTCCTTTTCTTCCACTTGTCTCTCAAGAAGTGATACTTGATAGAAATATGTTTAGTTTTAAAATGCACCACTAGATTCTTTAACATATTTATAGTACTAGTGTTATCACAGTGGATAACCACAGGCTCATCAAAAGTTATTCCAATGTCCTTCAACATTTATTTCATCCAAACAATTTGAGTGGAGTTAATAGCAGCAGCAACATACTTTGATTTAGCAATAGATTGAGCTATGCAATCTTGCTTCTTACTTAGCCACGAAACCAACTTTTTACAAAGGAAAAATGCACCACCACTAGTACTCTTCCTGTCATCAATATTTCCTACCCAATCAACATCAGTATAAGTATGAAGTTCAAATAAATTGTTTCTATCATACCATAAGCCATAGTCTATTGTTCCTTTTAGATATCTTAATATCCTTTTTACAGTAGCTAGGTGTGTCTCTTTAGGTTCTAACTAATATCTAGCCACAATCCCAACATCATTAGCAATATCTGGTATGGTGTGAGTCAGATATTGTAATCCTCCAACCATTGATCTTTACTTGGTCTGAAAAACACACTTTGATTCATCATCAGTTGTCAGCTTATTACCAGTCACCATGGATGTGCCAACTAGTTTACAATCTTCCATTCCAAACATTTTCAAAATTTATTTAAGATATTTAGTCTGAGATATAAAAATGCCATTTTTACTCTAATTTATTTGCAGTCCAAGAAATAATTTCATTTCACCTATCATGGACATCTCAAATTCATTTTCCATCTCTTTAGAAAATTTCTCACATAGATCATCATTTCTTCCAAAGATAATATCATCAACAAAGACCTCTATTATCAAAACTCCATCTTCACTAGTTCTTAAATACAAATTATTGTCTGCATTACCTTTTCTGAATCCAAGCCAAAGTAAGTATTTGTCTAACCTTGCATACCAAGCCCTTGGAGCTTTCTTCAGCCCATACAGTACCTTTTTCAACTTGCATACCATGTCTCCATCTTTGCACAAAGGAAATCCATTAGGTTGTTCTATATATACTTCTTCAAGATCCCCATTCAAGAATGCAGATTTCACATCCATCTGATATACCTTGAAGTTCTTATGTGTAGTATAAGCCAAGAATAATCTCACAACTTCTATTCTAGAAAGAGGAGAAAATGTTTCTTCAAAATCTATGCCTTCTTGTTGTGAATAACCTTTACATACCAGTCTTTCTTTGTTTCTTACTACAACTCCTTCATTCATTTTGTTTCTGAAAACCCATTTAGTTCCTATTACATTTTTGTTCTTAGGTCTAGGAACCAATTGCCAAGTGCTATTTTTTCTTTATCTAATCTAATTCTTCCTTCATAGCATTTATCTAGGATTCATCTCTACAATCTTCATTTGTATTCTTTGGTTCAACTTGAGAAATTAAACAAATTTCTTCTCTAACCTTTGATGTAGTCATTACTCCTTGATTAGAGTTACCACTAATTTGATTTTCAGGATTATTGTTCTTTACATGCCTTGGAGTCTTAGGAACCTCTGTAGCCTCATTTTTGTTATCATCATAAGTCTCATTTTCACATTAAGCCTCAATAATTTATTCTTCTTCTATAGTAGCAACCTATTTTATCTCTGTAACCTAATTACATTCATACATTCTCTCTTGTATTTGAAACCTTTCATCTATATTCACATTTTTACTTCCAATCATCTTCCTTAATCTCATATTGAAACATTTATATGCCTTTCTCTTAGTAGAATAACCAAGGAAAATTACTTCATCACTTCTAGCATCAAACTTCCCTATCTCATCATCTCTCTTCATATAGCATTTACTACTAGAAAAATTCTGAAATACTTTACAATACGAGTATGATTAAACCATAATTCATAAGGAGTATAACTTGTACCTTCTCTGATTTGAACTATATTCAATGTGTACATCATTGTCCCAATAGCCTCTCTCCAATGCATATGAGATACATTTCCTTCAAGAAGCATTATCCTAGTAGCATCAAGTATAGTCATGTTTCTTCGCTCTACTATCCCATTTTGTTTTGGAGTCCTAGGAGCAGATGTTTGTCTTTGTATTTTATGCTCTTCATAGTATGAATTGAATATGTCTTATGTAAATTCTCCACCTCTATGTGACCTCAAACATTTTATCTTTAAACCTAATTCATTCTCTACCTTTGCCTTGAATATCTTGAATTTATCAAATGCTTTATATTTCTCTTTTAGGTAAGTAACCCATGTCATTCTAGAAAAGTCATCAGCACAAAGTATGAAATACCTTTCACCATAGTATGATCTTGTCCTTGTAGGTCCACATAGGTCTATATGTACCAGATCCAACTTTCCTTTTAATGTATATGCTTTTCTTTTGTAACTTCTTTTAGTCTATTTTCTCATAACACATTCTCTTCATACAGTGTTAGATGGTTTGACAATCTTTGGTAGATCTCTTACTACATTAGACAAACATGCCTTCACAATGTTATCAAAATTAACATGAAAAAATCTTATGTGCCATAACCAATTGTCATCTATCTTCACAAAAAAACATGAGGCTCCAGATGTATTTAATCCAAATACATTTGTTATCTCTATTTGAGCATTAAAAGATTGTCATTAGTATCAAAGACATCAGTCGGTTACCTATGCTACTCTAGTCGGTAACTGCAAGAACTTGGAGCTAGATGGTTTAGTCTTTACACCGAGCATCAGGGAAGTTGTACTGAGCATCTATGTTCACCGATACCAAGCAATAGTAAACACCAAGCACACTGGACACCAAGCACTAGTGTAATTACCGAGTAGTATATACAGTGTTTACTAAGGAAGATAGAAAATGGCATAGTAATTAGTAATGGCACATTTATCTATGCAAATAGTTACAATAGAATCACTAAACATTTTACCAAGATCAAGGATCATTTATTGTAAGATTCCATCATTAATTGTGATGATGATCTTTATGTAATTTCTAGATCTAGGTTATTTTTGTACACCGTAGATCTTAGGGTTTTCTCTCAGATATTGTAACCTAATTTTGTTAAGAGGAAAAATCAGTATGCTATATAAATGTAATTTCATGTTATTTTTGTATGCATAAGGAAGAAGCTTGACAAGGAAGTTATGAACAAGCAAAGAAGTTCTTGAAGCATTAGCCATCTTCAATAATATTAGTTATCAGATAGAGCATAACATAATACATAGATATTCAAATTAAGTAGGATTAGACAAGGCTATCGAGCAGTTCAGAGTTGATATCTTTACATAAAAAGGTGATATCTATTCAATATTTCATAGATCTGTATCAAACAAGGTTGAGTCATCATTAGCACATATATTCCTATTATTTTCTAATCATTTTAACAAAGTTTGGTAAAATGTCTTAACAAAGTAGACCTAACAGTCTTTTTGTAAATCTCTTAACTGAGTACACACTCAAGTAGTGCTATTGAAATCCTATAACTAGGTAGATCTAATCGATCTGAAATATTACTCCTAATAGGGTGAGATCACCAGAAGTGATCACCACTTGTACCCCTAAGAGGCAAACCTTTTCTATCTGTGGTAGTAAATAATTTGTGGGGGTCATCCGCACCCTAATTTTTACCTTCTAACAAGGGTGTCTACATTACCAAAATACTTTTCTTATGTGATTATTATATTGTTGATTTCGTGTTATTTACCTTTGATAGTTAAATTAATGAATTATGCATACAATGGATTCAAGTTATATTTGAAGGTTACTACTATTTATTGTTTAAGGTTTTAAAGTTAAAAGTTTTTGTGGGCACTGATTCACCCCTCCCCTCTCAGTACCCTATCTCTCCAATCCAACAATTGGTATCAGAGCTCAGATCTCTTATTGGACGGTTTAACCACTAAAGAGTAAAGATCTAATCATGGAGAGATATAAGTTGGATAAGACAATAGAAAACCAAAAGATTCAAATGTAGATGTTTGTTGAGCAGTATAAACAGGCTAAGGATGCACTGAAGACATTACTGGTTTAAAGGAAGAACCTAGCTATTCTGCAAAATGAGATTGGTTACCATGAAGAGGAGATTGATGATTTATTTGATCACATTGGATCTAGCTCAGGAAGTATTTCTGATGGATCTGAAAGTATAATCTCTGATTTGTCTAAAAATAATCTTCACTTAACCGAACAAGTGAAAGCTCTACAAATTAGTCAGGAATCACAGATGGTGAGAATGGTAAATGTAATGAACAATGCTAGGTAGGCAGAACAAGAAATAAATCTAGTTGTTGAAGACCGAAGATAGATAACTGAACAAATTCAAGAAAAGGAAAGTAAGATACAAAGACTCACTGAGCACCATTTTGAAATATCCAATCAGATGATGATTCTAAACCAGGAGGTCAACTGAGTAAATGGTGAATTATCAAGAAAACTTGAGGATATTGGAATGCTCAAGGAATAAAATAAGAAACTAAGAAATAAAGTAAAGACTCAACAATAGCACAATGAAATGATGAAATTGGCTTAAGATAGTTCTAAAAGGATTGATTCTTTTCTGACTAATCAAGGAATATTTGGAAGTAATGTTGGATTAGGCTATACCAGCGAAGGAGAATCATCCAAACAAGATGAACAAGTCAACAACAATCAAAATCAAAGACCTAAGACATTGTCATGCA
The DNA here is from genome assembly GCA_027943335.1 of Chamaecyparis obtusa. NCBI lineage: Eukaryota > Viridiplantae > Streptophyta > Pinopsida > Cupressales > Cupressaceae > Chamaecyparis > Chamaecyparis obtusa. The sequence continues at coordinate 181,103 of BSBK01007531.1, forward strand.
ATCACTATGGAAAACTGGGACAACTCAAATGTCTGTAGAAGCAAAGCACAAGGTAAAACTCCAATCACTCCTACATTTAATGGTTATTGTTATTACTATAGAAAATTTGGAGATCAAGCTTATGAGTGTAGAGAAAAACTGAATAAGAATGCTAACAATTCTACCATGGAGAAACTCCGTTATACTTGTAATGAACATGGACACACTACATGAGATTGTGAGGAAAAGATGAAGCGAGTATGGATGCCAAAATAGAAGATCAAACACAAGCCTTATCAATTGAAGAGACAAGGTAACTCTTATGTTTGGGATTACAACACATGGGCTAACTGTATTCCATGTGGTAGATATGGACACATTACAGCAAACTGTATGAGGAAAAGAAGGGCTAGACAATCATGAAGCTGAACAAGCACTGGAATGGCATGCTTACATTTTCATAAGGTCAGTCATCTAAGAAAGGACTATAGAGACCAAGCACCAAAAGAAGGACATGTATTTGAGAGTGGAAATACTATTGTAGATATCATGAGAATTGGGAACACTGTGTGGAAGAAGGCATCAAATGACAATGGAGAGTCAAGCAATGTTGTCGGTGAAACCTCGTTTAATGGATTAGGTGACATCGGTACATCTACTTAAGGTGATATAGGTATGTATGGAACTGACATTTTAAAATGATCATATTTTACATACAGTTCCTCATATATGATAAGCACATACCAAATCTACATGAATAAAGATGCACTATGGTTTATATGTTTTAAGATAACAAAGTCACACAGTCGGTATATGTTAGACCAAGCAAAATATTACCCATCAATAATCACTATTCATGGTTAACTGAGTATCAGTATTAACCAAGTGAAAAATCATGTGTTAACCGAGTAGTTGAAAGTTTATGGTATTCGCTGAGTTGCAGTTGTCACCAAGATGGAAATAGGTCAAGCATTAATGACATAAAGTTTTGAGCAGGAAATCGTAAAAAGATATAAATACACAAAGAACTCAGTTCATTTTCCACCTAGCAATTTTGAAGAGTGATTATTTCACAAAGCAAGTTCGAGAAAAGAATTTTCAAGATTATCCAAAGTAGTTGCAGATCGAACTGAGCATACTCTTCATATATTCCAAGTAAGTTGAAACCCTTACTAAGAACATTCATCATTGATTGTCAAAAACCTAGTTTGTTAATATGGCATCCACTATGAGAACTTCTAAAGTTGTAGAAGAGGAAGTAAATCTTATTGTGTTAGCAAATTATAGTGAACCCAAATATAAGTTACACCTGGAAGTCGCATCAAAAATAGATTTAGTGGGTGCATTTTTGAGCATCCCACCTAGGGTTTTATTAGTTGAAGACATTAGATTGTACATTCACTGCAAGATAGGTGAAATAGGAGATTTTGATATGTATGTTGCATTCTAGAAACTTTGCAATGAAGATGGAAAGCTGAAACCAAAGCATAAACAGGTTAAAATGATTGGAATCACTAATGTCCTAAATTTTCTAAAGAATTTCAAAACTAAATGGATTAGAGTTGTACTAAGTCATTATCATGAGGGCATATTTTGGCTAGACAGTCCAATTAAGGTTACAAAGAGAATGATTCATAGGGTTACAGGGTATCCTACAACTGATAAAGAAAAAGAATTCTAAAGTTCCTCTCAAGCTGAAGTTGAGAAAAATACAGGCACAACATGGGATGACTAAGCATTACAGATAGCTTCTATTGAGGATCTGAAAGTTAAGTTTGCAGCTCATGTAATAGGTTATAAGTTCTCTCCGTCAAGTAGACTGAATAGTGTACCTTGTAGTGTTGTGGATATGGCATTCAAAATGATAAAGAAGGGACACCAGTTGGACCTTGTCGAGCCACTCCTGCGACAGGTTGAAGAGAATATGAAAACAATTAGGTTGGCAAAGTCTAACACCTATAAGTTTGGTTCACTATTGGTTTGTTTATTTTTCTATCACCAGAAATTCTTTCCTTCTATTGGTCACATAGATTGGCCTACAAACAAACCAATTATTAGTCAAATTTCTCATATAATGAAAAGTATGGGAGATAATGTAAACAATGTTGCAAATGATTAATTTAAGTAGTTTAAGATCAAGATGAATCTTCAAAGTAGGATTCCAAGCTCATTGGTCAAGAAGCATGAGATGGATATTTTTTTTCCTAGTTGACATCAACCACACTTTAATCAAAGTTGTTGAGCTGAGAATAAAATGGCTAGCCCCCATAGGATATGAAATGGATCTTGATTTTAGTTTGAAATCAATCAAGGCATTATTGGCTTTACCGAAGGACAAGAAGGCCAAAAGTTTTGGAACCTATGAAGAGGAAAAAACAAGAATATGAAGAAAATCCAAGAAAATGAAGAAAACTTTAACTAAATAGTTCGGAGATGAATCTGACTCATCTGACGAGTCACCGGTTGAACCGGTAACTGAAGGTCAGTTACTGTTGACTGACAAAGAAAAAGACTCAATACCAGTTTCTCCCACTCCAACTCCAAAGAAGCAGTTGTCAGTGTAGTCTAGAGCATGAATAAGGTCAGCAACCAGAGTTGCACCACCTCAGAAAAAGGCAGTTGGAAAGATAATAAAATCAAAAGTAGGTACACCAACCAAGACTTATGCAAAAAGAGGAACTAAGGTCGCAGCTAGAGCACCAAAGAAAAGGAGAAGATTGATTAGAGGAAGAGAAGACCTTAAGGATGAAGATGATGACAACAATTAGTTCAAGGTTGTCAGTAATAAGAACAGGACAATTGATGAAGTTGTTGCTAATATAATTGAGCATTGAGGACTCACAGATCCAGAACTAAGTCAGTTTGACAACATGTCTACTGAGTATTAGAATAAAATTAAGGAGGTAGTCATCCAGATGATGATAAGCTTTAAATGAGTTCCATTGGAGTTTGGACAACCACTGCCCAAGGCATTAGAAGAAAGAATAAATTAGAAGTGGTCCTATGCCTTAGACACCAAGAAGAAAATGAGGGAACAAGCCCTAGTTTAGGAAACACCAAATTTAAATCTTGATGAAATTAAGGATTTTATGGATACATATGCTAGGAGATTCAAAGTAAAAGGTTGGGATATGAAAGTATTAGATGAAAATCTGGCAGATATTGATGATTCTAGCCAACTCATCTGGACATCAATTTTTGTAGCTAGAGAGAAAGCTAAGAAAAATACATTTCTTAATCTATCTAAGAAGAGACAAAGATCAAAAGGAAAAGGTATCTACATCGATGATGGTGATTTAGCAAAGAAGACAAAAGAATCAAGTGTATCATTTACCAAGGTAATTGATACAACACTTGTAAATGAAGTAATAAGTATTTCATAGGATTTACCAGATCTAGTAGAGATCCAAGTTAAGGAGAAAAATGATGATGATGTACTCATTGAGGACATTAAAAATGGGGATCCTGATGATAGAGATGAAGATGAAGATGTGAACATTGTACCAGATAATACTCAAGATGAAGGTCAAGTTACCGAGTCTGCATTCACATCGTTACTGAGTGAGCTTCCTATTCTTGTGGAAGCAGTTGAAATTTTATCACAGGAACAACCCGATGACTCAGACCCTGAGCAACCAAAGGATACAATAGGGGAATAAGGGGTAGAGATACTAGTTGAAACAAACAAGCCTGAAGAGAAAGAGGCAACAGAGATAGAAACAAAGGATCAAGAGAATCCTAATGTAACTGAGGCCACTCCACCAAACACTACATCAAGGGCTCTGACATAGTCAATCGACACAAAGGTCACCAAGGAGTAGCAGAAGGAAGATACAATGTCACCTGGGTAGGTTACACAAATTTCTAAGTTAAATGGACATTGTACCATTTATAAAGAGCTCACCTCAAGAACCAGAGAAGAAGAAGAAGAAAATGAAAGGAAAAGGGCTAGTCACCTTAGAAGAAGTCATTGTTATACCCAAGTGTGACCCAAGGACCCTAAGCCCTAAGGAATTGAGAAAATATGGAGATTTGTGTACAAGGAAGGCAGTACAAGAAAAACTATGACAAGAGTGCAAGAGCAAGGAAATACTTGAAAATGTAAGAGATATCTTACAACAAGTTGTACCAGAGGTACATATAGATGAACATACTCTGATAATGGACCAACTTACTACACTTCTTAAAGAAATAAATGCCCCGGATATAGAAGCAGACAAGAGAATCGAAGAAAGGGCAGAATCTAAAATTCAAGACATGCTAGCAGATAAAATAAGACAAGAAGTGGCAATCAACAAGGTAAACTTAGCTGAGGTAATCAATGAGATAAAATCTATCACTCAGTTAATAAGTCAAATTTTGATAAAGTTATGCACTATGGAAACCTTCACTATCGAGATCAGTGAAAAGATCAAACAACTTGATAATGAAATCAATGCTAGTGCACAATCAGCTTTAACTGAACCACAAGATTTTGCAAAGCATATCTTGAGAGATCAAGAACTCAGGTAGTTAAGAGCAGATCTCAGGAAACATGAAGAAAGAGTTAGTGATCAAGTCATAGAATTGCAAACCGAGTTGCTTCCCTACTTGAAAATTTTTTGAGAAACACATTGTCAAAGCGGAAACACTTGTTGCAACACTAAAAAAATTTGTGTTGGAAAATATCTTTGACACACATGCACAAGTTGGTCTTGAGCACATTTCTCTCACCAACTTGAAAGAGGAATGGGAAAACCTCTTAGAGTCATTGAAGAAAACCCATCAACACATTTTTGACAAGTTGTAAGTATATATATTTTTTTGTATTTGGCATTAATATCAAAAAGGGGGATAACAATGTATATGCCAAATATGTAAATAGATGCTAAGTATACTACACATTACCGGGAGCATGCACCGAGGGGGAGTATATAAATTTTTTTTGGAAAGTATTTATGTATATAGGGTGGAGACAAAAAAAGATTTTGAGACATAAGGTCTATATACATTTAAGGTTTTGATACTAATGCAAAAGGGGGAGATTGTTATCTCTATTTGAGCATTAAAAGATTGTCATTAGTATCAATGACATCAGTTGGCTACCTATACTACTCTATTCGATAATTGCAAGCACTTCAAGCTAGTCGGTTAAGTCTTTACACCAAGCATCAAGGAAGTTGTACCAAGCATATATGTTCACCGATACTGAGTGACAGTAAACACTGAGCAGACTAGACACCAAGCACTAGTGTAATTATCGAGCAGTATATACAGTGTTTATCGAGGAAGATAGAAAACAACATAGTAATTAGTAATGGTAAATTTATCTATGCAAATGGTTACAACAAAATCACTAAACATTTTACCAAGATCGAGGATCATTTATTTTAAGATTCCATCATTAATTGCGATGATGATCTTTATGTAATTGCTAGATCTAGGTTATTTTTGTACACCGTAGATCTTAGGGTTTTCTTTAAGATATTGTAACCTAATTTTGTTAAGCGGAAAAAGCAGTATGCTATATAAATGTAATTTCATGTTATTTTTGTATGTGTGAGGAAGAAGCTTGACAAGGAAGTTATGAACAAGCAAATAATTTCTTGAAGCATTAGCCATCTTCAAGAATATCAATTATCAGATAGAGCAGAATAGAATACAGAGATATTTAGATTAACCAATATTAGACAAGGCTACTGAGTAGTTCAGAGTTGATATCTTCACATAAAAGGTGATATCTATTCAATATTTCATAGATCTATGTCAGACAAGGTTGAGTTGTCATTAGCAGATATATTCTTGTTATTTTCTAATCATTGTAATAGAGTCTGGTAAAATCTCTTAACAAAGTAGACCTAACAGTCTTTTTGTAAATCTCTTAACTGAGTGCACACTCAAGTAGTGTTGTTGAAATCCTATAACTATGTAGATCTAATCGATCTGAATATTACTCCTAACAGGGTAAGATCACCAGAAGTGATCACCACTTGTAGCCCTAATAGGAAAACCTTTTCTATCTGTAGTAGTAAAGAATTTGTGGGTGTCATCCCCACCATAGTTTTACCTTTTAACAAGGTTTTCTGTGTTACCAAAATACTTGTGTTATGTGATGATTATATTGTTGATTTCATGATATTTACCTTTGATAGTTAAATGAATGAATGATGCATGCAATGGATTCAAGTTATATTTGAAGGTTACTACTGTTTGTTGTTTAAGGTTTTAAAGTTAAAAGTGTTTTTGGGCACTGATTCACCCCTCCCCTCTTAGTACCCTATCTCTTATATCCAACAACATTACCTCTAGATTTAGTACTAGTTACAATTAGCTTTCCTTCCTTACTTCTTATAAAACATTTACCATCATTGAATTGTAACTAAAACTCTTTGTCCATCAACTATCCAACACTCAACAAGTTACGCTTAAGTCCATCAACAAGTAGTACATTGTCAATATTGGTTTTTCCATCCAAAGTAATAGATCCTCCTCCTATGATAGGTTTAGGAAGATTGTCTCCAAACCTCACAACACCACCATCATACTTCACTAGTTTAACAAACTTTTTTTGTCTCCAATCATATGATGTGAACAACTAGTGTCTATTATCCATTCAAATTTATTATCAACATGAGATACTAAAGCCTTTTCCTCATGTATCGGTTCATCTTTAATAGCAAAAAATCCAATTTCCTCATAATCTAAATCATCATCATCAAAAATACCTTCACTAGCATAATAGCATTCCTTATCCTTGGACTTGAAAAACTTGGGCTTGTACTTAGGAGCTCTTGTAGCACATCTAGATTCAAAATGACCTACCTTATTGCATAAAAAACATTTCAAATGTAATTTATCTTTGAATTTACCCTTAGCTCTCTTTTCTATTCTAGAAATTAGTGCAACAAGTTCATCCATCTTTCTTTTCCTACTAGTATTTGATCCCATTCTTTAGCATACTCTCCAAGCTATTCTTTTACGTTCTCACTACTTGTGCTCATAAGTGCTAACATTGTCTTCTTATGTCTAGATACCTTAAGTGTGGACTCAACTTTAGGTATAGAATCTCCCATTTCAGCAGCTTCAAAGGTAGTTAGCTTTGTAATCAACATTTCTCTGCTAAAGTTTGGAGTCAAAGGTATAGTCTCTTAAATAGATATAGCCTTAAACTTGTAAGCATGTGTCAATGATCTAAGGATCTTCACAACAACCTCTTCTTCATCATAAGTACCTCCAAAGTTTCTAATTCCAACCATAAATTTTGTAACCCTTTGAACATAAGCCCTAATTCTTTCATCATCATTCATTTGTAGCTTCTCCATCTTTATTTTCTAGTTTATTAACTTTGATTTCTTGGTATACTTGTCTCCTTCATATAGTTCTTCCAATCTTTGCCAAATCTGGTGTGCCCAATCCAAGTCTTTAACTTCAATAAATTATCCTTCAGAGAGTGTGTTGATCAATGCTTCCCTTGCAACCATGTTGTATGAGAATGCCTTCTTTTCATCATCAGTAGCTCATGGAAAATCATTCTCAGTCTTCATAGCTATCTTATTTTTCATAATCAACCAGTAGTCGATTCCCAAACATACAAAATGAGTTCACAACTTGTTCTTTCAACTATCAAAGTTTTCAAGATCGAACTTCAGACTATCCTTCCCATAGAATGCCATCTCCAAGCTCACTTCAAGTTGTTAAGCTTTCTCTCTAAGGACCAATAGCTTTGATACCAATTTTTAGGAATAATAGTCCACAATACAACTAAGAGGGGAGGTGAATTAGTTGTATAACAGAATATTAAACTTTAATCTTTGAATAGCAGTAATATCATATCCAATGAGCACAATTAATGCCAACACTATAACACAATATTTTGGTGTCGAGGAAATCCTATTAAAGGTAAAACCCCAGGTGGGAATTACCACCCATAAATGATGTACTGAGTGTATTGTATCCTTGTTAAAAGATCTACCCATGTTAGGAGCTTATTAAAACATTACCATACACGGTCCTTATTAGAGGAAAGACCGTGTTAGGAGTTAGGAAAGAAGGGTGGGATCACTCCTCGAAGAAGGTTAAATCCACCTTCGCAACTCACTATTCGCAACACAAGTGTATATGAGGAAATACATAATCCTTATGAACTTTTTGATAGAAACTATCTTTTTTTGATCAGTTCTAATGAAGCACACAAATAATCCTCTACTCTACATCTAGCATACACAAACTCATAGCTTTCACAATCTCTTTTACATTATATCCATTTCATCCATATCTTTTCCAATGAAAAGATCTTACATATATACCCTACTACATTCTACATGATCAAGTCAGCCGATTAGGCTTTCCTAATTACATAATAAATTACATAAACCCTTGCTAAGATACACACAGTATCTAAAAAAAGTATACAGTGATTGCATTACAACAATTAAGGACCAACATCCTTAATTCACATTTTCCAAACAAAATGCATGATACATCACTGGAGTTGGCTCCCAAATAAGTCTTCTCCAGATCACATGCCACAACTAAAGTCATCCATCTTTCTATACCTTGAATTGACCAATGAATATTCTTTAGTACCTTTTCTATCATCCCTTAAGCTCACATACATAGAATCCATTCCTTCTGAAACATATATCAGAAACACAGACTCACTCTATCAGCTTCTATTGTCACTATCCAATAACCAATCTTCACCAAAACATTTGTAACTCATTCAATATATAATATTGCATGATGCGATCTTGGATATAAGATCACAATATCTTCCTGTACTCTCATCTGTCTTCGCACATTCTAAAATATCCATATAGTAATTAACATGTTCTCTTTACAGAACATATGTTGACATCAGTGATAAAACACTAATGGCAACAGCAGTAGTTCCAACATTACTTAATGTAGTGATTAAACATATTACATGTATCAACCATTCCCCAATGCATTTCAATATCCAACAGATGCAAAAATAAATAATGCTCATAATTTGGTTAAAGGCTTGATAAAGTTTGTAACTAGGAGAGAGAGTATTTAGAGGAAAGCACTAGTATTAAAAAGAGAATATTCTAGGTCTCATTTTGAATTATTTCTTGAGATATTCCAAAAAAATGGTGATTTGAAGGATAAAAGGAAATGGCTTGGACAAATGGATGATGAGATGTCAATAAGGATGAGTATCATTTTAAATATGGATAGAAATATTAGTTTTGTTCAAATAGTTGAGTCTATTGAAAAATTCTAGGTCACACTTTGGGTTCCTAGGAAAATAGGTTTAGTACGCTAAATCTAAATGGGACATTTTGATAGAAAAGAGGGATGAGGTTATTTATTTTCCTTGGCCAAGTGATGAAATGTTAAAATCTTGGGAAGACAAATATACCTTGGAAGAAACAAGGAAATAATAAATCCCCATTAATGTTGCAACAGGTAGCACTTCCCCAGTTTCTTAAAAGAAACAAACTACAAAGGTAAATTTTATGCAAAGGGGTGATAAATACAAGGACAACACTTGGCAGGAGTAGAACTATTTTTGGGATTGTTTTAGGAGCTTGGTGAGAAAATCAAAGAACATATTTGTAAAGTTGCAATGATGTAGTTATTTTGTACTAGTTATCTTTTGTCTTATCTGATGTGACATTTTTGTCATATCCTAAATGATCTAAAGCTTGTTTAAATCCTTATTCTATACAAGGATTCCCAAGATCATTTAGAAGGGCTTAAAAAACTAGGATAGTTTTGGCTTATGAGATTTCATTCAAGGGTATAGCAGACTATATTAAGTTTTATCATTATAGTAAATAGCAAGTTTCATGGTTTTTTACCATTATTATAGTGGTGTATATTTTTTAGGCATGATGTATACAAGGAACATGATTCAGTACATATGAATACAAAAATTTAGGATTCAAATCTCTCCTTTATGTCTATTTCTTTGAGTTATGAATTTTCTTATTCATTGCATAGAATTTATCTATGTATGTGTTGCTTTTCCGCAGCTTTGATCTGAGATCAAATTAAATAGCTATGGATAGAACATAGATTCATTTTTGTTTGTGAAAGGATTTCTATAAGTAGTATGAATCTGATGATAAATTAATCAATGTTGTTATAAGGTGGTAATATTTGGGGATCCTCAATCATTGACATTAGTTGGTTTCTATATTCTTGCTTTGCAGTAAAATTATTGCTCAATGGATAAGGTGTTGGTCTAAAATGAGTATCAATGTTGTTATAAGGTGGTAATATTTGGGGATCCTCAATCATTGACATTAGTTGGTTTCTATATTCTTGCTTTGCAGTAAAAGTATTGCTCAATGGATAAGGTGTTGGTCTAAAATGAGTATGTTTTGCAATGATATATGCTTAGTGGGGTTTGTCTATATTCCTAATATTTGATATAAATTGTCAAAATCTTTAATATATTGTGACCTACAAGTTGTATCTCTTCAATGGTAATGGAGAATCAATAAATGACTAGTTATCATTTAGTATTCTCTTATTATTTATCTGTTATAAAAATCCATAAATTATTGTGAAGTGTTTTATATGGATATGGATTAGGAGAACCCTCCTTGGTTTTGTAGAGCGAAAAGTGTAGAGGGAAGTCTTGTCCCTATAGTTGGTCCAATCATAGCATATTTTCTATACTTGGAACTGACCATTCCTGACAATCTGTCTGTGGATGTATTGGTTTCTTTCATAAGCATAAAATCTATTTTGAAGAACCAACAAATTGCACACTCCAAATCTTACCACATATCTGGATCCAACCTCTTAAACATACTTCAGCATAACAGACACACTCTCAACAAACAAACACTAAGTTGACATCAATAACAACATCATAAACCCTAAGTTAACATCAATTACAACATCATAATTGAAAAACCTATCATCATATCTACATGAAACTCATACCATAATATACTCAACTTATCTTTACATTATTTATGCCAACACAACCTTATATTCATTCATATTGTTAGTGAAACCTCTTAAATGATCTTTTCCAGTTATAGAATTGTTTCGAATAAATTTTCTTATCTTATCCATCAATTAATTTGAAATAGGATTAGAGTAACCAAGAATTATTTCAAATAAAAACTATATATATCTTCCCAATTGAATAGGTCTCCTCTAAAACTATCCTCCAATAGCTTGACCACTATTACTTGTTCCATTGTTTGTCCTAGCTAGTTGGGAAATCTTAGGTTGACTCACACCTTGAGCTGCAGCCTTGGTTCCTTACCCTTTGTTTGTAACTCCAGTATTTTGTGTAACTTGAGGACCTTTGGAAAGAATGTTAGAAATCATTTTTTTTTTGTGTCGGTGGGCCTAAACTAGAAACACCTTGAACATTAGAAGGGCCAAAAGTAGATGGGGAATTATTTAATGTTGATTTTTTAAGGAAATTGATTTTCCTTTTCATTTCTGCATTAGCATCTTCCATCTCTACTCTCTCCAATTCCTTGGAAAGAGTTTCACTCTCTTTTCTTACCTTTTCTAATTCTATATCAACTTGGGATAAACCATGTGAAAACTAATCTTGATGCTTTTGATCATTGATCTTAGTTCTAGTTACTTTTTGTTTACCTTTGTCCAAATTAGGATTATAAGTTTGAAAACTTGGTGGAGGATTAATATGATCTATTGGCTTGGGTTGGGATTCACTTGGCTTTTATGTTTTTCTCTATAAATTCACTCAACTTTCCAATCAAGTATTTCTCTTACAACAGGGCCTTCAACACTTTTTTTAGGCTCCTCTTGACTCATGTCTTTAAGTGTAGCCAATTTTCTTATCTAGCTATCTCTTTCAATAACAACATTGATAACCTCAAATTCCTTCTCTTTTTATTTTTTTCTTTCTCAAATCCTTTTGTTCTTGGAGTTCTCTTCTCAAAAATTTTGTCTCCAAAAACCTATTTAGGATCTAGTAATGTTATCTCAGATGCAAAAGTATTACCAAGATCAATCAGATCTTGGTACCTTTATTCTTCAATAGATAAATAAGGAAACTCATTTGTAAATCCATGATGAGGAGGTACACCAAGGGTGATCTCTACTTGGTGACTTCTACTTCTACTCCGACCTCTTCTCATTTCAAAGTATTGGACTTGAGTACTTTCTTATTCTATTTTGTTATTTCCTCTTGAGCGGGTGTTTTAAATAATGACTCAAAAAATCCCATACTATCTAATTCATAATCCCTAGAGGATGTTTTACACCTTTCATGAATGGGATGTAAATAAGACTCACTTGCACTCTTAAACTTTGATTTTCATGCACTAGTAGAATTTGGGCAATAAATGACTAGGTGATTAAAACTTTTAGTCACGTGACTAAAACTGACCATGTTCTACCCATTTTTTGCAATTCACAAATATAAATGACTAAATAAATGACCAATTTGGTCATTAGGTAAAATCACAACTAAAATGACTAAATAAATGATCAATTTGGTCATCAGGTAAAATGACCAATTTGGTCATCAGGTAAAATGACCAATTTGGTCATTGGGTAAAATGACCAAATAAATGACTAAATAATTAGTCACCCTAATAATAAAAATGACTAAATGAATGATTAATACTCCTTTACACATTAACATTTGATAATATCATATACTTATATTCTTAGAAGTTCAATTTCAGCAATAATGTGTGTTCACCAATAGACTTATTATGTGAACATTATTCTGTGTGCTCTAATATTTTGTTCACCAATAGACTTATTGTTGCATTTCACATTAACTATTCTATGTGCTCTATAATTTTTAGATGTTTCATTATTTTTTTTGTATCCCAAGGTGAACTTTAGTAGTTATGCCATTATTCAAATATTGTTGATACATATGTTTAATTTTTAGGCAAGGTCGAGCCAGCCAAAAGATTATTCATGGTCAAATTAATGTGTCAAGTGTGGCTATTCATGTGTTATCACTAAAATTTTGAATTTAATTATCTGTTATATTATTCAGATACATTTATCAAATGCGCTTAATGTTCTCTTCTCTTCTCAAACCTCTTTTTTGTATGTAGTGAATCCCAACAAATGGGATGCCTTACTATTCTTCAACCTACACCCAGATGCTACAATTGATGACACCAGTCTGTATGGTAGTTTTGACAAATGATTTGAAAAGTATGTAAATCTTCAAACATTTCTACAATTATAAATTTTTAACATAATTACATCAAATTTCATCTACTTACTGCAGTGGTTGGTGACAAGGGTTTAACAACCTCCTATGGATTTTATAAGTCTAGTGGTTGTATTAGGCATTAACAATTCAAGCTTTTGGTGCAATGAAAACCACCCAATCTAACATCATATACAGACTGATCATGTCAACGCATTATTATCTTTGTCATAATGGAAATGCTAACGGAAAAAAATGTGCAAGGAAATAGTGATAAATAACAAATGAGAGGCTCAATCCAAGTATGAGATCAAATCCATTAAAAAGGGGGTGGAACTAGAAAAAAGAAAAAGTTAACTATTCAAAAAGCCTCCTAGACTAAGGTCAAACCCAAAAGGGCTCCTTAACTAATGTAAATTGCTCAATAACTCATAGGAACTCTCTCATTTCTCCTCCATGATATTTACAATCATCTTTGATTCCCAATTACTCCTAATTGACTCATAATTACATTGCTAAATTATTTGCATTATCAATAATATAAACTAAAGAGACTTTTAAAAACCTCACTTTTAGCCCATATTTTACATTCAAATTAATTCAAATAAAAAACACAAGATCCAAAACCCATAGTTACAAATCTCTTTGGACTTGATCAATGAAGATTAACACAATTATTTTGTATCAAATAATATTTATTAAGTGAATGATAAAATACCAAATCACTTAATAAATACATTTTACATTTAAAATTAACATTCAAAAATAATAATAAAAATAAATAATACCCACTGGGTATTTGTGAGATAAAAAATGAAATATAAGATGAGGCAAAAAGCCTTTCATTTTTTGTGGTAAGCATCCAATGCCATTCATTCTTCTAATTTCATTTTTTTTTTGGCTGCTGCATGCTGCCGTGCTAACCAAGGTTTCCAACTATCATGTGGTTTTCTGAGGGTTTCTTCTGTGCAGACCATGACTTCTAGAGGTATGTATTTGAGTCACTGTATCCCATATTTTCTCACTTTTACAGAAAAAAAATATAAACTAATTTTCTTTCCTTTATATATTTACCCATATTTGATCTCTCTGTATCTTCTATGCAGACATGTCCTTTGTTATGCATATTTATTTTCCTTTGATGATAAGCATTTAAAAAATGTGGAAATAATATATACCTATGGTTTTTTATGGTTTTCTAAGTCTACATATTTTCAATTTCTATCAATAAAATCTTCATTTCTCAACATAGGCACATACAAGATTAAAAAATAACCCTCAACCCCATTGTATTTCATGAGGTTTTTATGCAGGTTGCAGCTCTAATTGTAATAACATTGAATACATTTGTTTGTGAATTCATTTTGGAGCCTAAAAGGCATAGAATGTTAGAAAGTAAAGTCCACCAAGATAACTGAGAGGGGGGGGTGAATCAGTTATTAGATAATTATAACATTTATCAACTTCAATAGTATTTAACCATGTAAGAAATGTAATCATCAACCATAGAAAGATATTCATACACAATGAAACAATAACACAAGATATGTTGACTAGGGAACCTCTTGATCAAAGAGTAAACCCCGGTGGGAATGATGCCCAAAAAAGATGCACTAATATGAATATTCCTTGTGAAAGGATGGACTCTATTAGGAGTCTTGTGAAATACATTCAGTACATATGAATCTCTGTTAGGAGATTTTGAATCCCTGTTAGAAGATTCTAACCTTGTTAAGAGTTATGGAAGACAGAAGGACCCACTGCCCAAACAGCTTCAGGGTAAGGTCACTTAACACACTATCCCAATAACCTTAATATTATTTAGTAGAATAATATGAAATATTTTACCTCCTTACTATGCCAAACTGCATTCACTACTACACTAGATCTTAATCCCAGATCTGTGTACTTCACATGTCTTCCTTTAAAAACTCGCTTTCACAACTTCATAGGCTCTCTTCTTGACTTCATACATACATTCACATCCAACCATACCATGCTCATATTCTTTTTCATTACCACACTACATAAAATAAGGAAAAACATTCCTTCCTTTATACCACACTCAAATAATTATAAATGAGTCAGCACACAATTACAAAATAAAAGTTTCCACACGCTACGTAAAATTACACAAAAACTGTCAGCTTCCAAATGCAATAACTCTTCACTCATGTGACCTCAAAGTTTGTGCAGTGAACCACATCACCACCAATGTGTCTCAAACTTCCCTTTAACTATGGAAAACCACATTCCATCCTGATTAGGAGATATCATCCGATTTCCACAAACCTCTACTCAGGAACACTGGCTGAATACTGTTTCCACCAAAAGGCTTATAAATTTCATGAATAAATGAATTTTTTTTTGTGCTCTTAACCATAGCTAAATAAAACATCAAATATCATAGCCCCAATGTCTCATAATCTCAACTGCAATATCCCACGTGCGTTAATCAAAACATTGTCTACTTCTCTGCTAAACTCCAGAATATCACTATGTTGACATCAATGACAATCATAGTCATGAATGCAACAACCACTACTACAGAATGACTGCCAATCATCAAGCATTCATTCCTAACAATCTCCCCCATTTGCATTGATGGAAACATAGATGAAAAACATCCAATGTTCCAAAAATCCAATATTGTAATACTGCTGCACTAACAAATATTCATCAATCAAATCTTGCTTCATTTTCCTATTCAGTTCACTCCAATAGATAGTACACAGGGTTTTTCATGTACACTTCTCTCCCCCATTGACATCAATCATATAAATTTCATCACTATGTCAACAACAACTCAATGTCAAAAGACATTGCTCAAAAAATACATTCACAAGAGTCCTCATGACTCAGTTCAGATACACATACTCCCCCATAGAGGAAGTACCAACATCCAATCTAGAAAATAGATAGGGCCATATACCACTAGATGGATGCAACCTGTTGACTTTGTGGTCAGCACTTCCTTTGGGGTTACCATGGATCTAGGTAAATCTGATGTTTGTGACGTTCGTTGATAGTTCAAGCTTTTGGCGCAACGGCAAACATACCTATAATTGGTATCAGAACCTTGGGTCACGAGTTCAAATCCCAAGAGGTCTCCTTTATTCCGTTGGTGTGGAACCCTCAGTCGGTGCTGAGGGGAGAGAGTCTCCTTCATTCCGTTGGTGTGGAACCCTTAGTCGGTGCTGAGGGGGAGATTGTTGACTTGGTGGTCAGCACCTCCTTTGGGGTTACCATGGATCTGGGTAAATCTGGTGTTTGTGATGTTCATTGATAGTTCAAGCTTTTGGCACAATGGAAAACATACCTACACAACCAACTACATCATTACTCAAAAGTAGGTTGGGGCATAACCCCAAGCATACCTCTCAGATACTCAAATGTATCCTTAGGCAAAGGCTTTGTAAATATATCTACTATCTACTCCTTTGTGCTTATGTACTCTAGTCTGACTTCTTTCTCAGCAACTTTCTCTCTTACAACATGATACTTGATCTCTATATGCTTAGTCTTAGAATGTAATACAGGATTCTTAGACATAATAACTGTACTAGTGTTATCACAATGTATAACAACAGGCTCATCAAACTTGATTCCAATATCCTTCAACATTTGCTTCATCCAAATTATCTGGTTACAATTGTTTGCTGCTACTACATACTCTACTTCTATTGTACTCTGTGAAATACAATTCTGCTTCTTTCCTAGCCAAGAAACTAATCTTCCTCCAAGAAAAAAAGCTCCACCACTGGTGCTTTTCTTATCATCAACACTACCTCCCCAATCAGCATCTGTATATGCGCATAGGGTAAAATCATCATATTTTTCATACCAAAATCCATAATCCATTGTGCCTCTTAAATATCTCAGTATTCTCTTTATTGCTGCATAATGTGACTCTCTAGGTTCAGCTTGAAATCTTGCTACCATTCCAACTGAATGTTTTATATTTGGTCTAGTGTGTGTCAAGTACTGCAATCCATCAATCATGGATCTATATTTCTTCTACTCAATAGCTGGTGTTTCATCTTTTCTTGATAGTTTATGTCCTATAACCATAGGTGTTCCAACTGGTTTACATTTCTCCATTCCAAATCTATTTAGCAAATCATTCAAGTACTTTGTCTAGCTAACAAAGATACCATCATAGTTTTATGTTATCTATAATCCCAAAAAGTATTTCATCTCACCAATCATACTCATTTCAAATTCAGTCTTCATTTCATCAACAAATTTGTCACTAGCTTCATCTTCTCCTCCAAAAATAATGTCATCAACAAAAATAACTATAACTAACAAACCATTTTCAATTTCTTTTGTGTATAGATTGCTATCAGCTATTCCTTTAGTAAATCCCAATTTCAACAAATACTTATCCAATCTAGCATACCAAGTTCTAGGTGCTTGCTTTAGTCCATATAGTGCTTTCTTCAGTTTACATACCATATCTCCTTCTTGAGTCAAAGGAAAACCTTCAGGATGCTCAAT
The DNA here is from genome assembly GCA_027943335.1 of Chamaecyparis obtusa. Taxonomy (NCBI): domain Eukaryota; kingdom Viridiplantae; phylum Streptophyta; class Pinopsida; order Cupressales; family Cupressaceae; genus Chamaecyparis; species Chamaecyparis obtusa. Next base: position 198,705 of record BSBK01007531.1, read on the forward strand.
GTAGACTTCTTCTTCCAATTCACCATTTAGAAATGCAGACTTCACATCCATCTGATACACTTTGAATTTCTTAAAAGCTGCATAAGCCAAAAACATTCTTACTGCTTCAATTCTTGCTACTGGTGCAAAAGTTTCTTCATAGTCAATTCCTTCTTGTTGTGAGTATCCCTTACATACCAATCTTGCTTTGTTTCTTACTACTTCTCCTTGTTCATTCATCTTGTTTCTAAATAGCCATTTAGTTCCAATCACATTTTTTGTTTTTTAGGTCTAGGGACCAATTCCCATGTCTTGTTCTTCTCAATCTGATCTAGCTCTTCTTTCATAGCATTTATCCAATATTCATCTTCACAAGCTTCACTAGTAGATTTAGGTTCAATTTGAGAAATCAAACATAAATGTAGCTTATTTCTAGTCATAACTCCTCTGTCCAAACTTTCAATCACTTGTTCAATAGGATGATGTCTTGATATATACCTGTTAGGTGTCATAGTCATAGATCTTTCTTCAACTGTAGATTCTTCTCTAGATTCCTCTCTAATTTCTTCTTCTTCTTCTATAGAATAATTCAGTAGTTTCAATATTAAGCTAAGGATTAGCTTCTTCATCAAATTCATAATCAAGCATTCTTTCCTAAATTTTAAACTTCTCATCAATTTTAACATTTGTGTTTTCAACAATAGTTTTAGTTCTCTTATTGTAACATCTATATGCTTTTCTCTTCAAAGAATATCCAAGAAAGATTCCTTCATCACTTCTAGGATCAAACTTTCCAATATCATCATCTCTCTTTATATAGCATTTACTTCCAAAAATTCTAAAATACTTAACTGAGGGTGCATGTCCAAACCATAATTCATAAGGTGTCTTATCTATGTCTACTCTGATTTTTACTATGTTCATTGTATATAATACTGTATTCACTGCTTCTCTCCAAAATGTCTTCGCCAAATCATTCTCAAATAACATAGCTCATGTTGCTTCAGTCACTGACCTGTTTCTTCTTTCTGCAATACCATTTTGTTCAGGTGTTCTAGGGGCTGAAAACTGACTCTTAATTCCATTCACTTCACAAAAAGTGTTAAACTCTCTAGAAGTAAATTCTCCACCTCTATCATATCTCAAACATTTAATCTTCATTCTAGATTCATTCTCAACTTTATTCTTAATTATCTTAAACTTATCAAATGCTTCAGATTTTTCTTTCAGAAATACAATCCACATCATTCTTGTAAAGTCATCAACAAGAATCATAAAATACCTTTCTCCATAAAATCCTCTAGTCCTGGTAGAACAGCTCAAGTCTGTATGAACAATCTCCAACTTCTCTGACGATGTGAACTTCTTACTACGAAAAGAACTTCTCTTCTGCTTAGCCATCACACATTCTTTGCAAATCATGTTAGTAGGTTTCATAATTTTAGGAAAATCCCTTACTACAAGTGTAGTACTTATTTTCACAATGTTATCAAAGTTTATATGACAAAATCTTCTATGTCATAACCAATTGTCATCAATTTTAGTAATCAAGCATGTCATCTCAGTAGGATTCAACTGAAATATATTACCTCTGGTTCTAGATCCTGTTCCAATCAAATTTCCATCTATATCCTTTATCACACAAGTTTTCTCAGTAAACCAAACTTGATACCCTTTATCCACTAACTGTCCAACACTCAAAAGATTATGTTTCAATCCATCAACAAAGTAAACTTCATCAGTATTAGTCTCTCCATCAAGAGTAATAGATCCTATACCTTTAATCAAACAAGGTGCATTGTTACCAACTCTAACAATTCCTCCATCATAATTGTCAAGCTTTATGAATTTCCTTTTATCTCTAGTCATATGATGTGAACAACCACTATCTATAATCCAATCAGCTTTCTTTTCAACTTGGAAAACTAAGGCTTTTTCTTCCTTAACATCATATTCAAAATTTTCTTCTTTAATAGCTACAAATCCTATTTCATCAATGTTCTCATTATCACTATCACTCAAATGTCTTTCAATTCCTGCTTCAAGATCTTCATCATTAGCATAATAACATTCCTTGGTTCTTTTAGGCTTGAAATTGTTTCTATATTTTTTAACTCTCTTAGGACGCTTAGATGCAAAATGACCATATTCTTGACATGTCCAACATTTAAAAAAATTCTTACCGTCTAGTTCTCTTTTCACAAGCAAGGAAATACCTTCCTCAATCTTCTTATCTTCTTGATTTCTAGATCTATTGCTGTTGGCATAATCTCCACTCACACTGGTACTTCTTGACAAAGTAGGGCAAATACTAAGAGCACTGAATGTTGTCTCCATTCTAGGTAAGTCTCCTGATAACCTCGGGTTCATCTTTGTTGCTTCCAATCTTCCAAGAAGAGTTTCTCTTGTAAAGTTTGTAGTACAAGGTATAACTTGTTCAATCATCTGCGTTGTCTTCTTAAATACAGGAGTCAATGTCCTCAGAATTTTCCATATCACTTCATTCTCTATCTTTGATCCTCCACTAGATTTTATTCCTGCAACAATTTTTGACATTCTACCAATATAGCTTCTAACAGATTCATCTTCCATCATTCTAATATCTTCAAATGCACATATCCAATTATGTAATCTAGCTCTCTTTACATGTTCATCACCTTCAAAAGTAGAGTGTAAAGCTTTCCAAATTTCATTAGATTTCTTAAAACATTTTACCTAACTGTAATCAGTCTCCGGAAGTGCTATCAAAAGTGCTTCTCTTGCAAGTATGTTACACATGAATAGATCTACCTCATCTTTAGAACTTATTTCAAGACTGTCTTCTTCAATGATAGTTCTATCATTCTTTGTAATCAACCAATAGCCTAGTCCTAAACACAATAGATGTGTCTTCATCTTTTCTTTCTATCTATCAAAATTTACTCCATCAAACTTAGGGCTTTCTTTCCTAAAATTCACCATGGATCTCCTTAAGCTGTTAAAATTTCCTTTCAAGGACCTGCTGCTCTGATACCAATTGTTAGAAAGTAAAGTCCACCAAGATAACTAAGAGGGGGGGGGTGAATCATTTATTAGATAATTATAACATTTATCAACTTCAACAAAATTTAACCATGTCAGCAATGTAATCATCAACCATAGAAAGATATTCATACACAATGACACAATAACACAAGATATGTTGACTATGGAACCTCTTGATCAAAGAGTAAACCCTGGTGGGAATGATGCCCACAAAAGATGCACTAATATGAATATTCCTTGTGAAAGGATGGACTCTATTGGGAGTCTTGTGAAATATATTCAGTACGTATGAATCCTTGTTAAAAGATTTTGAATCCCTGTTAGAAGATTCTAACCCTGTTAAGAGTTATGGAAGACAAAAGGACCCACTACCCAAACAGCTTCAAGGTAAGGTCACTGAACACACTGTCCAAATAACCTTAATATTATTTAGTAGAATAATATGAAATATGTTACCTCCTTACTATTCCAAACCGCACTCACTGCTACACCAGATCTCAATTCCAGATCCCTGTACTTCACATGTCTTCCTTTACAAACTCGCTTTCACAACTTCATAGGCTCTCTTCTTGACTTCATACATACATTCGCATCCAACCATACCATTCTCATATTCTTTTTCATTACCACACTACATACAAATAAGGAAAAAAATTCCTTCCTTTATACCACACTCAAATAATTATAGATGAGTTGGCACACAATTACAAAATAAAAGTTTCCACACGCTACACAAAATTACACAAAAACTGTTAGCTTCCAAATGCAATAACTCTTCACTCGTGTGACCTCAAAGTTTTCACAGTGAACCACATCACCACCAATGTGTCTCAAACTTCCCTTTAACTATGCAAAACCAGATTCCATCCTGATTAGGAGATATCATCTGATTTCCACAAACTGCTACTCAATAACACTGCTTGAATACTGCATCCACCAAAATGCTTATAACTTTCATGAATAAATGAATTTATATTTCCATTCTTAACCATAGCTAAATAATACATCAAATATCATAACCTCAATGTTGCATAATCTCAACTGCAATATCCCACATGCGCTAATCAAAACACTATTTGCTTCTCTACTAAACTCAAGAATATCACTGTGTTGACATCAATGACAATCATAGTCATGAATGCAACAACCACTGCTACAGAATGACTACCAATCATCAAGCATGCATTCCTAACATAGAATAGATGAGACTTGAAAAGAATTTGGTAACTCTGAATGTTAATTTGATTAATTTGAATATTTTTTGGGTGTCATCCCAAAACAAATGATGACCAAAGGCATCACAAAACAACTTTCATGTCCTAATATGCAGACGCCTCTCGAAGAATTAGTAGAGAAAAAGCTACAAGATGATAATCTTAAGCATCCAGGTATGCAATCATTTAAAGGGCTGGAGGCATATTCTATAAGATTTTAATCTTTTCCATCAACTAGCAGACTGGATTTGTTGATATACATTTTTATCTTCTAGTACAATATTAAAGGTAGCCTCTATTCCAATTTATTTCCAATATATGAATGGACACCTCTATTTAGTACCTTACATGATAAGAAACTTTAATTGATGGGTGAACACATTAAAGAATTTTAATATGAATATTTATGTAATCCAACAAGGAAATAGTTCTGTTTGCAAATATCTGAAGGATTAATTTCACCAAATTATTCTAGCGGAAATGTATGTAAGATTCGCAATGGATAAATAGTTCTAATTCTTGTAGACAAGGAAATCCACCTTGTAATAATATCCATGTTCAATATAATAGCTAAGTTTATATAAAATGACTTAGAGATTAAAATCAAACTTAAAATTAAACACATAGTAAAGGAAAACTAGGCACAATTTGATATGCTATGATCAACAATTGATTTTACAAATACTTTTCATATAATGTCCCACCAAGGAGCCCTATCAATGCTTTTATCAGGTTATGTATGACTTAAGTTTTGTAGTCTAATATTAAAACACATTCAGTAGATGTCTCCACTACTCTATTAAAACACATTCACTAGTCTAATAATAAGATATATATATATATATATATATATATATATATATATATATATATATATATATATATATATATATATATATATATATATATATATATATATATATATATATATATATATATATATATATATATATATATATATATATATTGGTTCATATAAACCAGATCTCAATGTAATGGATGACATGGATTCTTCCTTGGAGGTTAAGAAGCATCCAATTTCTTTGTGATTGACTAATACATAACTCAAGACTTTTATCTATTCTGAATATTATTTTGGTCTGTGAATATTGATGGTAGTTTAATTATAATAAGGTTAGAATGCACCAAATGACCTATTTATCCATAATATACTATATTCTACAAATATTCCTACTAGACTATATGGAGTATATCTTCCAAAAAATTTTTAATATATTATCTAATGGGTTAGAAGAATCCACTATTAATACTTCTATGCCTAATTAAGGAATTTTAATGTGTTCCTATGAGGTATATTCTTTGCATGTGTTTTCACAATGGCATATTATTTTTTATATTATCCATAGTAAATGCAATACAATTCCATTGCTAAGAGACTAACATAGCTTCTGGTTATATGGATTTTAAATATTTATTAGTACTAGAATTTTAATTGAACCGGTTGAGTTTTTTGGTTTTGCTTCCTTTAAACATTGAGAATGAACTGCTGGAGAAGATTGAGCATTTGGTAATTAGGTGTAGGGCATCTGAATATCAGAAGCTTCTCATGAAAAGACTTGAAGATAATCTTGGATCTGTCATGCCAAGGTACACAAAAAATTTGTTGACAAATTTTGCCTCTGTTATTGAAACTAAAAATATTGTTGATGAAAAAATCTCTAATTATATTTGTTTTAAATTGTATGTTCAGGGTAGATCAGTACATAATACAGTAATAGAGCTGTACAATATTTGCAACCATCCATATCTCACCTAGCTACATTTAGATGAGGTTTATCTCAGACAACACTATTATATTTTTAATTAATAATAACCATTAGTGGAACATGAGATTGAGTATAGTATTATGTAAACTGTCTACATTCTTTGATCTATTTTGTTCTTATGAAATATGGAAGTGTGTTATTTAATGAAGTTTTATTATTAATATACAAGAAAACACTATTTTTATGATTTTCAGAGTCAAAGTATGTTGCCTCCACATTTCTTGCTACTAATAGTCAGACTTTGTGCAAAGCTTGAGATGCTTGATCATATACTACCTAAGCTTAAAGCCACTAAAGATCAGGTGAGTAAGAATTTCCTACAATAAAGTGAGAAAATGAGTTTGAATTATTATTTTTTTATCACCATTCACAAGTGTACATGTATGGTTTCTTTATATACAATAAAGAAACCCTATTGATTGTGATGGATTTTTATTAGCAATGGTGCCTAACTTAACCTCTATAATCTCAACATAATAGTATTTCAAAACTTAAGACATAGATAAATCTAATGTCTTCAATAGGGATATTGAGAGACTTACAAAGATGACATCTAATCAGTATTTAGATTGGTTTCATGCAAATGAGATGTAATTCAACTTCATATGTGCTGTAGAAATCTAACATCTAAAATTTTCTTTTGTAATTCCTTCAAGAATATACTATTTTTTAGACATATTTCTTCCTAATATTCCCTACCTAAACCATATGGAAATATTTTTTCTATTTTCATCTTGTCTGAAAAAGATGAGAAGAATCTGACTCTCACTAAAATTTTATTACCATCACGAAACAAATTTTGTAGACAACTACAATGTCAAAATTGATTTTCCAGTGCAATGTATGGAGGGGACATTGATGTCAATGATAATGCTAACCAGATGTCAATACACTTTGTCTAGTGAGAAAAGGAGTGATTCAACATTTTATTGATCACCATCTTTGGGCATAATGGAGCAGCCAAGAATCAAAGACATATTAGTTCACTAGTCCGCACAATCTCACTCGTGATTGTGTGGGTGGGAAATTCAGATTGAAATTATAGGTAGAGGCAAAAAATTTCCTAAAAAAGAATATCTACCATCCCAGATTCATATTATGGTAGAGGTATCTCTACTTGTGACTAGAAAGTTGTCTCGTGCTTGCAAACAGTTTCTCTCATGCCTGAAAACATGAAAACTATTTCTCACTAATGATAAACCATTTTAAGTCACCGATTTGTAATTGCGTCAATTTCTCACATCAGTAAATATCTCTATTTTCTTGCTCACACTAAAAAATGAAAACCTCGGGCTTTCCACTGGTAATATTATTGGGGTAGACATAAGTTGTATAACTTTCCACAATTTACAATCATAAAATGATACTAGTAACTCCTACTCATCTAAATCTCTCAGCATATTGCCCATTTACAGAGGGATAGATGAAGGAGAGGTTGCAAAACCTTCTTACTACACAAAACCACTGAGGTCTACTCCACAGATCCCTAATTATTACATACCTATATTCTAAAGAACACCCATTTACAAGGCAAAAATATCCACTCTTTCCTCCCATTTCCTCACTCACAGACAATTTACCTTTGCTACATGCACAACTTCTCAAAAAAATCTTATTAACATGTATGCCAAGGAACATGAAAGAACGAGACAATGCCTCATTGAATATGATTATCACAACATACAAAAGATAGGGGTATCTGCACGAGGTAGTCATACTTGTTTCAGTATAGGCACAAATAGGTTTCCAACCCAGTAAGTTCATATTTTCTAGTGTGATCCCAACCTATGCCCAAATGGGAACTTTGGAATAGGGCATGGGCATTCATCAAAGCATGATGGGAGGAGGGATTTTTCAGATGTTGTAGTTGGAAATTGCATCAACATATTACATTTTTAGACATCTTCTCTATATAGGGACAAACACAGGCTACACAAATTTGGAAACCAAACCTAGCTTAACTAGGTTTTCTATGGTACACAATATAGTGCAATGTGTTCAACAAGAATTGCAAATAATTAAGTTTTCAATACCATATCTGAAGATCCCTACATAGAAAATATTAAACTGCTCACTATTATGTTCATGGACAAGCATGTCAATCCTTTCAAAAAATCATTCAGTTTTTATATAATCAAAACCATCTTTAACCAACATAAATATCTGAAGAACATAATGTAGAGAATCAAATATTATTGCCACCAAGAAGAGATCTACACCAAACCATCATTGTACGAGAAAAAAAAGCATAAGATAGTTGTACAATAGGTTTCAACATGGGTATAGTTGGGCAAAATGTTCTCTTGAAAGTTGAAACAACATCCATAAAAATCAGCAACATAATTTGAAGGATTTCCATGTTCAATCATACCTCTAGAGTTGCGGAGTCTTGAGAAATATGAAACTTACATATTGAGTATTGGATGCAATACATGGTATTTATTTGATGTAGTACATCAAGCTTAATTCTCTATAAAACTAAGCTAAAATAATTAAACTAATCATAACATACCATCCCACCCCTTAGTGTATAGTCTAGATGGTTAAGCCATTGAAAGCCACATAGTGGCTACTGGTTCAAACTTTCTTTAAACATAGTACCCAAGTGTGGGGCACTTAGATGTGGCTAGAGTTTATTGGGAGCACACAACCTCTTAGATCCATCCCTTCAAGGTTAGTACCTTGAGGTGGTGTGGTCTGAGTTGCTAGGTTGTTGATTCACTCTATTAACTCAAAAATATGGCAACATCCCATAGGAAGGTAAACCAGGGGAATCCCACTATCAATGCATCTAAAAATGATTCAATGTTGAGATGCAGAACATCTGCCAAAACCATCAATCTTCTAGGATCCTACTGATTCAACCTTCATTTCATCATATAGAGGCATATTCTAGATACAATATCCTTCTAGGTACACCCAATGGATGGGTTTGAAACATATAACAAACTCAACCTTTCCAAGGTTCATTTCAAGTTCACCATTTTAGGAACCAAAGTAACTATCTATTCAAGGATATTATTCAATGTTAGACCTATTTCACTTAATCAGTCAACATTAGGATCTACTCCTTTGTCAAGACTTTACAAGATCACCTTTCAAAATTTTAGTTCAATGTTTTCAATGAACATTCAATTCAATAGGCCAACTAATCCATCAAACACTCCTTACCAAAGCAACCCAAATGTTCAATTATTCAACTCCTTAGTACCCTATCCACAACACAAACTATTATTCCTATCATCATCCACCAACAAATGTCCATTTATCATAATATTAACACCCAACTGATCAAAAACTTATACTCTGTCAAAATTGTCAAAACCTTCAAATCCAATCATAAAATCAAGGAACCAAGTTACTTAATCCCTTTTTGTCCAATCAGTTTAAAACTATCACTATTGTGAGAAATTGAACACAAATAACATATTCCAACATATTTTCTTCTTCTCTATTTCATGTTATCAATAAGATATAATCAACCATTGATCAAATAAAACAAAGAACTAATCATAGATTTGATTGTCATTTTATTGGCAGTTTTCTAGACCTGCACTCAGTCAATCGTATCTTTCAACATACAATTAATTTAGAGAATCACTCTAGTGAGATTGTAGTTAATTAGGTTCATGGAAACATATCCAAAAATTAGGAGAATCCAATAGTTAAATATATAGTTATAACTCCTATACCAAGACTGAGTTTATTGACAAAAGAAAACTCAGAAAAATGCATGTTACTACTGCTAAGGCATCAGATATTTTGTAGAATACATGACCAAGTCAATGTCAAAACAAGTTCATTTGAATTATTGGTGAGTTTACTTCAAAACAAAACAATAAAGAGATTTTTACAATAGTTAAAAACTTAAATGTGTAGATACCATCAAATCCTTGTGAACAACTCTGACAATGAGGGTTTATTAATAGTTTTAACAAATTTGGTTGATTCTCTCAATATCCATCACAAATAGCCCCCAAAATGGATTTTAAAAAAATATAATTCATTGCACAACATTACCAAATCACCTTCAATAGATATTCAATCCATTTGTGTGAAAAGAAATGCCCAAACTAATCAGAAAATGTGACTGAGACAACAGAGTACAATAAATTTGAACAAAACAATCATTGTACTCTCTGATCTATCAGTAACAATTACATAAAAAAAAATTTCTTGACACAAACCATCCTTTTAATTTTACTTCTTTATCACCAGTGCCAACATGAAGGACATAATAAAAAAGAGGACATAACTTGCTTTGAAAGTTTTAGGTGTAGGAAAACTTTTCTACTTTTGCATTGTTTTTGTATTTGTGGGGACATTTTGAAGAGGGAGCTATGGTGTCTATGGTGGAGCCAATGGAAAAAACCTTCACAGCTAGTTTATTGGAAAAATACTCATGATGTTTTTAGCCTGGCATATTCTGGTAGTAAGAAAGAAGTCACAGATGCTTCATCATTGGCTTCTAGCACTAATACAGGTAAATAGCCTAGCTTTTCTATTGTCATTTTATATTTTATTTTGGATGTCTCAAGTTGGGATCACAAAGTATTGGATGAGGGAAACCAAAGTTTGATTTTTTTAATAACTTATGCATTTGTCTTGTTGTCTTTTTAATTTTTTATTATTCTTGGAATACCTTTTTATCTTTTTTAAAAAGTTATCCGATAGGATTATATTCTAAAAGTATGGTGAACTGTTGAAGAATGTGGTCATGAACTTGTAGTTCTTTGGAGGGGCTTTTGCATTTTTATTTTCCTCTAGATTCTCAATGCTTTTTATCTCATTTAAATTTTAATTAGTTTTACATTGTTTAGCTCCTTGTAATTTCTAGATGTCTAGTTGTTCTCCTTTCATGTGTGTAAATTAGCACTGAATCCATAACTTGGACACATGTTAAAGACTTTGAGTTGGGTCTAATAATCTTCATATGACTTTTTTGTCATTCTTATGTTGTGATTCCTGTACCTTTTCCCCCATTATATATTTTAAGAACTTTTAGAATAGTTTGTGAAAAAATTATTTCTTTAAGCTTGAGATCTCTAAGGCCTTAGGTAGCAGGGTGTGTCTTGATCTTCAACTTAGTTTCTTGATTGGTATAAACTCTTTTTTGATATCTTATCCTAAAAAATTTGATTATTTCAAGAGGCCCATATAAAACTCTACAACTCCATGTAGTTGACAACTCTGCAACTCTAAATATTGATGGTCGTGTTGACAGAGAAAAAACTCTCTATGTAAGTGAATAACATTCTTGATCTTCTATGAAATGTATTGGTTAAGTTTTTTATGGATGGATGGAAATCTCTGGAGAACAGAATCTCCTTTTCCTAAAAATTACAAGCAGTCGCTTAAGCATGAGACCATGCTTTAGTACCTTGGATGGATATTTGAGCAATTTTGTTAGTAGCCCCTAGAAAGGAAAATTAGGAGACAAATGCAAAAATAGGGTCCTTTAGAACATAGTAGATGTGCTGCAACTATTTGTTAGAGAACTGCATGAGGAAACTTGTTAACTATTTATTGAAAATATAGAAATAGAGTAACAACTAGTGCTACTTTTTGACAAAAGAATTGTTGAAGTATCATTGCAAAGTTCCAACACCCCATCAAAAGTAGTAGTTTGTATTTAAAAATTTTCTTTCTAAAGAATATCTTCTCCAAATTTTCAGGTATAGATTGTAAACTTTTTAGTTTTAGATAGGTGAGTTCCACAAGATCACCAACATGATAGAAATAAGAGCAGATGGAACTTTACATGGAACCAAACTTGTAGTATTTATTAAACAATTATGCATGGGATCACATTTACTTCAAAATAGAAGCAGTAGTCCAAGCATGGGATAGTTCTCCAATCTCATGGAACGATGCTTGAAATTTTCTTAGTAGGTGTCAGGAAGGAAAATTAGGAGCTAAATGCATATTGAAGGCCTTGTAGTACATAATATTTTCAAGTCTCTATTGTTTACTCTACAAAATTTTTGCAAAATGATTTGACCTTGAACAACAACATACCTTTCTACAGCATCCAGATTGGGTGAGATAAAAAATGGCTTAGTTTTATCTAAGCTTGACAGCTTCCTAATACATCTGAGAAAGAAAATATTGAAATACGCCTCTGCTCCTTCAGTAATACAATTATTTTAACTACAAGCCTCACAGTTTTTAGTACAGATTTATACCATAGTAAATATTTCTTAGAAGGCTTCCCAAGCCTATACAAAGCACAATTAGTGCAGATTGATATGAAGAGAATATTTTATCCAATTTATATCATTCATTCCTTGATAGCACTTAAATATATGCAAATCACATGCCTCTCATTGTCTTGATAATTTTTATCCCGTCCAGAGTTAGCATCCAAACAATAGCCACTACCATCATCTTTTGTCATGACACCTAAGCCAAATACTGCAGTATCTGTCTCAGTACCACCAAGCATTTAAAGAAGTTCTAGTGGAACAAACTTGGAATTGTAATTGTATAAAGACTAATCATGCAACATCCTGTGGGGTAGATCTTCTGGATCTAATATACATGAATCATCATAAAAAGTCTACATGTGCAATTCATCTTCAATGGCCTTTTAAAATGCAGGCAATGGATAATAATTTGCAATTTTATCCTCATTGATTGTGATGTAGAACTTCTTCTTGCCTTGAGAATTTTGACTTAGTCTTGCAGCCATCTAATCATTCTCCTCTTGCATCAACTTGCAAGCTTCTCATCCTCATCATAAATCGATGAAGCACCAACACTAGCACTGGAAAAAGTAGTAGTGGAGCTCTCTTTAATTTGTATACCCGCAGACCTCATATGTTTTGATTCAAGACACTCCTACTCTAGAGCTACATGAGCAAGTGAACCATTAAAAATATGATCACCTTCTTTAGAATTGTCATCCAAACCAATTAGCTATTTTACAATTAAAACTCCTTGAGAAAGTATGAAATCTCTCCCCAAAAACCTTCCCTAACAACTCTTATTAGAAGACATCTCTCATGAAACACATGCCACCAATTCATCCATCCTCATTTAGGATTACATCTATCAGGCTTGGACAAAGCCCTATAGGCCTCAACACAAAGCATTACCTTTTCATTTAGAATACTGAAGAACTTATTATAAGAGCTAGAAGGCTTTACACACACATACTCTACTACCTCAGTTTGAAACCATATAATGGGAGACCCATTTTCATACCCTTTTATGGACCATGTTTCCACAACCCCAAACCCCTCACATCGAACCCCTTTTGATTTATCCAATAAACCTTCCTTTGGAAAAATTAATCCAAAAATATAATCTATAGCATACACCATTTACATTGGCTGAGAGGCACCCTGAGAATCATAGATTATAAAATCTATCAAGTGTCATTGCAGAGACATTTCTTCCCAATGTTGTTCATTCACTATTAAGCTGGTGGTAAGCTCCTCCCCTTCCATGGTTGTTTCCTCCTTGGCTTTGAATGATTGAATCTTTCGCATTTAGACAAAGCATCTTTTATTTGTAATTCATTATTATGGCTTCTCCTTAGGGGCGTTTCCCTTGTAATTCATTATTATGGCTTCTTGTTAGGGGCATTTTCAAATATAGATAGCAATGTAAAATCTAAAATATGTTCATTGCAAACATTTTGAATACTTCACATTCTAAGCAGCACTGACTACCAAGACTAATACTACCACAAATCATTATCTTGGCTTTAAAAAGACCATTCTATTTGAAGAACTTTCCAAACTCACCTCTGATGAATTTCTCTACTGTTCCTTTTAATTAATTCAGTATTAGGGGGTGAATATTATCTAGAAACATATCTTCACCTCCCACTTCTTGAAATGCAGTTTGATCAATAGTACATTTACCAATCAGTAGCAATAAAAGTGCTCCTCTTATGTCAGAAGCACCACCTGGAATATTTCCTCTTCCCTTGCTACCAACAGCAATGCCTAGATCAATATCATTTGTGGTAATCCCAGCTAACTAAATAAGTGGCCAATACAAAAGAGCTATAGGAATACAAGCTACTAGTTTCCTAGGAGTAGCAGCATAACCTCTCAACATTAGTGCTTCCATTGATGTTGATTTGTAACCATACTACAAAAAACTAGATCTAGATCTACTTAAAGGTCTACCATCTCCGAAATTCCTTTCCCCATGGTCTGTCCTGAACAACAAGTTATCAAACTTATCAAACACATCACTGCTACTAGTGAGACTACCAAAGGTGGTGTTATCTCTAATATATGCATTACTCTAAATGGATGGCACCATTTATGGATATATCCTCAAACAGAGTTGTGAAAAAAGCAAGTCACACATCTTCAAAATCATGATTTTGTCAGTCTCATTTGCAAGAAATATTTGTGATAATGTTACATTCATCAAACCAATAACTGCATTTTCTTTCTCTTCTACATATAAGCCATTAGTACCAACCCACCCATATTCCCTCCCATCTATTTTGGCTTTGCTTTGGGAACCATACCTTCCAAGCAATAGAATCATGCAATATTAAAATTTTAAAAAAGTACACAAAACTAAAATTTCAATAATGGGGAAAAATAGTGAACAATGATATTATATTCTATGTATGTTTTCAATGTATATTTAAATTTTTATTTTTTTTAATGTTCAATAATGTGTTTTGCTATTGCTAAGTTTTGAGTTTTTAAATTGGTGTCCAATTTTAGTTTTTAAATTGGTGTCCATTAGTTATTATTTCATTGATTTAGTTCTAAGTTACATTTGTTAGCTCCTATGGATCTTTTGTATGCTATATTTTTTCCTACACTAGCCATACTTATCTACAAATCCTAGTGACTTACTGTGACCATTTTTGGACATCAATATGATTGCTTTCTTTTTCCATCTAATAAGTTGAAACTCATTTTTGGCAACCTCTAATGATGTTGATGTGTGATCAGGAGTACAGGTATACAGGCAGTTCTACAGTGAAGAGAAAGAAAAAATTGGTGGTGTTTTAGCCATTGTCATTGTTAGGGCTCCTCTGCAGCCCTATATTATTCTATCTGATATGCTCAAAGTAAGTAGGGAATTTTTACTTCTTTTGGTTCATTGAGAGAACCACCATACTTTAGAAAGCTACATGTCATTCTTTATATTTATCTTGAAAGAATCTTGGAACTCACCAACTTGATTCACATCACTTACATGTCAATTGTTGTAGAGCTGGTTATTATTGAGGTGAGATTCATGGCCACTAGAAAGCATATAACAAGGCCTCTAAAGCATCTATTAGTTATCTAATAACCTATTCATAGTTTTAAAACTCACCAAGCACTCAAAAGTACTTATAGGTTAATTTCACAACTATCATTTACTTATAGGCAAGTTCTAGAAAGTTTTATAGAGAACCTCGTGGCAAGTACTTGGAAAATCTATAGAAAAAACTAGTACATGAAAATTTTTAGCCATGTTTTTGTTAGATAGCCGAGTCCAAGTCAAAATTCAGTTTTCTCTCAGTTAGGGCTTATCCTTTTTTTCTAATATTTAAGCTTATTCAGGCCTCAAAGTTCATGTTTAATCAAGAGGGAACTTTTATGAGCAATAGATGTGAGACTCATGGCATTAGAGAAAGAATTAAGGATGTCTTTTTCTCGTGTTGTTTCTGCTAGTTTTGAGATTGAACAAATGGGCAATCTCATGATATTTACAAAGAGATTTGGTGCAACTCGTATGAGGTAATTCTTCTCTTTTAGTTCATTTGGTTATTATTGAAAACTATAATAGGCATATTCTAATGCTCTCAATATTCTTGGTTGTACTTCATCGTCACAAAAAATTTGAGATCAAGCACTACATGCATGTAGTCCAATGCTTTTTTCTATTTTTTCTAGATCCCAAGATGCACAATCAAAAGCTAATTGATAAAACTGGACTTAAAATAATGGTCACAGTCTATTGCAACACCCATTAGGTGTTGAGATTGTCTTTTACAATGAAAAGTACAATTTATCCCTTACCATATGTACCATTAATTTTGTATATTTGGGTCAATTATCATAGATTCTGACTGAGATGATTCACAGGGATGCTTGTGCCAAGTTTATGGCATTATGTCAAAAATGGAAAGAAATGTACTCCATAGTCAATGAGTCAAATGCCATCTTTCCAAGTTTAGATGTATTGAGAAATAGATTATGTAGCAATTTCATACCATTTCTCTCCCCAAAAAACAAAAAAGAACCTGATGCTCAAGGGGAATTTAGAGACATGGTAGGAAGAGATGAGGATTTGGATTCTATACAGAGTGGTATTACATCTCAAAAGTCTTCATATTTGACTCTAACATATTTTCTAGAAGAAGCATATTACAAGTCATTGGACTCTGCTATTTCAGTTTCAAACACAAAACAAATTGGCAAAATATTGAAAGAGAATCAAGTTTCTATCACCCCTCTGAATTCACTGAAGGATCAATCTACATTAAATCTCTCTAACTTCCCAGTATTTGGTTGTAATCAGGAAGGAAGTAATTCCTCTTCCAAAATTGGGGTTTCTAACTTGAATTCCAACAATAGCAGTGCTTCAGAAAACTCATCAGTTACTAACAATTCCCTTGTAAAGCCTAAGGTGTATTCTAGATTTGACAATCTCACTATTGATGCAAGTTTTGAATCCATAAATATAACTTCCTTTGAAATTGAATAGTAGGGATCAAATATGGCTAATAAATATTATGTCGATAAAGATAGGCATTCAGTTAGGTCTCCTCAAAGAAGATGGTCATCTTCTCCAGTGAGACAAGTTCAGAATGGGAGAGTAGGATCATGCTAATCTGATTCTGTAGTGATTAAGAGCATTAACTACTTTCAGGATACAATTATAGGTTCAAATAAGGAATTGAGTAGTGATTGTGATGATGCTTAGAGTAGTTGTGGTAGTATTAATGTACCAGAGCCTAGTCAAAAGCTTGAGTCTATCAAAAGACTAAGTGTCCAAGATGCCATACATCTCTTTGAAAGAAAACAAAAGGAGCTTAGAGAATCTAAAAATGAGGGTATGAAAAAAAAATGGAATGATAGAAAGCCAAAGGACCCTGTTATCTTAGAGTGGAAATTCTAACATAGCTGAAAAAGTGGTCTTGAGATGATGGAGTGGGATGAGTGATATAAGTATGGATGATCTGGCACTGCAGCAAGTGAAAAATGAAAATCAATTTCAAAATCAAAATGCCATTGTGCCATTGTCTAGAATCAAGCCATACACACAAACCTCATTATCTGATCATGCAAGGCACTTATCAGGTGATATAATTGAGACTCAAAAAATGGTTGAAGAGTCTCCTTAGAGTGAATTTAGACCACTAGTTAAAAATGAAGAAGGTGTTAAAAAGAGAAAAGATATAGGCTCATCTTACCTTGCTCATCAAAATGATAAAAATTATTGCCCATCTCATAGCTCCTCACCCAACAAATAAACCTTGAACATAGACCAAGATATAATAACAATAGCTATGCAAATGAGTAACGCAAATGTACACACAAAAGAGGTCTTTTAAAGGCCTATCATAACAGTGTTGTCGAGATATTTGGATGTATAGGTTATTATATTAAAAAATTATAATGTTAGCCTCAGTTGTTAGTGACCGACAAACAAACAGTAGAGGGGGAAATGGGAAAATGTTGGGGCATAAGGGGAACAAGCCACATGTAATGTATTTTCCAATGGCATCATTCACTTCATTCTTGTATTACACATTGAATAACTTCACCATTGAGTTTAAAGTATCACTAGACATCCACCCCTTAAGCTTTTCTACCCTTGAACTATAGATGGAAAAACTTGAAATCATGTTTAGTAGAAAGTACTAGTATACATGGTATGAGTATTCTTTAAAGGGTACTAGCTCAATAGAGGATCACCTACTTTACAAGTAGGAGGATGATGGTTCGATTCCATTGTGCCCTAATATGACTAAATATATGACTAAATTAATGACTAAATATATGACCAAATTAATGACCAAATAAATGACCAAATAAATGACTAAATAAATGACTAAATAAATGACCAAATAAATGACCAAATAAACTACCGAATGACCAAATAAACAAACAAATGACCAAATAAATGACCAAATAAACTACCAAATGACCAAATAAATGACTAAATATATGACCAAATCAATGACCAAATAAATGACTAAAATAGTTTAGTCATAAATTTGGTCACAAGATAAATGACTGACAATAAACTACCACTGGTCATGTGACCAAATTTGGTCATCTATGTGTTATCACTACAAAAAATTTCAGCTCCGTGCAAAGAAATTTTGAAAATGTTCAGGTTTTTAACCTAATAATATTGCTTCATATTGAAAACCCTAGGTTTGATCCTAAACCCTAGCTTGGTGTTGAGTCTTGTTATATTTGCGCATTACCTTTTTGACTCACTAAAGTCTTGAAATCTGCATGTGCCTTTTAACTCTCTGAGTCTTGTGTTTTGCAGTTAGGAAAGTCATCGGGGCCTGCCTTTATTTTTCCTTAGTCCCTGAGCATCTTTTTTCCTAACTGTTTCACCTTGTTTAAACTTGTGGTTGTCGTGTGTTCGCAAGGAATCTTTTTCCCCTTTGCAAACATGTGACAAGCGAACATCTATCATGGGTGGGGCCCAGTAGCTTGCAGGCCCTCTACAAATATGTGGTTGTCATTATTTCACAAGGTTTCCTATGTCAGAAGTCTCTGACATACGGTATAGCGATGAAGTGCCACCTGTCAAAGCGGGCCCAGCTAGAAGAAAGGTGTGCAGATGATTAAAGAATAGAAAAGATCTACGGTTGTCATTATACCGTTGGACCGAGATGAATAATGTTTAGCATCACGGTATAGCAATGGCCGTTGGATCTTCTTTAAGATGTAAAGAAGGGTGCGACCTTGTAATGCCAGGTCATGATGATATGTCCTTCCCTCATTAGTTAAAGACAATGAGATGGTGGCTGACACAGCTTTAAAGCAATGAAAGATAATCTGAAAGGGGCCTGCTGGTTTGTAAACATGGCATCCTGTGATTCTCTACAAGAATAAAGGGTGATGTCAGTGGGAACTTTTCCTTCCCAAAGGGTTAAACTTCAATAAGATCTCGTGGTTGTCGTTATACCGCTAGGGAAAGCTACTCACTATTTAAGATCGCAATATAGTGACAACCGTCGATCTTCTTCGGTGATGTAACAAACGGTGGACCCAATTTCTTAGATGATGCTGACATGCTTTTTTCTCATTGGTTGCTGAGTGATAGGGTGGAAGTTTTCAGTGGGACCGATGCTTTTTAAAAGCCTTCAGGCGTATTAAAATGCTGCAAGATCTCACAGTTGTTGTTAAACCACTGGGATAAGATGCATGTTTTTTAGCTTCACAGTTTAGTGACAACTGTTGATTTGAATAAAGAGATGGAGATTCCTCAGTGGATCCTCTGCATTAGAGTTTTAATGATGTGGTCATTTCTAATTAGCCCAGGGTTTTAATGATGTATATTAGTTGTCAGGCTTTTCTACCACCAGGTGTGACGTGGGGTTTTTGGTCTGCTGACATGTTTCGATTTGGCATTTTCTCATTCACCGAGGGTTTCTAAAGTCATTAGTGTGGCCAATATTTTATTAAAAGGAGTTGATCATTTGATTGAACTACATCGACGATCGTCGCTATATCTTGAGATGGTTTTTCTGACAGCTTTTAGTTAGCGCTTTTGTGAAAAGATGACACATGTCTTCTCCGGGCAGAATAAAGTTAAGTCACTTAATTCTTCACATGGAAAATTTGAAATGTTCCCATTGGTCGAGAACTAGCTTGGGAAAAAGTATTATAGGGTTCTGCTGTTAAGTGTGTCAACCATTCAATGCACTAAGATAGCGATATATCAATGGCTAGAATTTGAATTTTTCTTCATGACATTTTTCACGTCCTTTGAATGCTAGGGCTGCCAACTTTCAGTAATGGCGAAGTTAATGTGCTACATGTAGATGAATTGCAAGAAGTTGGTGAAGTTATATATCAATTTTTTATCATTGTTTCCTTTCACTGCTCTCATAAGCTCTCTGGCGATTAATTATCTGCAAGCAGCGATCTCAAGCAAAGGAATTTTCAGGTGCCCGATAGGCCTTTATCAATTTTCAGTGATTGTTTGAAAATATTGTGAGGGTGTTGCAAGATTTTTTCTGTTGACAGTTGATAGTATTTAGGGTTTTCTTGAGAATTCATATCTTGTTAAGAAACCCTAGTTTCAAAATGTCACCCAAAAGGAATTTGTCCAGTCAAACAGAGTACCTTAAAAGAGGGATTTTTGAAGATTTAATGCAGTTACTTCCACATTCTGATAATGGGGCACCTAGGGTAAAATAACTTACTCCAAGACACCCTAGGGACTCAGTTGTAGAGGCACTCTATGACAGAGGGAATTGGATGAGAGATGCCAGAGTGGGTGAGAAGGGCAATGGTCTTACTCTGTTTAGGTCAGCTTATTCATAGAGAAATGCATGTGCCCCCTTGAGTAATGTATGGAAATTTGACATTGGGAGGTTAGTGTGCCATAGTGTTTTCATGGATGCTGAACTATTGATACAAATTGCCAAGTGTTATGATCCTGTGACAAAGAGTGTCAAGGGCATAAATGGTAAGGACCTGATCAGCATCACTAAGGATGAAATAAGGGAAGTTTTTTCACTGAATGACCCATCTGTGGGATTATAAAAAATAGACTTCAAGGAGTTCACCTAAATTTATGAAGCATAGAGAGACTACTTGAGGAATAGACCTTTGAGGTAGTTCTTGGAGGAAATTGGATCTATATGTGTTGTCAGTCCAAGCACACCAGAACCTTTCAGGTTGCATCTTTTTAGCAAAAGAGCACAGGAGGTTTATAAATCATTAACCCTAATTCTTGGGCATGATTTGGAAACTCATATGCCCATACCCTACATGTTCATGATGGTACAGTCACTACATCCCCAATTAGCATTGATTTTTTATTTTGCATCCCATTTAGCTGAATTGATTCATGAGGGGTTAATGGGAATCAAGAATATGAAGGTTTCTAGACCATTTGGGTGGTATTCTATGCTCATGCATATGTTTCTATACAAAGGTGAGAATTTTTTTAGCACAACAGTGAATATTGTGAAAGAAAGGTATGGAGAAGCCCTCCCAGTGCAACTATGGACTACAACCTTGTAATGGGACATAATTGATGCCAGTTACATTTCCTTTGATAGGGATTTTGCATCAAGGCTCAGGTCTCTTTTTTTTTTGATAATCCAAGGATCCCAAGAGAATTGTTAAGGCTAATCAGGCCAAAGGAATATTGCCAGGACATCACCATTGTCCATAATTTTGTGGACATAATTTTGTACCCTGTTTCCACAATTTTCAGAGTGTATGGTAGCAAGGCGGCACCATATGTCCTACCTTATCAAGTCCCATTAAAGTTGGGCTATGCTGAAATTATGAGGCAAATTGGTAATCTACAGGAGACCACTCTCACAAGAAAAGGTAGGGGAACCTTTTTCCCAGATGTAACTCTAGCACATCAATATGTAATCACAAAGGGAGGATGGGTACATCTGCATAAGGTCTTGCAACCTTATAGAATGCCTAAGGTAGTGGTGAGGTGTGCAGATACAGAGGGTTTTCTCTCAAGAGTTTTTAGGGATAAGGTGAGGTGTGCTCTTATTGAGCATCAATTGAATTTCCCAGAGGATGTGATCAGAAATGAGTTTGACTTGCAAGCTCAAGAAGTGAAAAAAGAAAAATGGGTTATCTATAGTAAGTCTGTGGATTTATAAGGAATTTTGATGTAGCTTATGACCCATTAAAGGAGTTTGAGCAATGGGAAAAGAAAGTAGATACCCTAATGGAACATTTTGAGGGCCTTATGCATGTTGTAAATGAGAAAAATGAAGCTGTGAGCAAGACAGATCCAGAGAGGGCTAGGCAGATCTTGAGCCAGCCAAGATACATGAAGTTGATCCCAAAGGGAATGTACACGATGTAGAAAAGAAGTGGGTACAATGTTCTCTTACCATCACAGCAAAGAAGTGAGGATATCCCTTCTACTTCAAGAGGGAAAAGACCTATTGATGATCCATCATTGTAGGGACCGTCTCCCAAGAGACAAAAACAAGAACAAGAAAGACTGGCAGAGGAGGTTTACTCTCCTTCTCAATCCCCTATCCAGTTGGATGAACATGGGGTAGCAGAGCAACTTGTACAATTAAGGAATGAGGGAAACATTTTTGTTTCTAATGTGGATCTGCAGGAAGGAATATCGGACGCACCTAGGGAGGTGGCCATTGACCTATCAATTGAAGAATTTGAGGGCAAACAAATGGACCCTATTTTGAAGGAAGCAAGTGACTATTTCCTTGCTGATGATAAATTTGTTAAGACTAGGGCATTCTCTCAATTTCTTTAGAGAATGAAAATAAACTAGTATAAAGAAATATGTGAAAAGAAGAAAGAGGAATCCCCTGCTAGGGATATGAAAGAAATAGAAGAAGAAACCAAGCCAGAAATGGCCAAAAAATTTGAGAAAGTTACTCCAGAAGAGGGGAGGGCCACGGTTCACACAGCAGGGGTTTTAATTTTTTTGAAATGGGACATTTCTGACTCAATTATCTTTGACCAGGTGAGAAAGAGCAAAGTAAAAACTCTTTCTATAGAAAAACAAGTCAAACGGGCTGTAAGAGGGATTCCCTTCTCTGAAGATCATGTTGCCCTGGTAATGTGGTCATTAAATAAAGATGAAGATAAAGGAAAGAGGAGAGATCTTTCTAGAGAGTATACAAGAAGTTTAATGGTTCAGAGAGTAAGTGAGACATCTGGTGTAGAGGCATCAAATTTAATTTTAGAAACTGCTAAATTTAATGTTAGTGTAGTAGAGAAAGATGCTAAAGAAAAAGAAGAGCTTAGGCTGAAATTTGAGATGGTCCTCAAATCTTATATGTTGGAAATATTCAAGACTAACCAAGTTACTGAGAGGGGAGGGGTGAATTAGTAACTACAAATTTTCTTACCAATTTCAGATCAAGATGACATATACTTTATTGATCTAATTGCATGCATGAGAAACTGAAAACATAAAAGCATTCATATCAATTTGACACACAGATTTAGTAACCCAGAAACCTTCCAAATAGAAAGTAAAACTGGGGTGGGGATGATACCCACAAAACTTTAATGCTGCAGTATAAAGTTGGCCAGTTAAGGCTTACAATGATCACTTCTGATGATCTGCCCTATTAGGAGCAATAAGGACTGCTAAGTCCACCTTGTTAGAGGATTTACAAACATACAGTGAAGTATGCACTCAGTTAAGAGATTTAACAAAAGATTGTTAAGTCTACCCTGTTAGAGGATTTAGTACTGATTCACTTGTTAGAATGAAATAGTAGATCTCTTACTTGCAACTGTATTTTCTGAATGAGATTTTCTGATGTACTGATCACCTTCTGTGATAGATTTGTCTCTGCTGCTCCTTAAACTGTTGTAGCCCTTTGTAATTTACTTACTTCTGTCTTTCATGTATCTTCGCATACGCATTCATATTTTTCTATTTTTCTTTTCTTTTTCTTTTCTACACATTGGATATGATATAAACATTTCTTATATATCAATCCAAATTGATTACAAAACAATTACAAAGTCGGCTCTTAAACAAGTAAACACAAGTATTACTGAGTCAGCCCAAATATTGTTACTTGGTTACTGCAAACTAACTCGGTGACTTTCTGATACTCGGCATCCACTGCATTACTCAGCATCGTCATGCACTTAGTAGAAGTGGAGGCTCAGTCCATACTAACCACTCAGTCATAGTTTCAAACTCAGTAAATACTAGAGACTCAGTAGATATAGTGTTACTCAGTAGAAACTAAATTTTCTATTTAACCGTGCAGCACTCGGTAAATACTGTTCAACTCAGTAAGCTCTGTTCTGCTCGGTAAGCTCTATTTTTCTCAGTAAGCTCTGTTCTACTCGGTAAGCTCAGTAAATACTGAGAGGCTTTGTGAGCTCAGTAAACACACATAATCTGAATAAGTGTTGTCACTAATGATAATTATGCTTAATGCCAACAATCTCCCCCTTTGGCATTAGTGACAAAAACACTTATTGCCAAAACTTATATACATGAATCATGCTGAATCTGATTTTGATTTTTCAAAATTTATCTTTGTCAAACTAATGTATATACATTTCATTACTTTCTCCCCCTTTCATATTACTCATCTTAATCTTATATACTTCCTCCTATACATTTTCTCCCCCTTTTTGACAATAATGCCAAAGGTATATATACAAGTATTTTATAGGGAGAATCAAAAATGTGAAAGAAAATCTGAGTTTACCTTCTTGATTAGTGCCAGAGTATTGTCCCAATTCTCTTGCAGAATCTTGCATGTATGGAGTGCAATTTGGACTTCGGCAGAGAGTTTAATCATGTGATCTGCAATGGAAAACTGATTGTCATGGAGTAATGTTTTTGAGTGAGCAATGTATTTTTGCATTGTATCCATGATGGGAAGGATCATGTTCTGAATATCTAGCAGTGTTGACCGGATCCTTGTGTCTTCTTTCAGTAATTCTGACTACTTATTTGATAGGAATGTGATTTTCATATGATGTGCAGAGCTTGAACTAGGTTCAAGTTGCAACTTCTGTACACTGTCCTTCAGATCCTCATCAATCTGATTTATTTTATCCTTGACTTCCTTAGTGAGCTCAGCAACATTACATAGCTTAGCAAAAAGTGAGGCAATATTGGAATAGGAGGACTCAATCTCTATCAAAACAGAAGATAATTTTGCCTGATTAATTGCTATATGCTGAGTAATATGCTCAAGCACTTTATTGTCAAACTTCTTCTCGGCTTTCTCAAGCAATTTTTCTGAACCAGAGGAATCCTCATTGAACTTGTTCAGTGCCTCTGCTAATTGTAACAAAATATGTTGTGAGGAATCAACTTTAATACCTATTGCTTTTGACAGAATATTCTTTGCATCCTCAATGATTTTATATTCCTTATCCCTTTCTTCTTTTAGTTTCTTCTACTTTTCTTTCTTCTGGAGGAGTTCACCAATGCTTAGCATTTAGTCTGCTGATAGATTTGAAAAATCTAATTTTGGGATCTCTATTTCCTCATCTAAGTCTATATCCTCTTCTGCATTCTTACTCAAAAATCTTGTGCTTAGTTGAGCCTTAGGGACAACTGTTATTGTGCTTAATTCCTTTGTAGAAGTTATTGTAGACATTATAGGACTAGCTGTGAAAAATGATAAACTTCTGACTGGAATACTTGTTGAACTCAAAGCTGAAGTATTTACAATTGTAGAATCAAGAACTGAAATACTTATTGAAGTGTCCAAAACTAAAGTACTTACTGCTAGAAAAATTGATAAAGAAGTAGGTATTGAAGTAGATACAGGAGACTGCAACTCGGTAAAAGAGGTGATAGCCACTTCTGTTGATGATACATTGAGTTGTGCTAGTGATGATTGGACATTTGATGTATCTGTGGAAGTTGTCACAATCATACTTGAAGTTATCTCCGGGCTAGATGTAGCAACTTTTACTGGAGAGTGAGGAAGTGAGGCAATGACTTCTATAGCTATCTGAATAGTATTATCTTCCTCATCATTCTACCTACCTACCTCAGTAGCTTCTTCCTATTCATCACTATCATCTTCTATATCTTTGATTGTCACAGTTTTAGTACTCGGTTTGTGAAGATTATAGATGTTTTTCCATGTGACAGTGGCACTCTTCACAACTGACTCAATATTGTTGACCAACATCAAACAAGTGTTAAATTTGAGTGTCATCTTATTTTCATTATCTTTCATTGCCTTTTTAATTTCAACATTGTTCAGACTAGGCATCAATTGTCTTAAGTTTTGATCAAAAATTTCCTTGACAGTTTGCCTTGCATTGCTCCATCTCATTCTAATTTTATCCAATAGAATACCTATAATTTGTGAGGCTATTTCATCAGGTGAGTACTTCCACTGTCCCATTTTCTGAATAACTGCATCTTCAATTTCCTTCTGCTCTGTCTCTGATCTGATCTCATACTTAAAAGATTTGATGTTAGCTATTCCAGATCCTTCTCTCAAATCTTTAATTCTTTCTTCAAAGGTGGGAGGAGGCCTTTTAAATACAATATCATCATCCTTTTTACCTATCTTGCTTCTTGTACTCCTTCTTGAAAATACTTCAGAGGATTGCTTGGGTGCCTTGGTGATAACCACTTTTCCTTTCTTCTTTACGGGAACTTGTTCTTCTTCCTTCTCATCCTTTTTCTCTTCTTCTTCAATATCCTTTTCTTTGTCCTTGGTTAACATTAGAGGTGTGTCAGCTTGCATTTGGGCCATCCTCTTTCTTCCTTTGTTAACCGCCTGAGGAAGCTTTATACAAAGCTCAATTTTCTCCTTAGCTTCTTCATATGTCCCAAAATATGGTGCCTTTGGATCAATAGGTTGATTAATTAGGGCTTCAATAATGTTCTTGGTTTCATCAATATTTACCTCATAGGGAAGAGGTTTCACATGTACAATCCTTGGTTTCACTGCCTGTATATACACATTATCACAGTCCACCATAAAACAAACATCATCTTTATAATCTTCCACCAACTTTTGTGGAATCCAGAATCTGTTGTTCATCTTTTCTTTAAATGATTCAAAATAGTTATCCATTATGCTTTCAAAATTTTCACCCATTTTTGCAATGTATTCATTCATCTGATAAAGAACCGGTACATCTCTTCTCCATACTACCGTGCCTTTAGAAGGGAAAAACTTCTAAACATAGAAAAATAAACAAACTAACAGCGATCCAAACTTACATGGATTGTTCTTAGAAGTTTGAATGCTTTCCATATTCTTGTTGAACTACTTCAATAACAAATCTGCTAGGTCAAATGACAAATTGTTCTTCACAATCTTGTATGCTAGGTCAACTGCTTCACACGGAACACTATTTTGCCAACTTGAACTGTATATCTTTTGAGCTATCATATGTATACCAAACTTCAATTCTACATCAGCAATGTTGCTAATTTTCATACCTCTACCATCCCACTCGGCTAGGGTTTTCTCTTCTAGTTCTGACTGACTTAGGGTTTTTGTGGATTTAGCCTTGTTGAGCATGGGAAGACCAGTGATTCGGTGAATCATCTTCTTTGTAATCTCTACTAGTTGCTCAAGCCATATTTTACCTTCATGAACTCAGCTGAGAATATATCTGACCCATTTAACTTGAAAGTTCCAGGGCAAGTGTGTGATGTGAACTAAACCCTTATCTTCCAAATGTTTATGCTCGAGTTTGAGAACACCATTGACACACAGTTCCTCATAGATAGTATCTATCTCTAGGGTTCCAAGCTCTTGAATTGTACACTTGAAATGACTGTGAATATCATTAATGAGAAGTACCTTAGGAGGGATCTGAGATTGAGCTCCACTCAGGTCTAGGGTTACGGCAACTATGGGCACGAGTTTGAAATCTGGTGCTTTTCATTCTCCATGAGCTAGCATTTCTGAACCTTTCTTCACTTTAGCGTTGGATGATGCCATGGTAGCTTGGTGAACATAGTAAATCTTTGCTGCAAAATGCTTCAAAATGCTTGATTGCACTAGGAGACTTTTCTGCCCTCAATATGCTAAAGTTCACAGTGAATAATGAACTTGATTTCGCTCCTTTTTGTTAAAACTTTGTCATTAATACTCTGTAAGAATTAGGGTAAGAACTTGATAGAATGTCATCCACTATGAATTAATTACTCGGTGAAGACTCCACAACTAAGCGATCATGGGAATTCATACCGCTCCAACCTTACTGAGTAACCATATAAAGTTGGGTTACTCCCGACTTTACTCGGTGGAAACTGATACCGACCTTCCTGTGATCCTATTGTATCTTGTATACTGATTTGGATTTTTCTTTCAATTCAGTTCTAGAACTGTTTGGAATTTGTCTATGAAGATACAGTTCCAGTGTTTTGTTCGAGACTTAGTTAGACCTGATAGAGCCACCCACTCCATTACTTGGACTGGTTTTCTCGATAGATTTAGGAATCCATTATTGTCTCATTTGCTTCTTGATGCTATCTGCTTTTTCTTTCTTTCCATCTTCAACTTCGCCAGTATTCATGCAATTCTTAGCTATATGACCAAGTTTAGTGCATTTAAAACATCTTACAGTGGTGTCCCTTTTTCTTAAGTGATGTTTTACACAGTTCATGCCAATGTGTCCATATTCTCCACAATAATGACATCTACACCAAGTGTTGTAGTCCCATCCAAACATTGCTTTCATAATTTGTTCTACCGGATTGAATGTTTTAGATCTGCATTCGGATGCCTTGTGGCCTTATTTGTTACATTTGTGACAATTTCCTTTAAATCTTGGTTTCTCCTTGCATTCATTTGCTTTATGACCTTGCTGATTGTAGTTGTAGCATTTTCCATTGAATTTTGCTTTTTCATTACTCCAACATCTGTTTGAAGTATGACCTATTTTTCCACAGTGATTACAAGTGGGTTTCTGATTCCTTTGAGTACCTTGCTTGGAAGATTCACCTTCTTCTTTGTATCCAAGTCCTACTTTTCCTTTTTGCCTATGAAGATTTTGTTCATGTAGTTGATTTAGGTCTTTTTGAGTTTTCAGCATTCTCTCATTAATTTGTTTTTCAGTGTTTAGATCATCCACCAATCTTAAATTGATTTTCTTTACAGAACTCAGCTCATCTCTTATATTTTCATTTTTTGATCTTAGAGTCAAGATTTCTTCATTTGTATTAGAGATCTGATCAATAAGATTTTCTAGCTGAAGAGATTGATTTTGGATTTCATTTTTCTTTCCAGCTATCTCATCTTTCATCTTGTTTCTTTGTTCCAAGATTTCACAAAATCTGGTTGAGTGTATTTCATGTTCCCTTTTTAATTTTCTTACTTCTTCCTGCAGAGATCCATTCTTTTCTAGGAGTTCTTTGATAGCATTGTTTGCTTCATCTGATCTGCTTGAAGGGAAAAGGTCTTCAATGTTTTCTTCAACATATTGATGGTCATTCATCTGATTTGCAAGTTCCTTCCTTTTTCTTAGAGATTGGGAAAGATGTTCTTTTGCTTCTTTGTATTTAGCTATGGCCATTTCTAGATCTAGCTTTTCATTTTCAATTACTTTGTTAAGTCTGAATACCTCCATTATCCTAGATCTTTACTCAAGTTGTCAAACTTTATCCTGAGAACCACAAAGCTCTGATACCAATTGTTGGAAATAGTCAAGACTAACTGAGTTACTAAGAGGGGAGGGGTGAATCAGTAACTACAAATTTTCTTACCAATTTCAGATCAAGATGACATATACTTTATTGATCTAATTGCATGCATGAGAAACTGAAAACATAAAAGCATTCATATCAATTTGACACACAAATTTGGTAACCCAGAAACCTTCCAAATAGAAAGTAAAACTGGGGTGGGGATGATACCCACAAAACTTTAATCCTATAGTATAAAGTTGGCTGGTTAAGGCTTATAATGATCACTTCTGATGATCTGCCCTATTAGGAGCAATAAGGACTGCTAAGTCCACCTTGTTAGAGGATTTACAAACATACAGTGAAGTATGCACTCGGTTAAGAGATTTAACAAAAGACTGTTAAGTCTACCCTGTTAGAGGATTTAGTACTGATTCACTTGTTAGAATGAAATAGTAGATCTCTTATTTGCAACTGTGTTTGCTGAATGAGATTCGTTGATGTACTAATCACCTTCTATGATAGATTTGTCTCTGCTGCTCCTTAAACTGTTGTAGCCCTTTGTAATTTACTTACTTCTGTCTTTCATGTATCTTCGCATACACATTCATATTTTTCTATTTTTCTTTTCTTTTTCTTTTCTACACATTGGATATGATATAAACATTGCTTATATATCAATCCAAATTGATTACAAAACAATTACAAAGTCATCTCTTAAACAATTAAACACAAGTATTACTAAGTCAGCCCAAATATTGTTACTCAGTTACTGCAAACTAACTCGGTGACTTTCTGATACTTGGCGTCCACTGTGTTACTCGGCATCATCATGCACTCAGTAGAAGTGGAGGCTCGGTCCATACTAACCACTCGGTCATAGTTTTGAACTCAATAAATACTGGAGACTCGGTAGATATAGTGTTACTCAGTAGAAACTAAATTTTCTGTTTAACCGTACAGCACTCGGTAAATACTATTCAACTCGGTAAGCTCTGTTCTACCCGGTAAGCTCTATTCTTCTCGGTAAGCTCTGTTCTGCTCGGTAAGCTTGGTAAATACTAAGAGGCTTTGTGAGCTTGGTAAACACATAGAATCTAAATAAGTGTTGTCACTAATGACAATCATGCTTAATGCCAACATTATAATGAGCTCAAGGTTGAGCTAATTCAAAAGGACCAATTGATTGCATAGTTGTTAGGACCATTGAGTCACAAATATCCTCAGTTGGTTATTTCTAATAAGCCTACAGTGGCTTCATCTTCAAGCCCAATCATTGAGTTTCCACCTTCGCCACTCCCAGAAACAAATATAGATGCAAGAGTTAGTTGGGAGAAATAGAGATTGACAGAAAAGGCAAATAGATTGAAGGAAACAAGGGCACTGCTGGAGAAGGAAAAGGATGAGAATATAAAGGCCATAGCTCTAGAAAAACATACATATGAAGACAAGATAACAGGTGCAATCATGGAGTTTGCTTATGATTTGAAGCCATCCATTTTACACAGTCATGTCAGTAAACTTATTTCTTTATTTGAAGCTTTAAATAAAGAGAAGAGTGAGTTGTCTCCAATTTTGAAAAGATGGATTGAAAGGTCTCCAAGTATAAAACTGTTATGAATGTTGTCTAAAGGACAGGAGGACCCAGACCCATTGATAAAGCCAGTGCATTAGATTGTAAAGAAAATGGTACAGTTTGACATCTCTTTAGATAATTTGATTAGAAGATCAAGCATGTTGAAAGCTGAGTTGATGCTTTCAAACTATGAACTGGTGCCTACCATTTTTACTAATAAGGGATAATTTAAAGAAGCTTATCAATGGAGAGAAGAAATGGATGGACTTCTGATAGAGAGAATGACTAGTATTCTAAGGGACACATTTTCTTTCATCAGCATTATCAAAATGTTAATAAATGTCAAGTCAATGTTTGATACCATTCAGCAGAAAGTCACTCAGATTGAAAGAGAGTGGGAACAGTTATCAAGAAAGAAAGCTGAGTTCACTAATTTTGACTTCCCAAGTGAACAGGTATACAATAAATGGATATATCATTATATACCAGCTTTAGAGAAAGTTGATACACGGCCAGCTCCATAAAGCAGATCGACGCAATCATTTTTGGGTTACAAGGTGGTTGAGATATGAAAAGAGAATTCATTGTAGAATGGACAACGAGCTTTGTAGATCATATTTTTTGAGGAGAGCCAAGGACAACATTAAAGACATAAAGCAAGTTGGCTCAACTATAATTTTCTCGCCTACTTGACCAAGTGTATTTATTGTAAATTTTGTAGTTGTTGTAAACTTTTAGGGTTAGTATTTTGTAAACACTAGAATGACTGGAAGCTTATTGCATCTCCTTTATTATAAAAGGATTTTCCATGGTCATTCTAGGCATTGAGAGTTAAGGAGTTAAAAGGATAGAAATTCTGAAACCCTAACCCTCAGTCGAGGATTGTAAATTTTGTATCATTCTGTCAAAATAATAGAGAAGTACAGGTTGCTGCCATTATTTTGCAAGCTTGCTATTCAGGATATTTTGTATGCAAATGGTGAAAAGGTTATACTTAATATAAGCTCAGAATCTTTGTCTCTCCTTTGTTTTATTTTGTGAATCTTTAAATCTCTCACAGGTTCATATGAATGTATTGATGCTTTGATTTCTTACGTAGGGTTAGATTAAATACTACTCAAAGTGGAATATGTGCTCATAAAATTTATATGAAGGATTTTCATAAGTAGGAAAGATTCGGAATACTTGTGTTTATGTTCAGAGACCACCTCTTTTATAGACATCATTGTATTCATCTTGTTTCCTGAGGTTTTTCCCAATGGATAAGGCACCAGCATGTATTCTCCTATCATTATTTTGTATGGAATGATTGAAATCTTGTAATCCTGAAACATTTAAATCATTACTAGTATTTTACTTTTATTTATTTTATGCAAGTTTTCCTACCCAGTGATGGAGGATCAATGAACAATAGGTTATTTTTTAGTATTCTCTCACTGTAATCATCTGTTGAAAGATCCAATAAAGAAATAAGGGGCAGAGTTAGAACTATCAGTCAAAGTTAATACTATTGGATCAAGTGCACCCGCCTTGGTTTTGCAGAGCCAGAAGTAGAAGAGGGTAGTCTTATCCCTATAGTTGGTCCAATTGCCTATAGATTGCTCACATTTGGAACTAACCAATCCTTAACATCCATCATAGGCATATTGGTATCTCTTTGAGTATAAACTCCTAATCAGGAACCAAAAAAATGGTGACTCTGTTGGGGACTAGAGCATAACAAAGATAAATCAGTTTTGAATCAGTGTTTATGTTGCAATTTTCAATATCTCATTACCCATTTGGTTCAGCCTTTCCAGGTTACCATCAAATTAGTGATCCTACTGGAGAATAGAGAAATATTGTCAAGAGCAAATAGTGTAGGTTTCATGTTGAGCTTGACTCCTAACCTACTTATTTCAATCATTTGATATCTCTGGTGTTACAAATCACCATAGATAACATGGGTATGAGTTGAGCTTAGACTCCTGGCTGACTTTTCATTTATCCAATAGACTTCATTAAAGAGTATAAGAGTCAGTGACAGTAAGGTTTCAAATTATTTTACATAGTGTGAGTGGCAGCTCTGAGCATCTCTGTGACTAGTACTTTATAGAATACATCATTATGAGTTTCAAAAATACAAGGTCTTATAGTAGGGAACACCCT
Source organism: Chamaecyparis obtusa (assembly GCA_027943335.1). Classification (NCBI taxonomy): domain Eukaryota; kingdom Viridiplantae; phylum Streptophyta; class Pinopsida; order Cupressales; family Cupressaceae; genus Chamaecyparis; species Chamaecyparis obtusa. The sequence goes on from BSBK01007531.1 coordinate 231,710, forward strand.
GAGGAAAGTTTTCAAGGTGGGCTTCCTACTACATCTAGAAAAAACCAAGGTTAGAGAGACAAAGATACTAGTGATATGTCTCTTACTTGGAGACAAAGAGGAAACTCTAGACAACACAATATTCCTCCTCCTAATCAAGTAGGAAATGCCTTAGAATATGAGGAGGCAGTAGACTTGGGTCTTAACCAATATGAGGATTATTACTCTACCACAGAGAGGGAGGGTGAAAGACCACTCCAAAATAGGACAATGAATCCTAATAGGCATGGAAGGGAAGGAAGGTCTAGAAGTAAAAGTAGAGGAGGTTAGAACTTTCTTCCTCCTTTCACCCTTGGTTCCTCATTACCCCAAGGTCTTGCTGAGTCACAGAATCAGAAGGAAGACCCCCAAACACAACAAGTTGAATCTAAAACAACTTTTCTAGATTCTGATGAAATATTTGATGAAATAGATGAATTAGAAAGAAGGATTCATGAACAGGCAGCTATTAGGAAAGAAAGGGAAAAAGAAAAAGAAGAAAGAATTAGACAAGCTATGATAAGAGCTCATCAATTAAAGAAACAACTATTAGACCTAGAAGCTATAAACCATGTCCCCATCCCTAAGCAGATAGAGGAGCGGCTTGTTATTTATAAAACTTTTGAAACAAGGGTTCCAAGGGATAAAGGGAAACAAAAGGAAAAAGGTATTTCAATCAATGAACCTATAAACCCTAAAGAAAATATAGACCAGGCTTTGAGATTGGAAGTAGACCTTGAAAAGGCTAAAAGAGAACAAGAGTTGTTAGCCAAACAACTTGAAAAAGTAGAATTAGAAGCTGCAACATTAGAGATGAAGAAGAAAATTGATTTTCTTAAAAGGTCTGCAGGACCTACAAACTTTGGTAATTCTAATGTGACACAAGGAGCAGATGCTACAAACACAACTAATCAGACATGTGGTGTTCCCCCAACAAGGAGGATTCAATGGTTCTACCACCACAAATACTAATGCATCCACATCTCAGGGTGCTAGTAATTTCAATACAGGGGTCATACAAGAAAGATGTAAGCAGTTGTTTTTTACTGGAATCCTTGGTTATCCCAACCCCATCCCTGAAGAAATCAAAAAGAAGCTTCCTAAGTTTATAGGAAGTAATGTTGTGACTTGTGAGGAGCACTTAAAAAATATTATTGATGTAATTGATGACTATAACATTGTCCCTAATGATGTCATCATGAAATTATTTGTGCAATCCTTAACAGAGGACTCAAGGGATTGGTTTAGAGCTTTACCACATGCTAGCATAGGTTCATGGAATCAGCTTAGGCATTGTTTTAAGGAGCAATATGGTGATAAAACACATGAAGGTTTCATGTTGAATGAATTCAATAACATAAAAAAGAACTTCAATGAATATGTTGTTGAATTTAATGTCAGATTTCAAAAAGCCATGCATAAATTGTTGCAGGTTATAAGATTGGATGATAGGGTGTGTTTGGTCACATATTTAAATGCTTTTGATTCTAAGATGGGATACCTATTGAGAGACAAGAATCCAAGGAGTTTGGTTGAAGCTTACAAGTTGGCTTTGAACATAGAGAGCAACCGGAGAATCTCAGGAAAATTGGGAAGAAGAGAAGACAATAAGTCCCCTTTGTTGAATAGGAAAGATCCAGGAAAGCCTCAGAATGTAAAACCTAAGGATGATGAAAGCTTGAAACAAATTCTGAAAGTAATCAAAGATCTGAAGCCTGGTGAAAATAGAGGTAATAAAGTTGTAGGAGGGGATAAGCCCCCCTTTAATAATTTTAACAAATTTCCAAGGATGCAAAATTACCCATACAATACTCAATGGAAAGATGGCAAGCCTTTTATTCCTGACAAAAGAGATAAACAAAATGATAGGACCCCTGATCCATTACAGAGAAATTCAATGAATGTGGTGGAAGAGGTCCCATGGTGTATTGCCTATCAGTCACCACATGATCCTAATTATTGTGCCATATCTCAAAATGTCTCTCCTCAAGAGGAGCAAGAGTGCCCTGAGGAATAGCCTTATGATGACCAGGGATGTGGGATGTTTTCTTCTCATGTTTTGAGTGAAGTAGATTCTGCTGAAGAGGATGAAAATCAGGATGCCTCATTTTCCCAAACTAGAAGTGAATCATATCATCAGCAAGTCTTTTCAGATGATGAAGATAGTGAGCCTGACAACATTCAATGTAATGTTCAAAAGAATGACTTAACAACTACTTTGAGAAGGCCTTCTGATGAGGAAATTGCTTTGATAATAGCCAATCTAGTTACTTAGGCAAAAGCAAATTACAACTTGAGGAATAGAGTTGTTGGTGATTCAAATCCCAAGCCTGCTAGTATTTTTATTAAGAAAACAGACAAGGATGTAAAAACATCACAAGAAAAGACTAAGGATGCTAATCCTATTGATAAGGTCAAGGTAAAGAAAGTTGCTAAACCCAACATTGTTTATAAGGTGAAAGCTAAGCCTGCAGCTGAGGTTTTACTAGCTGTGCAGAACAAGAACAAGGTCCAAATTGACAGGCCTGCAGATGCATCCACCTAGGAAGCTGATCAAGAGATTGTAGTTTTAAAACCAGATGTATCTGATTTAAAATATGTTCCAGTTGATATGAGTAAATTGTTGTCTCAAATTACTGTCAAAGTCCCATTGTTAGAGATGATGAGAATAGAAGAACACAAGAAAAATGCCTTAAAATGGGTGAAAAGTGTGGTACATGCTAATACTTAGAAAATAAAAGAAAATGAGAAACAAGTAGCAACTGTGAATGATGAAGATGAAAATTGTAGTGAGGAGATTGTTTCTGAAATCCCTCAGATATATTTGGACACAAATGTTGCTAGTACTACAGTAGGATCAGTTGATCCTTTTTTCTTGACTCTGTAAATAAATGGAAAATTGCTAAAAAATTGCATGATTGATTCTGGAGCATCAAATACTATTATGCCTATTGAGGTTATGAAGTCTTTAGGATTGAAAGTGGATACACCCCATGGTAGATGTCAAGCAATGGATTCAAGAGAAGTACCATTTGTTGGTACTATTAAGGCTTTGCCTTATAGATTGGCTACTTACCCCAACAAACAATTAACCATGAGTGTTTTGGTAGTGGATATTCCTCCCCAGTATGGAATGTTGCTATCAAGAAAATGGAGTGCTTCTATGGGAGGCAGCATACAATGTGACTTATCATTTGCTACTTTCAATTTTGAAGGACAGAACATCAGAGTCACTAGGGAGTCTAGAACTCCACACATGATTGAGGAAGAAGAGCATGATAACATGAATTGTTTCCTTGACACTGATATTAATGCCTTCAAAGTCCAAGATAAGGAAGTAGAGGAAGGTGTTGAGTCTCCCCACAAATCAGAAAGCCAAGAAGGATGGATTGACCTAGATAGTTTGTGGACCATGTATTTTGATGGAGCAAATAGCAAAGAAGGATCTGGAGCTAGAATTTTTCTCATATCCCCAAATGGTAAAACTTTCAAGTTCTCATTCACTTTGATGTTTTTATGCACAAACAATGTTGCAGAATATGAGGCTTTGTTAATTGGTCTCAGACTAGCATCAAGGCATGGTATAAAATGTTTGAAAGTTATAGGTGACTCTGAGTTAATTATATCCCAAATTAGATCAAAGTATGCTTCCAAAAATTAGAAGTTGAAGCAATATAGGAATGCAGTATGGGATGAAATTGAAAGTTTCAATGCTTTTAATATCTATTGGATGGAAAGAAGCCAAAATAGGATGACAGATTTGTTGGCTAACATAGCCCTTAGACCAGAAGATGTTACATTTGCAGATATCTCAAATGTTGAGATACAAGCCAAGCCTTCTATTCCTGACAATCTAGAGAACTGGCAAGTCTTTTCTGATGATCAAGACATATTAAGATTTCTCCACTGTGAATCTCACTTTGGTGATAAAGAAATGGATTTTAGCTCTTATGTTAATTCAGTAAATGGCAAGGATGTTATTTTTGGCAAGGAAGTGTTACAGTTGAAATCAAACAGAGTTCCTAAAGGATTAGTTGCTCATGAAAGGGCATTTGACAACAAAGATAAGGCCTTCTCTGCTCATACTAGTAAAATTAATGAGCTTGAGGAGATAAACTTGGGCACAAGGATAGCCCCCAAGAAAGTTTACATAGGTAGGTCTCTATCCCCAAGAACTAGAAAAAATTTGATTGACCTCCTTAGGAAATTTAGGCATGTTTTTGCCTGGTCTTATGAAGACCTTAAAGCTTATAGAGAAGACCTTTTTCAGCATGAGATCCCACTCAAGGAGGGAACAAAACCTTTCAGACATAAGTTGAGACCTGTCAATCCTACCCTGGCACCCAAAATGCAGAGTGAACTCAAGAAGATGATGGATGCTGGAATAATTATGCCAATTAGGCATTCCACTTGGGTTTCAAATTTAGTACCTGTCAAAAAAAAGAATGGTGATATCAGATTATGTGTAGATTTTAGGAATCTTAGCATAAATTCTCTGAAGGATAACTATGGGTTACCAAATATGGAGAACATGTTGTAGAAGGTCACTGGATCAGAATTGATGTCCATGATGGATGGCTTTTCTGGTTACAATCAAGTTATGGTCAAAGATACAGAACAATTCAAAACTACATTCACAACTCCATGGGGAACATATGTTTATGTAAGGATGCCATTTGGGTTGACTAATGCAGGTGCCACTTTTCAGAGGGCTATGGATGTAGCCTTTGCAAATTTCATTGATAAATTTATGGTGGTTTATCAGGATGACCTGGCAGCCTTCTCAGCAAAAGAAGAAGAACATTGCCAACATCTTGAGAAAATTTTTGTCAGAGCATTGGAATATGGGGTTTCTTTGAACCCAAAGAAGTGTGCCTTCGATGTGACAGATGGGAAACTTTTGGGGCACATTGTTTCAAAAGATGGTGTAAGAATAGACCCTGAAAGAGTGGAGGCTATTGACAAGTTAATTTTACCAAAGAACATCAAGGGAATTCAATCCTTCTTAGGACAAGTTAATTTTTTAAGAAGGTTTTTAACAAAATTTGTAGAAATCAATATTCCCATATCAAGGATGTTGAAGAAAGGAGCAAAGGTAGGGTGGAATACTGAAGCAGTTCAAGCTTTTAATGATATTAAGAAAGCCATAAAGCATTCTCTAGTATTGAAAACACCAGATTACAGCAAGCCAATGCAAATTTTCTCTTTTGCATCTGCCCATACTATTGCTGCAATACTTTTACAAAAGAATGTTGAAGGTTTTGAGAAACCTATTTCCTTTTTCAGAAAAACCTTGTAGGCAGCAGAATTGAACTATGATATCATTGAAAAAAAAGCTTATGCTTTGTTCAAGGCCATTAAAACATTTAGATGTTATTTTGTAGGAGCCACAGTGGTTGCATATGTTCCCAATGCTGCAGTTAAGGACATTTTGGTCCAACAAAAGATGTAGGTGGATTAACAGAATTCAAGAATTTAAAATTGACATCCACATTACAAAGTTGGTAAGAGGTTTAGGCCTAGAAAAACTGATGGCCCAAAGTAACTTGAATGCAAACCAGATAAACATGCTTGAAGAGGATCAAAGACCCTATGTGTGCAACATGGACTATTGTGATTGGTGTAAGGATATTGTCAAATATTTACAAAAGATGGTCTTACCCCCTGAACTGGATGAAAATAGGAAGAGAACTATAAAACTCCACTCTTTGAGATATGCAATTATAGGTGGTGAGCTTTGGTGGAGTAATGAGGGTGTTCTGCTTAGGTGTGTAGATCAGGAAAGGGCCAAGATTTTGATGAAAGAAATGCATAGTGGAATTTGTGGAGGACATTACATGGCTAAGACTACGACCCATAAGATTATCAGGGCAGGTTTTTGGTGGCCTTCACTTTTCAAAGATATTCATCAATTTGTAAAGAAATGTGATCTCTACCAAATGTTTGCAGGAAAACTAAAATTCAGTGGGAATGTGCCTCTCAATCCTGTCTTTGTTCAAGCCCCATTCCAGAAATGGGGTATGGATTTCATTGGTGAAATTCCTAATAAGTCTAGTGGTGGGCATTCCTATATTCTAGTGGCAACTGACTATTTCACCAAGTGGGTTGAGGCAATCCCTACAAGGAAAGACACTAGCAAGGTGGTAACAGATTTTATGATGTAGAATATCTTGACAAGATTTGGTTTCCTAGAAACTATGGTGGTGGATAATGCATTATGTTTTAGATCAGAGGAATTTGTTGACTTCTATAGACACAATGGTATTAAAATTTCATATTCTTCTGCTTATCATCCATAAGGCAATGGCCAGGCAAAATCAAGCAATAAGAGTTTGATTAAGATTTTGAAAAGAATCTTAGATAAAAATAAGAAAGCCTGGGATTCAAAATTGCTACAAGCCCTATGGGCTGATAGGGTTATAGTCAAGAAGGCAATAGGATGTGCCCCTTTTGACTTAGTGTATGGAATCAATGCAAGATTACCTCAAAATAATTTACTGTAAATGTACCAGTTCATTCAAACATATGACGATGGCATAGAAGAAGACATGACAATCAGGATGAATGATCTGTTTCAACTCAATGAGGTAAGAATTGATGCACATAATAAAAATAAGGAGTTGCAGGCCCAATGAAAAGTCTTGTATGACAAAAGGACTACTCAGAGAAATTTTGTAGAAGGAGATATGGTCTTGGTGTGGAATGCAAGACTAGAAAATAAAGGCAAGCATGGGAAGTTTGACCCCATCTGGCTAGGGCCATATATTGTTGAAGAGAAATAGGGTGCAAGTTCTTATATTTTGAAGAATCTGATAGGAGATCTCATGGAATTACCTGTTCATGGTTAGTTCTTAAGGCTTTATTTCTCTTAAAATTTTTGGCAGTCTTTGTGCAGGTTTTGTTTAGGTTTCTATGTATAGTTCCCTATTTTGGTCAAAGTTTTTTTATGGTCTGTTGTACCAAGAGATTCTATTTTCTCTTTGTATCCGCGGGAGATACACATCCCCAAGCATGAGCCACTTTTATCACTGCAAAAAATTTCAGCTCCGTGCAAAGAAATTTTGAAAATGTTCAAGTTTTTAACCTAATAATATTGCTTCATATTGAAAACCCTAGGTTTGATCCTAAACCCTAGCTTGGTGTTGAGTCTTGTTATATTTGCTCATTACCTTTTTGACTCACTAAAGTCTCAAAATCCACATGTGCCTTTTAAATCTCTAAGTCTTGTGTTTTGCAGTTAGGAAAGTTGTCAGGGTCCCCCTTTATTTTTCCTTAGTCCTCGGGAGTCTTTTTTCCTAAGTGTTTCACCTTGTTTAAACTTGTGGTTGTCACGTGTTCACAAGGAATCTTTTTCCCCTTTGAGAACATGCGACAAGCGAACATCTATCATAGGTGGGGCTCGATAGCTTGCAGACCCTCTACAAATATGTGGTTGTCATTATTTTGCAAGGTTTCCTATGTTAGAAGTCTCTGACATGTGGTATAGCGACGAAGTGCTACCTATCAAAGCAGGCCCATCTAGAAGAAAGGTGTGTGGATGATTAAAGAATAGAAAATATCTATGATTGTCATTATACCGTTGGATCGAGATGAATGATGATTAGCATCATGGTATAGTGACAGCCGTTGGATCTTCTTTAAGATGTAAAGAAGGGTGGGACCTTGTAATGCTAGGTCATGATGATATGTCCTTCCCTCATTGGTTAAAGAGAACAAGATGGCGGATGACACAACTTTAAAGCAATGAAAGATAATCTGAAAGGGGCCCGCTAGTTTGTAAATGTGGCATCCTGTGTTTCACTGCAAGAATAAAGGGTGACATCAGTGGGATCTTTTCCTTCCCAAAGAGTTAAACTTCAGTAAGATCTTGTGGTTTTCGTTATACCGCTAGGGAAAGCTGCTCACTATTTAAGATTGTGGTATAGTGACAACCTTCAATCTTCTTCGGTGATGTAACAAATGGTGGACCCAATTTGTCAAAGGATGCTGACATGTTTTTTTCTCATTGGTTGTTGAGTGACAGGGTGGAAGTTGTCAGTGGGACCGATGCTTTTTAAAAGCCTTCAGGCGTATTAAAATGCTACAAGATCTCACAGTTGTCGTTAAACCACTGGGATAGGATGCATGTTTTTTACCTTCACATTTTAGAAACAACCGTTGATTTCAATAAAGAGATGGAGATTGCTCGGTGGGTCCTCTACATCAAAGTTTTAATGATGTGGTCATTTCTAATTGGCCCAGGGTTTTAATGACGTATATTAGTTGTCATGCTTTTCTACCACTAGGTGTGACGTGGGGTTTTTGGTCTGCTGACATCTTCTAATTTTCTATTTTCTCATTCATCAAGGGTTTCTAAAGTCATTAGTGGGGCCAATATTTTATTAAAAGGAGTTGATCGTCCAATTGAACTACATCGATGATTGTCTCTATATCTTGAGATGGTTTTTCTAAGAGCTTTTGGTTAGCACTTTTGCGACAAGATGACACCTGTCTGCTCTGGATAGAATAAAGTTAAGTCATTTGATTCTTCAAATGGAAAATTTGAAATGTTCTCATTGGTCGAGAACTAGATTGGGAAAAAGTATTATAGGGTTCTGCTGTTAAGTGTGTCAACCGTCCAATGCGCCAAAATAGCGATATATCAATGGCTAGAATTTGAATTTTGCTTCGTGATGTTTTTCATGTCCTATGAATGTTAGGGCCGCCAACATTCAGTAATGGAAAAGTTAATATGCTACGTGCGGATGAATTGCAAGCAGTTGGCGAAGTTATATATCAATTTTTTATCATTGTTTCCTTTCACTGCTCTCATAAGCTCTCTAGCAATTAATTATCTGCAAGTAGCAATCTCAAGCAAAGGAATTTTCACGTGCCCGGTAGGCCTTTATCCATTTTCAATGATTGTTTGAAAATATTGTGACGGTGTTGCAAGATTTTTTCTATTGACAGTTGATAGTATTTAGGGTTTTCTTGAGAATTCATATCTTGTTAAGAAACCCTAGTTTAAGAATGCCGCCCAAAAGGAATTTGTTTGGTCAAACAGAGTACCTTAAAAGAGGGATTTTTGAAGATTTAATGCAGTTACTTCCATTTTCTGATAATGGGGCACCTAGGGTAAAAGAACTTACTCCAAGACACCCTAGGGACTCAATTGCAGAGGCACTCTATGACAGAGGGAATTGGATGAGAGATGCCAGCTTGGGTGAGAAGGACAATGGTCTTACTCTATTTAGGTTAGCTTATTCATAGAGAAATGCATGTGCCCCCTTGAGTAATGTATGGAAATTTGACATTGGGAGGTTAGTGTACCCTGCTGTTTTCATGGATGCTGAACTATTGATACAAATTGCCAAGTGTTATGATCCTGTGACAAAGAGTGTCAAGGGCATAAATGGTAAGGACCTGATCAGAATCACTAAGGATGAAATAAGGGAAGTTTTTTCACTGAATGACCCATCTATGGGATTAGAAAAAATAGACTTCAAGGAGTTCATAGAAATTTATGAAGTAGAGAGAGACTACTTGAGGACTAGACCTTTGAGGCAGTTCTTGGAGGAAATTGGATCTATATGTGTTGTCAGTATAAGCACACCAGAACCTTTCAGGTTGGATCTTTTTAGCAAAAGAGCACAGGAGGTTTATAAATCATTAACCCTAATTCTTGGGCATGATTTGGAAACTCATATGCCCATACCCTACATGTTCATGATGGTACAGTCACTACATCCCCAATTAGCATTGATTTTTTATTTTGCATCCCATTTAACTGAATTGATTCATGAGGGGTTAATGGGAATCAAGAATATGAAGGTTTCTAGACCATTTGGGTGGTATTCTATGCTCATGCATATGTTTCTATACAAAGGTGAGAATTTTTTCAGCACAACGGTGAATATTGTGAAAGAAAGGTATGGAGAAGCCCTCCCAGGGCAACTATGGACTACAGCCTTGTCATGGGATAGAATTGATGACAATTACATTGCCTTTGATAGGGATTTTGCATCAAGGATCGGGTCTCTTTTTTTTTTTGATAATCCAAGGATCCCAAGAATATTGTTAAGGCTAATCAGGCCAAAGGAATATTGCCAGGACATCACCATTGTCCATAATTTTGTGGACATAATTTTGTACCCTGTTTCCATAGTTTTCAGAGTGTATGGTAGCAAGGCGGCACCATATGTCCTACCTTATCAAGTCCCATTAAAGTTGGGCTATGTTGAAATTATGAGGCAAATTGGTAATCTACAGGAGACCACTCTCACAAGAAAAGGTAGGGGAACCTTTTTCCCAGATGTAACTCTAGCACATCAATATGTAATCACAAAGGGAGGATGGGTACATCTGCATAAGGTCTTGCAACCTTATAGAATGCCTAAGGCAGTGGTGAGGTGTGCAGATACAGAGGGTTTTCTCTCAGGAGTTTTTAGGGATAAGGTGAGGTGTGCTCTTATTGAGCATCAATTGAATTTCCCAGAGGATGTGATCAGAAATGAGTTTGACTTGCAAGCTCAAGAAGTGAAAAAAGAAAAATGGGTTATCTATAGTAAGTCTGTGGATTTTATAAGGAATTTTGATGTATCTTATGACCCATTAAAGGAGTTTGAGCCATGCGCAAAGAAAGTAGATACCCTAATGGAACATTTTGAGGGCCTTATGCATGCTATAAATGAGAAGAGGGAAGCTGTGAGCAAGACAGATCCAAAGAGGGCTAGGTAGATCTTGAGCCAACCAAGATACATGAAGTTGATCCCAAAGGGAATGTACACGATGCAGAAAAGAAGTGGGTACACTATTCTCTTGCCATCATAGCAAAGAAGTGAGGATATCCCTTCTGCTTCAAGAGGGAAAAGACCTATTGATGATCCATCATTGCAGGGACCTTGTCCCAAGAGACAAAAACAAGAAGAAGAAAGATCGGTAGAGGAGGTTTACTCTCCTTCTCAATCCCCTATCCAATTTGATGAACATGGGGAAGCAGAGCACCTTGTACAATTAAGAAATGAGGGAAACATTTTTGTTTCTAATGAGGATCTACAGGAAGGAATGTCGGAGGCACCTAGGGAGGTGGCCATTGACCTATCAATTGAAGAATTTGAGTGAAAAAAAATGGACCCTATTTTGAAGCAAGCAAGTGACTCTTTCCTTGCTAATGATAAATTTGTTAAGACTAGGGAATTCTCTCAATTTCTTTGGAGAATGAAAATAAACCAGTATAAAGAAATATGTGAAAAGAAGAAAGAGGAACCCCCTACTAGGGATATGAAAGAAATAGAAGAAGAAACCAAGCCGAAAATGGCCAAACAATTTGAGAAAGTTACTCCAGAAGAGGGGAGGGCCATGGTTCACACAGCAGGGGTATTAATTTTTCCAAAATGGGACATTGTTGATGCAATTGTCTTTGACCAGGTGAGAAAGAGCAAAGTAAAAACTCTTGCTACAGCTAAACAAGCCAAACAGACTACAAGAGGGATATCCTTATCTGAAGATCATACTGCCCTGGTAATGTGGTCATTAAATAAAGATGAAGATAAAGGAAAGAGGAGAGATCTTTCTACAGAGTATACAGGATGGTAATGTGGTCATTAAATAAAGATGAAGATAAAGGAAAGAGGAGAGATCTTTCTACAGAGTATATAGGAAGTCTAATGGTTCAAAGAGTAAGTGAGACATCCAGTGTAGAGGCATCAAATTTAATTTTAGAAACTTCTAAATTTAATGTTAGTGTAGCAGAGAAAGATGTTAAAGAAAAGGAAGAGCTTAGGCTCAAATTTGAGATGGTCCTCAAATCTTATAATGAGCTCAAGGTTGAGCTAATTCAAAAGGACCAATTGCTTGCATAGTTGTCAGGACCATTGAGTCACAAATTTCCTCAGTTGGTTATTTCTGATAAGCCTATAGTGGCTTCATCTTCAAGCCCAATCATTGAGTTTCCACCTTCGCCACTCCCAGAAACAAATATAGATGCAAGAGTTAGTTGGGAGAAACGGAGATTGACGGAAGAGGCAAATAGATTGAAGGAAACAAGGGCACAACTGGAGAAGGAAAAGGATGAGAATATAAAGGCCACAGCTGTGGAAAAACATACACATGAAGAGAAGATAATAGGTGCAATCATGGAGTTTTCTTATGATTTGAAGCCCTCCATTTTACATAGTCATTTTAGTAAACTTATTTCTTTATTCGAAGATTTAAATAAAGAGAAGAGTGAGGTGTCTCCAATTTTGAAAAGATGGATTGAAAGGTCTCCAAGCATAAAACTGTTATGAATGTTGTCTAAAGGACAGGAGGACCCAAACCCACTGATAAAGCCAATGCATGAAATTATAAATAAAATGGTACAGTTTGACATCTCTTAAGATAATTTGATCAGAAGATCAAGCATGTTGAAAGCTGAGTTGATGCTTTCAAACTATGAACTGGTGCCTGCCATTTTTACTAATAAGGGAGAATTTAAAGAAGCTTATCAATGGAGAGAAGAAATGGATGGACTTTTGATAGAGAGAATGACTAGTATTCTAAGTGACACATTTTCTTTCAGCGGCACTATCAAAATGTTAATAAATGCCAAGTTAATGTTTGATACCATTTAGCAGAAAGTCACTCAGATTGAAAGAGAATGGGAATAGTTATCAAGCAAGAAGGTTGAGTTCATCAATTTTGACTTCCCAAGTGAAGAGGTATACAATAAATGGAGATATCAGTATATACCATCTATAGAGAAAGTTGATACACCGCTAGCTCCATAAAGCAGATCGAGGTAGTCATTTTTGGGTTACAATGTGGTTGAGATATGAAAAGAGCCTTCATTGCAGAATGGACAACAAGCCTTGTAGATCAGATTTGTTGAGGAGAGCCAAGGACAACATTAAGGACATAAAGCAAGTCAGCTCAACTGCAGTTTTCTCGCCTGCTTGACCAAGTGTATTTATAGTAAATTTTGTAGTTGTTGTAAAGTTTTAGGGTTAGTATTTTGTAAACCCTAGAATGACCGGAAGCTTATTACATCTCCTTGTTTATAAAATGATTTTCCATGGTCATTCTAGGCATTGAGATTTAAGGAGTTAAAAGGAAATAAATTTTGAAACCCTAACCCTTAGTCGAGGATTGTAAATTTTGTATCATTCTGTCAAAATAATAGAGAAGAAGTACAGGTTGCTGCCATTGTTTTGCAAGATTTCTATTCAGGATATTCTGTATGCAAATGGTGAAAAGGTTATAATTAATATAAGCTCAGAATCTTTGTCTCTCCTTTGTTTTATTTTGTGAATCTTTAAATCTCTCATAGGTTCATATGAATGTATTGATGCTTTGATTTCTTACCTAGGGTTAGATTAAATACTGCTCAAAGTGGAATATATGCTCATAAAATTTATATGAAGGATTTTCATAAGTAGGAAAGATTCAGAATACTTGTGTTTATGTTTAGAGACCATCTCTTTTACAGACATCATTGTATTCATCTTGTTTCCTGAGGTTTTGCCCAATGGATAAGGCACTTGCCTGTATTCTCCTATCATTGTTTTGTATGGAATGATTGAAATCTTGTAATCCTGAAACATTTAAATCATTACCAGTATTTCACTTTTATTTATTTTATGCAAGTTTTCCTACCCAATGATGGAGGATCAATGAACAATAGGTCCTTGTTTAGTATTCTCTCACTGTAATCATCTATTGAAAGATCCAATAAAGAAATAAGGGGTAGAGTTAGAACTATCAGTCAGAGTTAATACTATTGGATCAGGTGCACCCGCCTTGGTTTTGTAGAGCTAGAAGCAGAAGAGGGTAGTCTTATCCCTACAGTTGGTCCAGTTGCCTATAGATTGTTCACATTTGGAACTAACCAATCTTTAATATCCATCATAGGCATATTGGTATCTCTTTGAGTATAAACTCCTAATCAGGAACCAACACTATCTACAATTTTTTGTAGTGTATTTGGTCATATATTGTTGTTTTTGTACTAGTGTATTAGAGCATGTGATGCTTGTAAGGAAATATTTGAAGGTACTTGAAGCTAAAGATCAAGATGTAAAAAAAGGAGGTACCAAAGTTAAACAAGGACAACTTCCTTGCATGGAAAAGTTTGATCAAGTTAGACCTAGCTGGAATTGGTTATGCAACGAAATTGTATGTGGAACATGTTAGCCCATTTTCCTAAAAAATGAAAAATCCAATGAAAATGGTCTATTCGTGCAAGACCCTAAGGAACGGGGTAATTTTTAGTGGCAAATATTCACCTTTTGGTGAATTCTGGGAATAATATTTTGTGGAATTGGTGAATCACGCAGGTATACGCTAGCAAATATTCGCCCAATCTTGACATGGTAACCGCTGAATATTAATTGGAATCACCAATCATATTTTCCATTTGATGCTTTTGACCATCATATTCACCTATAATTAATGTGATGTGGTTCTTTAAATGGTCTCTTATTCACCAGCAATATTAATTATGAATTGCATATAAAATTTGAAATAGCCAAATGGTTTATATTGTTATCTTAACCACGACCTATTTCATCACCTGTAAATTAATTATTTTATTGGTCCACGACGTATTTCGTCAACCCATTAATTGATTGTTTTATTGGTCCACGACATATTTTTCCAACCCGTTAATTAATTATTCACTACATATTTAATTTTTCACCAAACATAGCATTGATCAGGTCGGCACTCGGCACATTTTCACCAAAAGCCTGGGATTTTAAAAATTGGAAATTTGCAATTTGGTATCATGGATTGATATAAATTCAAATCAAATTTAGAAAAATTAGAAGTAGTCTTATCGTGCGTCGTTACAAATTTTTGGAGCTGGAACCTGGAGGGCCAGATTTACAAATAACAATCTTGCAACAGTAAATAGAGGATTCAGCATTTCAGAGAGTGAGAAATCAGAGGAAGGAGGACAAAGGTAAACAATTATTTGTTCAACTTAACATTTAACAATTCACAGTATTGCTATTAATTTTAATTCATAGTGACTAGTGACTAGTGAGAGGTCATTGGGTAAAGATGTCAAACAAGGGTGACTATCATGAGGCTAAGATTGAGTATCCTTAGGCTACTACTACTAAAGGGATTCAGATATCAGGGGAGGTTGAGACTCAGGGCAGTGAAGAGATTGGAAAGCTAGACAAGGGTAAGACTCCTCAAGGCAATGAAGGGCCTAGGAGGCCATCAAAATGCCCAAAACTTAAAGATACTACCATAAAGGCTTTCTTTGGAGTTGGCAATGTTTCTACTCCATCAACATCTACAATTGTGAGTGCAAAATCCATTCACAGTAGCTCACCAATACCAGTACCACAAGCTGGGGTTGTCATTAAGTTCAATGATAATCAAAATGCATCAAATGAGGATAACAATGGTGGCACGAGAGAAGATGTTATAAGGAATACGCAAAACCAGTTGGAAGAAAATGGTAGCAATGAATATAATAATAATGTTGGTAGGAAGAAAAGAAAAAGGGAAGTAAAAATGGGGCGGGAGTGGGAAATGGCAAGAAATTTTAAGGTTGATTGGGTAGCAAAGTACTGGTTCATTGAACCAGTCCTAAGCAATGATGAACAACCAACATAATGCAGGTGTAAGATTTGTACCTAGAAACTTAAAAGAGAGAAGAAGTTGCAGCTAAAGCTTGACACTATAGAAAAGCATATTGGTAAGGTTTATGAAAAACAGACCATAGACAGACAAGAAATATCAGTAGTGAGATGAAAATCAAAGGAAGAATGTCTTCATGTTAAGTATGCCATAGAATATGAAGAGCATAACAAGAGAATGGCAGTAATTGCTAGTAGTGAAAATCCAATCAAGGCTGGGTTTAAACATGCAGCCAATGAAGCAAACCTGGCAAAGACCGTTCAGATGAGTGTTGTTTTTCATATTATGTCCAGAGGGCATCCTATGAGAGACTTCTTAGAATATGGTAATTTATTATCTTTTTTGAAAGTTCCTCACTATCCCATGTCACATTGGTCAACAAACGTTGGATGGGAAATGGCAAACTGTCTTTCTGAGGTGGAAAAGCAAAATTTACAGGAGAAAGTAAAATAGTCCAGATTCATTTCATTATCCATAGATGAAGTTACTGTAGTAGATAACACTACTTTGATTTGTATGCATGTGTATACAGTAAAAGAACATGTCTGCCAAGCTCATCTACTCTGCGTTCATAAAATGGGGGGCAATTCAATAGCAGAAAACTTATATTCTGAAGTGAAGAATGTTTTGCATGAAGTTGCTGGTATGGATGATTTGACAATTGGAAAGAAGTTAGCGTGTGTTGCAGCTAATGGAGCTGCAGTAATGCAAGGCCAAAGGAATGGTCTATGTGCAAGATTACAAACTAGTATTGCACCTTACATCCTTGCCATACATTGCATGGCCCATCGAATGAATTTAGCATATAAAATTGTAAGTGATTTTCCTACAGTGTCAAAAGTTGAAGATCTAGTTCATGACATATACTCTTACTTTTGCATAAGTCCTAAACATTTTGCAAAATTTAAGATTTTCTCAGAGGGAGTAACACCAGGAAACAAGCTTCTCAAGGATGTTGAGACCAAATGGATCTCTTTGCATTGACCAGTAGAAAGAGTTCTGACAGAATATCAATCCTTGATCGGAGTAATATATGAGAAAGCTCCTGATTTGTTACATAAGTTAAGTGATATAGAGACTCTATTAACTTTAGCCAGTCTTCCCCCCATGCTGGATTTAATGAACAAGCTTGCTAAGAAAGCCCAAAAAGAGGACTATGTATATCCATGAGTACTCAAATTTACGTAAAATGGCATGCGTTGCCTTGGATAATTTATACTCAGATATGATAACAATTCTAAGCCCAAATTTTTTCAGGTGGCAAATAATTACAGATTTGAATCATGCTGAGAATTTTTTTCAATTCAATGCAAAAAATGATTTATGTGTGTTTGTGAAAGGATATGAAATACCAATGCACCAATCTAAGACAGGCAAGCGAGGCAGACTACTTCTAGTTAAAAGGGCTGATTTTGACATGTTTGTTAAATTTTTTAGTGAGAATTTGAACTCAATTTCCTACCAACTTTCAAGTGAGATTCATGAAAGATTCCCTAGAGAATAAATTCTTGAGGCCATGGGTTGTGTGTTTCCTCATTTTTGGAAAAACATCAGAGATAGACAACATGATGCTCATATGTTTTATAAAAAAATTGATGAATTGATCAGAGAGTTTTCAAAACATGTAGATTGCAATGGAAAACCAATTGATGGAATTATAGATTTAGCTAATCTTAAAAAATAATGTAGATAATTTGCATCATGTATGAAATTGCAGTTAAAAAACTTAGAGAATCCATTTCAACCTGGTGCAATAACTAGGCTTTGGAAAAGGATAGAGCAGAGTGAAGTACTGCATGATTCAATATCAGAATATTTCAAACTTGCTAATTTATGTCAAACAATGATATTGGGGTCGGTGGAAGATGAAAGAGTTTTCTGTGCATTGGGGTTTTTGAAATCAAAGATTAGAAACAAACTAGACAGAAATTTGGAAACTTGCTTGAGGTTGTTTGTAACTTAGTACAATGTTACAGACTTTCCTTATGATAGGGCATTGGCAATTTGGAATTACCTGTGTGAAAGATGAGGGCTTTTGAACACTACTTCAAAACATGGTGGTTCAGAGACAAATGATGGATCTTGGTCCCAGACTCAGAATGAAGATGAAGAGGTTTTTGATTTTGAATACCCAACTCAGAATGAAGAAGAACCTCTTGCTAGTAGTAGTAGTCAATTTCAAGAGTTGGATTCCATGTGGGATATAGAAGAGGGTGAGGTAGACTGCTCACTGACACTAAGTGAAGAGTGAACTGTGAAGTGATTTAGAATTAGTATTCGATTAATAGGTATTTATAATTTTATACACTATATACTTATTACTGTACTTGTTGGATAAATTGATAATGGAATTGGACTTGATTCTGAATATTTATTAATTTATTGACAATTTATTAATTGACTCATATTCAACTACAAGCCTACGGGTACAAGTAATAAGTATTGTTCATGATTTTTGTAATTTCAATTTTGATTTTTGTAATTTGTAATTTGAAATTTTGAATTCATAATTTTTGTAATGTAGATTGTATAAACTAGAATGTCCTCTTTGTCCACAATAGCAAGTGCCAGGGATATATATATGATTTTTGTAATTGTAGAATGTTCAAGAAATTTGTAATTTGATATAACCTTGCGAAGTCCCACACAAAACCTTTCGTAACCTCTCAACTGTTTAATCTTGTAACTGATTAACCTTTCTAAAGTTACACCTTTTTGCCAAATGCTTCATCGCAGCTTCATAACTACCAACACTAATGGCCAACAAACCCTTGCGAAGCTCTGTAAACCAACTATTCCTGACAAAGTATTCTGAAGTTACGCACACCGTTAGTCGGGAGTCCTTCAGAAGTTCAGAACCCATTAGCATCCTAACCACTTAACCATGGAGAAGTTACCAAACAACCCAGTGTTACTTTGAAACATTGTCGGTGGTCTATTAGTAACGTGCACATGCTTACTAGTATATCCTGGATTTTATAAAAGGTTCCTAGATTCACACTACTTACTAGTATATCCTTAAGAAAAACTTCAGAGAATTTATGTTATATTCAAAGCTTATTTAATCTGATCCTGGATCAGAGCTGAGAAATATGAACATACACACAAAGATTATTCATGCAATGAATCGGAACAATTCATAATTCAAAGAGAGATACTCAAGGAGAGATATAAATCTTGGATTATATTCAAATGCTATATTATATCATGCTCACAAAATGCTTTATAATGTAACCTTCTGAAAATAACTTGAACCAGAAGATACTGTCTTCTATATAAAATATGCCTATTACAGTCTATGATATCCCAGACTCAAGAAACTTATTAGTCAAATTGATCAAGTTCTCGATCCTTTTTCATTGATCCTGGTAATCCTTTTATAGAAAATAAGGATTGCAAACAAGCTTCGAATCATTTTAGAAAAGACAAGAAAGGAGCGTTCATATAGGACAAAAAATGAAAATAAAACTTTCTAATTCTCATTACAAAACTTTAAAATGGATTGTTAAAATGAGCGCCAAAAATCCTGTAGTAACTCCCAAGGGCAGTTTCAACTTCTGCCAGGTGTAATAGCCATGCTCATGATAACTACTTGATGACTTTATCCTTGTTGGCTTTGATCTTGAGGGTTTGGAACACTGCCACTTGCTACCTCCTCATTTGATGCTTCTCCTTCTGAACTCTCTGAGGGATATGTTGATTTCCAAGTCATATAGGTCTCCTCACTCGGCCAAAGAAAGGCAAGGACTTCATCCTTCTTTGGTAATAGTTTGTTCCACTCAGCAACCAACTAGTGAACCTCTATTCTAACATTAGTAAAATGCATCCTAGCATCTTGAAGGAGCTTGACAAGTTTTATGAATGGGATATTATCATCTGTATCTAAAATGGAGTCTATTTTAGATAATACTTGTCTATCTATCTGCTCCATCCAATGATCCTTATCTTTAATTACCCCATCTGCCTTAATGAGACCAGGAAAAATTTGAAAATCATCCTGGAAGTATCTTACCCTTAAGATTTATGATCTTCTTCTTATACTTGCCCTATTTACCTCAAAATCAAAAAGATCCTTAACAAACCTATAAGTGTTTGTAAGCTCTATGTCCACAATAGATTTGTCCTTAATTTTATCAAAAAATGATTTCAAATTATCTTTCCTTGTAACCCACTTTTCCAAAATCTTGTCCACAGTAGCTGCTTCTTTCTGAAAAGATGTTAAGACATCTACCAATTGATTTGCAGTTTTATATACTTCCTTAGGTCTTACCTTTGTAACAAAGTGTGAAACAACATCCTTTATTTTCTTTTCATATTTCTCCTTTACCTTTTGATCAATGTCTTTCTCATCAATGGAAGGAGGAAGAGGAGAAGGAGGAAATTCAATAATAGGGCTTGAAGAGGAAGGCCCAGCAGGGGAGGAAGCAATCTACATCTACTCTGATAATTGCATTGGGCCATGCTCCCCCAATCTCTTCTTCAAATCTGCATTAAAGTAGCTCTTTCAAGAATCCCCTGTTTCAACTCACCATAAACCTTCAAAACTGCTTCCAACTTGGCGGTGAGTTCTTCCTTCCCTTTGGCTTCCTTTTCTACCACCTTTGTTGTTAATTGTGTTGTGGCCATTACCATACCTGATGCTTCAACCAAAGAAGTATCAATAACCCTTCTTACAATTAGACTCCTTGAAAGGTCATCTCTGACAAAAATTTTTCCCCTATTATTTTCATTTTTTCTTCCTCTTTAGTCTTGTGGAAAGGAGTGGTCTATTTTATGACTGTTTCAAAAACCACCGCATCAGCTATATCCCACTCTAGAAGGATTAGTACTCCTGATACTTTCACTATATCTCTTCCCTATTCTAGAGTGATTTGCTTAAATTTTGCAGTCATCTCTGTTTTCACTTCCTCCTCTATGATTTGTAAATCCTTCTCTGGATTCTCTTCATGTCTCTTCTCACAAATTTCTTGAAACTAGTTGATGTTCAATTTCCAAAGAAATTGCATGAAAGCCCTAGTTTTAACAAAAGCATCATCAGCCAAAAACTCCTAATAGGCTTTCTTGATTATAGGGTCTAATTCTGTACCTGCTAATTCCCCTACTGTTAAATCCAACTTGGGCTCTTCTGGTGCCTCTGGCACTCCCTCATTTATTTCTTCATAGGTCATAAAGATTTGACCTAGAGCATCTACTTGATGTACCTGTTCTATAACCTCATGTTCATCCAAAATGTTTAGAGGTGACTATGATGGAGAGTAATCTTCTTCAACATGAACAGGTCTTTCTTCCACTCTCTATTTCTTTGATGGGTGTGGAGAATCAGTTACATCCTCAGAGGCTTGAAGATGAGGAGATTCAGGGACCTCTATAACCTCCTTTTGTTTCTCAACTTGTTGTGAAGTTGATGGGACATCCCTTTTATTCATCTTCCTTTGTTGGCTTTGCTCTAGTACTACAACATTGTAACCAGTCTTCTTTTGTACATGCACCTCCCTGGGGGTAATCCTTTTGCAAATATAGGTTTTCTCAGCAACTATTTAGCCCTTTCTCGGTCATCCTTCATCACCTTTTCCTTCTTTTCACTTAGGGTCTGAAAGATATCCTGGAAATAATTCATGAGAGTATCTATTTTCTTGCCCATTGGAGTTATGCTCTTCAGGGGGTCCCATCCAGAATCAAAATGTCGAATGAAATCCAATGTCTTTTTGTACACTGGCCATTTTTCTTTCCTAACCTCCTGTTCCTGTAACTGTGGGGTATTTCTGACAATATCTTCAGGAAAGTTAAAAATGTGGTTAACCATGGCACATTTAGCTCTCTTCTTAAACATCTCATTATAAAACCCCTCAGGGTCTGCTGTCCTAGCAATTGTAGTAGCCATATGGTATGGAGCCATGATTTTATCTATGTGAACCCATCCACCCTTGGTAATTATGATCTGGTGGGAAATGGTAACATTTGGGAATAGAGTTCCCTTGCCTTTTCCAGTGAGGGCACACTCTTCAATATCTCCTAATTGCCTAATAAATTATGTGATTCCAATCCTAAGGGGTACATGATAAGGCAATACAAAAGGGGTTCCCCTGAAACCATACAACCTGATGACAGTTGATACATTGTATAAAATGACATCACCCCAATTGTGTATAATATTCAAATTTTTAGCAAACTGGTTTGGCCTAATGAGATGTGCCAATGCTACTGGGATTCTTAGGTTGTCTTGGACAAACAACTTCCTGAGTCTGGCTGCAAAATGTTTATCAAAATTTGTGAAACTGTGATCCCTTTTATCCAGGTCATTATGAGGCTCCACAATTGGACTAGCATATCTTCACCATCCTTCTGTCTTATCAACTCCATTTCTTGCCCAAAATAGTTTTCTCCTTTAAACAAAAACATGTACATTATGAAAGAATACCAGCAGAAAAGCCTATCATCTTCATTCTTTTGAATCTTCACTAATCCGTTATGGATTAATTCAGCAATAAAAGGAGAAAAATCAAAGGTAATAGACAACTGTGGGTACAAAATTTGAATCACCATGCACATCAAATTTATTGGCATCCTTTCACTGACATCCTCTCCAAAAACCTGACATAATGACCAATATGCTCCCTTAGCCCTGAAGTCAAAATATTCTATCATAAAAGGCTCTTGTGTGTTCTATCCCATGATAACCATTTTCCCAATTTTGGTGTAAAGGTCCTTCAATAATTTTCCTCTGAAATAGTTTCTTTGTGCATCATACACTTGCTTTAGTTCTTCAAGATCAATATTCTCTAGACTGTCTAAGGGTTCACTTAACCTAAACACCTTCCTAATCTCTTCAGTAGAAATTTTGATCAATAACATTCCTTTTGCATCCCTAACCTCCCTAGTGATTGGGTCATAACTCTTTGGAACCTGGGTCATCAAATCAACATCTAAAAAGACATCGGGTACCACAAGTTTTCCCAGGTCAGACTGCCATATATTTCTTGTAGGGTGAGGGGTATTTCTCTGACTAAAACCCACTTTGAATAACTCTAAGCCAGTGATATCAGGGTCACCATTTGCATTGATTGTACCAATTTTGGCCTCCCTAATAAAATGTGCTATGTCATATAGACCATCTGCTACCTTTACCCTAGGGTCTTTGGGAGTCAAACTCTTGGTTTTCACTAGGTTAGTAGTAGAGCCAGGAAGTAACTGCAATAAATCCTCATGCAAACCTCTTTCACTGTACTCAATTTTACCAGACAATTCTTTCCTTGGTGCCATTGTAGGGTTTATGCTAAAAAACCTTTGCAAGATATACAGACTATGGGACTGTGATTCTTTTAGTAGGGGAGCAAATCATATAAGTATTTTACCGACCTTTTTTCTAGGAAATCAGCGAGAGACAACAACCAGTCCTTGCAATTCTTCATGCTCGAGTCTCTACAATTTTTTAATCTCTTTTTGCTTCTAAGTTCTGAGAGTGCATGAAATTCTGCTATATGAACAATTAAAACACTCACCTCAGCAATTTATTGAGCACGCTTCAGCCATTACTCTAAAAAAATGAACTGTCACTTCTCAACGGGAAACTTGAAATTTGCGTCACTTTATATCCAATTTGAATTAGGACCGTTGATTCTTACTAGCATATCATCTAACGGTTTGTTCACATGATCTCATAGCATGAAAAAGGCCTATGCGATCATACAAAAAATAGTCATACCAGTCTTTTCACTAGCGGCAATCCCTACAACCTTTATTGTTAGAACAACGGTTAGTCACATGATCTTATAACTTAAAAATAGCCTATACGATCATACAAAAAACCGCTAGCATGCAACCACTGTCAGCATCCTTTTGAGTTACTAGCCCCACTACTTTTAGCCAATGAAAAACTACCACTTGTGAAGAGAGCTATCGATGGTCCCACCTAAGAATTGCGCTTGTCTTTAAGCAAGATTGACGGTTGGTCACTTGATCGCATAGGCCTCTATGATCCTATGAGATTATACGACAGCCGTCCGATCTTTCCTTTGTTACTTTCAGCTCTGAAGATCCTTCTGGCACTGGCCCCACCATCTCAAATAAAAATCCGCCACTTGTGAGATACCTATCAGCGGCCCCACTTTGTTCCTGCATTAAGCTTCATTGTAAGATCAACGGTTAGTCTTATGTTCCCATGGCTTGGAAAGATTCCATGCGAACACACGACCGCCATTAGATCTTCATTAAAGATTCAAAGCTAAATGACATCCGAAACATTAGAATATGAGGTATTCAGGACTTAGGACATATTATTTATATCATTGGGCCTTTGGACTTAAGTCTTAGGGAAGATAAAGATATGACCCCCGCGTGATGATAAAATAAACACACGTGCTCTTCTATGAACCTAAGTGACTCAAAAAGTAACACTCAAATAGAAATGAAAAGAGTGACCTAGGTTTTTTATGAAAGTGGAAAATATTTAGGGCTTTCCTCAAACTTGAACTTTAACTAGGGCTAGCTGGATATGGGGGAAAATCTTGTTAAATTTGCAGGATTTTTTGTGGGTTTTCTGTAGCAAAAATATCACAATCTTTTAACACTTATGCACACTTCAATTTTATAAAAATTTCACAAGATTGACATACTGAAAAATTGAAGTGCCAACACCTTTCTAGGGTTTAATGGATTTTTAGAGCATATCTCAACCTAGCACTTAGGCTTTTAACATTTTGATCAAAATTTAGGCCTTCGGGAGGAAAATTGCAAGAAATTCTCAAAATAATTGTGAAAACTGAAAATACTACCAACATGGTCAATTTATTATTTGTCAATTACCTAATTTCCTAATACTAAGCATTTACTTAATTAGAATTGAGATTCTTGACTTGAGACAATGAATGAGCTCTGTTAGGGATTTTTCTTGCATGAATCAAATTTTTGAAAGGTTACTTCAGACTATGCTTCTTGAGACTAATTCAAACAAGAGAAAGACCTAATCACTGACTCTGAGGATTGGATAGGATAGTCCATTTTTGAGCTCCACATACTTAGGCAGGTATTATCTTATTACCTTCTAATGATTACTGATAAAAGTAAAGAGACAACAACAATATATGGAAAAAGTTGCAGTGTATTTGTATTAAAATCAACTCACTAATTACATTCAAAATTCAATTACTCAAAAGGTCAGACACATAACTTAGAAGTCTGCTTCAAAGCAATTATGTTCAATTTTTTCTATTATCTTTCAACTCTCTCCCAAAAATGAGTCTTCAACTCTATTTATACCTCATTTCAACCATCTTGGAATTCCCTCATGAATGGGAATGCAACAAGCTTCGGATGGTTCTAAACCCTAAACCTAAAAAGCATAAGAAATAAAGCAATAAAAGACAAAATACAATGAGCCCTCAGGTGGTGGAAAGACAAAATTGTTTTGGCCTGTTCTGCATCCTGGATCACTAATAACTAACACCTTTGTCTGTGAGTATTCATGATAGCTACTATTATAACAAGATATGGTGACTACCATTCCGGCTAACTTACACCATTCTTAAATGATAGCTTATCATCCCTGTATTATGAGCTTAGGTGTCAAGTGCTCTAGATGTCCTCCTTACTCATCATCCAAAATGTCCAAGTCAACTATAGTGGATTTAATTTTCTTGGTCTTCGTTAGCTCATCCCATGCAATTACTTCTTCCTCCGATGGCCAATTGAAGTCCTGGACGAGCTGCAGTTGTGCTTTTTGCCTTCCCCACCTAGCATATGTAATTGCTTTGACATCTGTTACAAACTTGGTGAGATCTGTCTCTGCCTTAATAGCTTCATCCAGGGTTTTATTGAAGCTCTCCAAATCAACATTATTCCCCTCACTTAAAAATGCCTCCTTCCTAGGCAATAAAAGATCAACATCTGACCTCCACTAATCAAGGCTCTTTATGGCTCCATCCCCATTCTTAATGGAAGGGATAAACTTGTTGGAACAGGAGCTGAGCATGGCTATCTTAGCCTCTATCAAATTTTCCTTACCCTTAAAAAGTGGTAATATGGCTTTAATTCTATCTATCTCCTCACCAACCCTCACAACCATCTCTGGAATATCACTTCTCAAAGATTGAGCAAATGCCAATCTCTCAAAAAGTGGTGTTCTGGTACACCAAGTTGCATGATACCCGCTTAAAATTTGTACATAGCTATCCACTTCTTTCTGTAATTCTGGCAACTTGCCATAAGAATTAAAAATAAGATCAAATTTATCTTTAATTACATTTATTATGTGCTGCAGAATATCTAATAGGGCCTATAAGATGGCCTCATTCTTCTCCTCATTTATCTTTTCTGTTGCAAGTTCTGTAGCTAAGCCCCCCTCATGCTCAGTTTGGACCCCTGCATCACAAACCTCTGTAAATGCCCTGGAATGATTTTTTAGAGTATTTATTTCATCTTTTAGCTCCTTCACGGTCTTATCTAGCAAATAATTCTTCTTCAGTTCCTCTTCAAACTTTTTTCTAGTTGCCACATAATCTCTGAATGTCCTGGCTAGCCTATTCTCCAAGTTCTCAACCACTACTTTATTCATGAAGGATGCATGGTGTAAGAGATTTGCTATCTTTGATCCTGTAGTGTCCTACAACCTCCATATTAATTGGCTACCCTGTGCGGTGTCTTGGATGTCAACCAATATGGGCTTACTAGATTTTGGGGCCACACACCATACTGCTAGTGTCTTAGTGTCCATATTGAATCTAGAACCCCTTGTGAGTCCATCAGGGCCAAAAGCTTCATAAGCTATAGCTTTATCTTGCCTCTTGATTTGGTCAATTAGGAATGAGGACTCCAAGTCCCATCCAGGGATCAGCAACATGCCACTTCTCTTTGCAAGATCTATTGCCTCCTCCACACTTAATATTTCACTGTTGGGATCATAGGCCTATAATTTTTCAATCATTTGAATAGTTTTTTCCTCTGATTCCCCTAGTTTCAAAGATAGTGTTAATTCATTCTGCTTAACTCTAAAGAGAAAACTTTTAAACTCAATGGACTTGATGAATTCATCATCATCTATAAACTCTTTAGCTTGGATGACCCTATCATCCAATCTAGCTATAGCCAATTCTAACTCATCTACGGCCTTGTCTCCCTCATCTACCACTGATGTCAAAAAATGTTGTCTTAAGTCAGCAAAGTAATGGATATTACCTGGTAGGATTTGTAGTGCCTTTTGCCTTTCCTTTTCTGGTACATTCATCAACTTTTGTTTCTTTGATGGCCCCTACTCAGATGTGGATGGCTCAGCTTGTTCTATTTCTCCCATAAACTCCACATCAGGTTCAACTTCTTCAAGGTTTATTTTGTCCTCCTCCTTCTCCTCGGGGATTTCTGGCAATTTAGACATAATATCTTTGTAATTCTCTAAACACATTTCAATTTTCTTCATGTATTTGAGATCAGGAAAGAAACTGGGGAAGGTAGGGTCTGCCTTTTTCAATTATTCCTCTACCCTCACAATATTTTCCCATTTACAGGTTCTCTCTTGACGGGTAACTTTGCTAAAAATATTTCTAATAACATCCTCCTCTGCCATAGGCTGATTTAGAGCCAAATTGTGATTCCTCATTTCTCTCAATGCTCCTCAATTGAAGTCTTCAAGGTCATACATCCTTGCTTTACTATAGGGCAATCTGAATTGTCTGAGGAGTTCATGGATTTGGTCCATAGCATCTTTACCTATAGAGAAATCTCCTATTTGGAACCTCCTTGCCAGAAAGGTTCCCTTATGTCTTTTAGGGCCTAAGTGCTCTCTATCCATCATGATAAGCTGCCACAAGAATTCTACTATCGCCAATCTTTCTGGGACAAATGTTGGCAGTATGTGTGGAGGTTGAGGGTGAGCATACACTCTTCTAAGAGTAAAATTTGCAAAAAAAAACATATCACCCCAATTGTGCTTGATGTCATTCTCATAATTGTCATTGTCCATATTAAATGCTAAGGGTCTAAGCAATTTTCTAACAAATAAAGGAAATCTATCCCTCACAATACCTAACATGTTCATTACTGGATCCACAAAATCACTAAAAAAAGTAATGGAATTAGAGAAAGGGTAAGTTCTATCCCATACCCTGGTCCACAGCTAAATCGGAATAGTTCCTCCCTCATTCTCGGTCTCATCGATGAACCCTGGGTTGATGTAGCCAATATTGAAATAGAGGATCAGGTGCATCAAAAATGGAGTAGTGATTGAACTTGAAGCTTTTCAAATTAGTCTTTGCATTCATCAACTCAGAGTGCATTACATTGATTATGTGCCCCACATAATAAAACTCCTTGTTGGTGTACTGATCCTAAACATATGTAGCCATGACAAAATCTCAGTAGTCATTGTGGAACCTCCATCTAGTCCAATAGCTTTGTGTAGACCATAGATGGTATTCTTGAAATAGGGAAAGAAAAGCTCAATATCAAATGAATCTACAACCTTCTTGGGTAACAACCCTGCCTCTTTGATTTCTCTATGAATATGCCTCCTCATAACCTTTCCATGGTAGTAATTTCTATGTCTATTAAGCAGGGCCTCCTCTCTTGCTAGGTCAATATCCATGCTCATAGGTCCCTGAAGGTTGAAAGCGTGAGTAAAAGATGCTCTATCTAACATGCAGAGTATAGACTTGTCATGCTTGTGGAAAGCTTGTGTCACTAGATTGTATGCTTGAATTAGTGCTTTCATGAGGTCTACATCCAAAAATACCTTAGGTACTATCATCTTTTCCAAGTTCCTCTCCCATGGGTTTGAAATAGGAGGGCCTCTAATTCTATTGTTATAGAAAAACATGAAGAGCTCATACCCAGTTGTGTTTGGGCATTCAGCATCCTTGCCGAATGCATAAGGGTCCCTCCATTCATAAGCATTAGCTAATTGCAAATTTGAGGATCCAGGCAATAGTTTCATCCATTCTTCAGCGTATATGTTTGGCCTCTTTGTTCTTGAATGCACAATGGCACTCTTTTCTGGTACTGCAACAACATCAGAAGATCCTTGTTCTGCCATTCTTTTAAGTACTAAACTCTCTAGTTTCTCTTTGACTCTAGAAATTATGGATGCTTTGAAGTGTGAACTATATTTAATAACTAACAAGTAACAAGCAACTCACAAGTACAACTAGGGTACCAGCCACCAAGCCACCTACAGTCCTACTATATTAAAAATTAAAATCTTAATGTCTCATCAAGCACAGTCACACACGCATGAAATTAGTAATTACCTTTTTCAGAATTTAGAAAAGTGTCACTGTCAACGTACATCTAAGTTTCTAAATTTCTAACCCTAGGTCCCTAATACCCTATCTCAACTGTGCTAAATTGCTACCTGCAAATCAGGGGCCTTGGCCCTTAGCCATTAAACTGACCAGAAAAATGAAACCTTGAGATGTTACAACACAGCCTGGCATGCCGCATGCAGCATGAATGATGACACTTGTACTTCCCACTTTCCACGTGGGTCGTGACATCAGCATGCAACTTAGTCTCCGTCAGACCATCTCTCACTTTTTAACCCCTTACAAAGTTACGCAACAGCCATGCGTTACTTCAGAACCCCTAACCATCATAATAAATTAATCATTGAGAAGCTACGAAATAGCCAGGTGTAACTTCGGAACCATCATAATAAATTAAAGTTTTAAACATTGAGAAGCTACAAAATAGGCATGCGTAACTTCGGAACACATCACCATCATATTAAATTAAATGTTGAGAAGTTACGAAATAGACAAGCGTTACTTCAGAACCCCTAACCATCATAATAAATTAACCATTGAGAAGTTACGAAACAGCCAGGCGTAACTTTGGAACCATCATAATAAATTAAAGTTTTAAACATTGAGAAGCTATGAAACAGCCAGGTGTAACTTCAGAACCATCATAATAAATAAAAATTTTAAACGTTGAGAAGCTATGAAACAGGCAGGTGTAACTTCAGAACACATCACCATCATATTAAATTAAACATTGAGAAGTTACAAAACAGCCAAGCGTTACTTCAGAACCCCTAACCATCATAAATTAACCGTTGAGAAGTTACGGAACAGCCAGGCGTAACTTTGGAACCATCATAATAAATTAAAGGTTTAAACATTGAGAAGCTACGAAACAGTCAGGCGTAACTTCGGAACCATCATAATAAATTAAAGTTTTAAACATTGAGAAGCTACGAAACAGCCAGGCGTAACTTCAGAACCAGTAACACTATTTGAAAAAGAGTTGTCTGACTTCTCATTGTTTCATTTGTATACTACTATACAGTATTATAAATTTACAGACTACAGTATTACTATTTAATTCAAAAACTGGTATACAATATATTATATACATAATACTGGTAACTTAAACTAATTCACTGATTCAACATTTCACTGAAGTTCTGAATGGCTGTGGACCAACCATTTTCAAAACCAAAATGAAAACTACATTCGATTATTTCGTATTTAAAAATTACAACTTACAAGTAACAATTAACAAAAAATTTCATAACGGTAAGCCGTAAGATCCACATTGCACAAAGAAAAAAAGATTAGTCAGATTAGTTGATGTGTAGAGCAGAAAATAATGGGATCATCTGATTCATCTCCTCCTGGTCAAAGCCATGATCATCAAAAATGGCACACATCTCCGCCTTGTCATGTTCTACTTCAAGTTCGAACATGTCACTCAGGTAACCGGTGTAACTGGTAGCATGATGAT
This sequence comes from Chamaecyparis obtusa, assembly GCA_027943335.1. NCBI lineage: Eukaryota > Viridiplantae > Streptophyta > Pinopsida > Cupressales > Cupressaceae > Chamaecyparis > Chamaecyparis obtusa. The sequence goes on from BSBK01007531.1 coordinate 262,046, forward strand.
GATCCCTTGTTGCAGACATTAGATGACAGAGGACATCCTGTTGAATCTCCTCCTCCATATCCAAAGTTGGTTGGATAACAGGTTCTGGGTTCTCATTTGATGATCTGTCAACTACTGGAAGACCCATTCTGTGAAAGCACCAAGAAAATACAAATAATCACCAACTTGTCATCCAAATTTAGAAATTTAGAAAGCTCCTATGCTCTACAATTCCACTACCGAGAAGTATATAAAGAAAATAATCACCAACTTGCCAGCCGCAATAAATTTTGAAGGAATTTTTCATGTCAGGTGGTAATTCAAGATGAAATTAATGAATATCGGTAAAGAAAAATTGCAAACATTGTAATGTCCTACGTAACTTGGCTTCGAAGTTGAAAAGAAGAATAATAAATGTTGAATCACAGCTCATATCTCCTAAAATTATCCTTTTTAATGTCTAATCAAAATCTTGGCCTAGATAATGGATAATCGTACCAGTCAAGTTACGCAAACTATCGGCTTTGCCTCGGAACCACCATATCCTAGCTGCGAATTTAAATTTTGAACTGACAACTTGGCAACCGCATTAAACTTTCACATAATGCCACTTGGCTCCGAAAAGAAAGATAATGAATGTTTACAATTTTAATCAAAATCTTGTCATCGTTAAGTCTCATTAATTGTACTTCAGTGATCAATGTCAATGCAACTTTGCGGCTAAGTTACGCAGACTGCCAACGTGGCCTCAGAACCCCCATATCTTACCTACAATCATAACTTCTGAAGTCACGTACACTATCAACCTGTCCTTTGCATATCTCCGTGGCCTTCAACTGCAACCTACCATCATAACCACCGAAGTCACACACGTCATCAACCTGACCATTACGTATCTTCATAACTGTCAGCATCGACCCTCCTTTTAGCCTGCCGAAACTATGCACATGCCACACTATTACCAGTCACCACAACTATTCGCCAATTTATATTTTTTATAATATAAATACTCTTTTATATTCACCAATTTATATTTATTATAATATAAATATTGTTTTCTATTCACCAATGTATTTTTTTTATAATATAAATACTATTTTATATTTGCCAATTTATATTTTTGTAGTTATAAATACTATTTTATATTCACCAAGATAGTCCCACCTACTTTCAGGGAGCATCAATGATTCGCCAATTCAGATTATTTTTTTTTCTTTGAAAAGAAAATAATTTCGCCAAAAAAAAAAAAATTCCCTTCTCACTTTCACCACTTTTTTACACCTTTCTTAAAGGGGGGGTTTCTTAAAGATTACCCTGCTGAGGAAGTTGCCTTGTCCTGCTACAAAATTGTTTTGATCTGTGAAGAAGTATAAGGTTTTATACCCTGCGAATTTAACCATGGATAGTCCAAGATGTATACAAGTTCCATTCCAAATCACATGGCCTAATGTGCAAAAACTAGGGAGATATACTAATTTTGAGGTCTAGGAACTAGGGTTTTATGTCATGTCTTAGGGCTTCATGAAAATTGTTTAAGTCCAAAAACCCTAGCCAAAGTCTATTTTCTCATTACCTTTTTGGGCCACTTAAGTCCCCTTTATGCACATGTCTTATTTCCTTGCCTGAGTTGTTATGTTTCTATTCAGAGATTACGCAACTGAGTGGCCTTGTGCTCTCTTGATTCCGGCAATCAATGGCTTAGCATTCAGCGATTGAGCATTGTGGTTGTCTCTTGTTCACCAGATGAAATAGTTAAGTCCTCAAACATTGCAAGATTCAACAATAGCTATAGATGGGGAATGGGATCGATGGTCAATTTTTATTCTCATGATATAACCTTAGGTCAAGAAAGGATTTCACGAATACGCAGAAGCCTTTGTTCTCTTGTTCGCCAAATATGACCCCAATTAAGGATAACCTTTAGTGAATTGGAGAAATCTTCACTCACGTGATCACTGGATGAAATGAGTTAAGCTGATGGGTTATATGATTTTCAGAGAACATGGACCACAAGATGAAAGATTGATCAACGGCTGGCATGTGTTCACTTGATGGAACCCATGGTTATAAAAAGACTTGGCGATTCAGAGAAGTCTTTGGTTGCGTTTTCTCCAAACCAGAGATGAGTTAACATAAAGGTTTCAAGGATTCAATGTGTTCTGTCAATGCAGTCAAGATCTAATGGTTGGCGCTAGATCTCCAGATTAAACTTTAGGTTAAGAAAATACTCAGAGACCACGTGAATGCTTCATTCACGTGATCTCTAGATAAGATCTCAACTTCATTCATGTGATCTCTAGATAAGATCTTGGTTAAGTAAAGTGTTTTGAGATCTAGTGTATGCCTCAGTCGCATGATCTTGTAATGAAGTATGGGTTAAGGTTAAAGACTTTGAGACTCAACATGGGCCATTGATAAGCACAAGATCGGACGGTGATCGCTAATTCTCCAAATGAGAATCTAGTTAAGGAAAAGGTTTGGTGATTCAGTGAATGTTTCAGTTGCTGAATCTTGTGATCAAACTGAGGTTGAGTAAAGTCTTGAGAGATTATGGGAAAGCCTTCAGTCATGTGTTCATTGGATGACTTAGGGTTAAGGAGCTTGCCGTGGTTAAGGAGTAAAGTGCAAAAAGATCTAACGGTGGTCGTATTTCCGCAAAGGAAAACTGTTCAAAATTTAGTCATCGCAGGATCACCACAGTCATTGATTCATCAAACGCAAAGGAAACAAAGTGAGTGGGACTAGTCAGCTGGGTTATTTATCTACCATCTAATTGTGAAGATCTAACGATGTGTATTCATTGGGCCCAATCACTAAAGAAGTTAAGATATTTTCATCTATCCTTTAATCTAATGGTTGGTGTGATGTCGCAAAGGAAAGGTGCTTAAAGGTTAGTCATTGTGGCATTGTAACAATTGTTTGATATGGTTTAAGTGAAAGACAAATGAAGTAGTGGCTCCAGGTGCCAGGGGTTGAAAATGTGCTTGATTCTAGTTGGTCTCTGATTGATGATGATGCGGCCAGATAATTTTAAAAGATAAACTGTCTGTTATGTCGATTAATTAGAGCTGCCCGATGTGCCGGGAAGGGATATGAACGATGGCCACATTTTAAAATTTGATGAGTTAGCCATTGCGGCCATGATTTGAAATGATTAAGGATTTTTCTTACTAGGGTTTGTTGTAGTAAGCCAAAAATTACAAAGCCAGATCAAATTTGTTTGTTCCAAGGTAGGTTATAGGACAAGGGAGATGACACATGGTGAAGTCTGGTGCATTCTAAGTTAAAAGTGCAGGAAATAAAGTGAAAGGTGGATTTAAATGATTTAAATAGTCTTCTCTATAGTCTAAATGAAATATTTTTATTATACAATTTTTGAGAAGCATTCACGGGAAGGTTTGTTGGAGGGCAGAATGTGATCATTTCTAGGAGAGGAATGGAATCAAATTAGTTGGAAATGATTGTAGGCATGTTGGGAAGTTGGAGAGAATCAGTTTGAAGATCAAATACAGATCATGTGTGGAGGAATATTGGAGATATTTTTGGCTAGAATAGACAGCTGTCAGTCCTATGTAACTTACTTTTCCTATATCTCTAGTTTTTCTCTCCATTGTTAGGGATGATGGAAATGTCACTACAGAGGCAGTATTCTAGCTTTTGAGCTGTTATTTTTTGAGGTTTTCATAGTTTCTTGATTGTATTGAACCAGAGATTTTTGAATGAAAAATGGTGGAATCCCAATCTTTTATTGGTGATGTATTCATATGTGTTGCATTAAATTCTTGTGTATTAGTTTTTAAGGCACTCTAATATGTTGGTTACAAGGTGATTTTGAATATGTGTTCTTAGTTTCTCTCAAGGAGTGAATAAATCTTTGGCACAACTCTAAGAGTTTAACAGTGTATGTGAATCTGATGTCTAGGTAGGGGAGTGAGAGAATAATTTGTAAGGAATTTCATTTGGGTTTTATTTTTTTGAAATCATAGGATTTTGGGGGATTTACTTTTATCTGACTCTGTTGCCCAATTTATAAGGCACTGGTCACTGCTTGTCTTTGCATCTTTCATCATCACCAAAAACTTAAATGACCACCTACTTTCATGTATGTTTGTAGAGCTGAGAATATTACATTTGTATCAAGGATATAAACTAATGTTGTAATACTTTGAAGAAGTAGATCTGATAGGTACACCTGTCTGTAGCCAACAGCTCAAAGTGAAGGACTTGATCCTTGTTAATTAGTCTTTTTCTTGCTAGAATCAGAAGTTTAGGAATCATAGAGTTCCAATTAAGCACTCAAGGATTGTGTTAGGATTCAACAAGAAAAATCACTAAAAAAATGGCAACTCCACTGGGGAGTAACCATAAGAAGCCTTTGTTTGAGGAGGCCATTGTATAGAGTCAAGCATTTTTCAAAAATTGTTATATTATCTCACTAAGTGTGAGTGGCGACTCTAAAGTCTCAGTTTGATCAGTGTGCTTTTGTAATATGAAAGTGTAATATATATTGTGATCCTGACAAATAGTTGCATCATGTGAAGTTGTCTTATGTTTGCTAGTAAATAAGGTTCAGATTTGAGAAAAGGTTCTCAACTGATTCAGAATTTGTCCTCTACAAAAAGGTGGTGACTCTACCACAGTATGAAAGTTGATTTGAAAAATATTTCAGATCAATGTTTTGCACTAGCAACAGCACTTCTAGGTAATCTTTTTATCAAAGAAAAAATAGTCCCTAAATAGGTGAAGCAAGTCACTAAGGAAAAGGGAAAATTAATCTTGAAAGTTTGAGCCCTATTTCTGGATAGAAGATTTGGTTGCTAAAGAGTATCAGAAATATGTTGGGGTTTAATGAAGTTAATGGTTACATGAATTTGAATAAAAGTATTGTCATGAGAACAAGTAGTATTGTCTTGTCAATATTTTGAAATGGAGTTTCCAGCTATGATAGATCAAGAAGATGCTTCTAGATCTGAAAATTTTAAGTCAAATTTAGAAAATTATAATGATGAACTTCATTTGATAAATAAGAGAATCCAACATAATTGTATTCATATTTTAAGATGTGCAATTGGAGAAAGGGAAGAAGAATCATCCCATTCATACTACAAGAAGTTTCTTGTAGCTTGTAGTGAACTTCCTGTGGGTCTTCATTTTCAAAAATCCCAATATGCTGAAATGTTTTTAGAACTTGGTATGCTTGAATCAGTCAGTTGGACTGCATCCTTTAGAGAGGAAGCACTTGAAAATGTTAAAGAATGGATGGATTCATTTGTAAATGTTGAATCTAGTTGTGCTGAGGATGTTGAATCTTGTGATGTTGATAGTGCTGGTTATTATGTTGATGATGAAATTCATGGTTATCAAGGTGTAGATGATGAATCTTTAGTTGATAATGCTTCCCTTCAGTTTGTAGATTTTCCCTTTTCTCAGCATGATACTAATGGTTCCTTGTTTTAGCTTGATGATGTTTTGTGTGAACATGAAGAATATGATTATAATGCAGATGATAGTTCCTATAATGATTATTTTGCACAAGGTATTGTGAGATAAGTGATTTCAGCCTCTATTTTAGATGGGGAAGATATTTGCATCATCAACAATGAGACTAAAGAGGTGAAATGTGAAGTCCAGTGCTTACTAAGTAGTGAGAAAATTTTAGAACTCTTGGAGACTGAGTTTCAGAGGTATACTCCCAAATTTGTTTCTAAAATTCCATGCCAAGTAAATATAATTTTTTCTATCTAGACCGGGTCACACCTAGCAAGTGCGTTTGTATCCCTTAATCAGGTAGGCTCTTAATAGGGCGTACTTTAGAAGAGTACAAATTTTGTGTGTTCCTCACTGTGGTTTTCACCCTCACCGGGTTTCCATGTGATAAATCTGGTGTCTCTTTGTGTTTGTTCACTTACTATTTTATTTTCTTAGATCTGCTTAATTTTATGCTATAAGTTTACTTCACTAGATTCAAAGGAAGAAATTTTACAAGTTCTGATTCACCCCTCCCCTCTTAGCACCGGTTGGGACTATCACAATTTTGTGAAGGGCCATGTTTGGTCATTAATATCTTTTGGCTCAAATCTTTTTGAGCAATCTCCTTTGGCATGTGTACTTATATGATGGAGGTGAACTTAAGTCTCTATTGGCATGTTCTTGTAAGGTTCTTTGGTCATTTTTTTAGGCCAATTCTGGAGGCCAGTTAGTGTTATTGGTCAGTTTTGTAGAAAAGTAAGGAAATGAATTGTGTGATTAAAAACTCGATGCACCATGGTTCTAACTTCATTAAGTGACTACATTTTGGTGTCACAAAAACTCAATCTTAGGACTTTTTAGGGGGCGCCCAGTAAGGAGATGTATAGGAGAGAAAAGTTTAACTGTTGTTTGGGAATGATGGAAAGAAGGGAAAGGCCAATGGCATGAATATAGAGGTGAGCTGACTTCAAAGTTTGAAGCAGCATGAATGAATTCCATTGCTAATTAGAAATTGGGACCACAAGATTGTCTAGCTGGTGTATTTTTCAATGTAAAAGGAAGAACATATTCTATCATGTTTAAAGTTGAAGCAGTGCAGTGCAATGTGAAAACTTCTTTTCACAGGAATGTTTGTAGATGTTCATGTTTGCAAAATCAAACATGAACTAATTGTAATGCAAATTCACATTTAAACACAAACTTAGACTTAGCCAGCAATGATTCAACATTTGAAATTGGTGGCAGTGGAAGACTAATGATTTATGATGGTGTCCTTACAACCATGGATGCAGTACTGCATTTGAATCTACTTGTACTATTGGTCAAGTGTCTTTTCAGATTAGTCTATTGCAAGGCTCCAATCCAAACTCATTGTATCTACTTCAAGAATCAAGTGATTAGCCAGGTCAATCGCATAGCTCATCAATTGCGCCCAGTATGGAGATGTGTAAATGAGGAAACCTCTTTTTGCATTTTGAAATGGTGGGAAGAAGGAAGCACGTGAAGTATGAAGGAATGGGAGCATGTTGACTGCAAATAATAAAAAGATGCATGAAGTTAAATGATATGGGGAACATTTTGGCTTTGTTGTGTGCACACACAAAATTAGTGTGCGCAAGGTAAAAGGGGGATATGCACACCACACCAAAGATGGGGTGTGTGCCTTAACATAACAACGCAGGTGCATGCCAATCAGAAAGGGTTGCACACCTTACCAAGTGAAATGAAGAGGAGGCTAGGGTGCATGAAGGAGAACAAAGGAAGTGTGCATCATATAATAGAAGGTAGCAAGAAAAAATAACAAAGGAGATATGTTGTTGGTGCATGACAACAGTTGCACACCAACGCATGTAAGGTGAAAGAACCAACATGTTTCAAATGGAGTATGTGAGTTCTGAAGGAAGATACGTGAGCCTACAGACAAGAAACTAAACAGCGTAAGTGTTGTGTGCATTGGATTGAAGAAGAGGGTGAGTTGATGGCTACAGAGATGTGTGTTCACATAAAATATTTAAAAAATAAACCAAGTAAAGGTGTATGTGCTGCTACATGTATGGTGCATGTCAGCACTGTAGAGGGGTGTGTGAGTGTTTTAGGAAGCTACCTTGGCATGCCAATAGGTATGAGAGGTTGTAAGGAATATCCAAGGTGGAATGAAGAGATCTGGGCACACAAGCCAGGCCAGGAAACAAAAATGGTGCACGCACAGGTAAAAAAGAAGAGAAAAATGTAAAGGGCAACACATGTGGTTTATCCCACATTCTTCCTATTTGGCATTTGATAGGTTTTTAAATAGAATGGCACTAAAGATAGATACAAAGTGAAGTGAAAAGAGGTAAGCCAACATCTTGACTTGTGGGCCTGCACTAGGAAGCGTGCTAGCTGGGTGTAAAGGCACATTTTTAATGCAAAGATTTAGAACTCCTTAGGAATTTAGTCCCACATTGGTGGGAATGTGGATGTTTGGAGTGTTTAAATGACCCAATGCTCACTAAGAAGTTTGAAGAAAGAGTAGGAGGCTCTCGACGTGCACATGCTTGAAGCTACATTGGGAAGCATGCCGGTGGCTAAAGACTTTAAAATTTTGTAGAAAGATGGCAGGTGATAGGACAATGAGGTGACACATGGTGGCCAATCATATAATCATCAAATGAAACAGCAGTCAGGGAAAGGATCAAGCGACTAGACGGGTGGTTAGTCACAAAATCACTAGATGCTAGCGGTTAAGGCCCAAACATCATGAGATCAGGAGAACAAAGCAGTCGCCTGATCTCTAAATTCTAGTAGTTAGTGAACAAACATCAAGAGATTAAGAGAATGTGGTGTTTTCTAGATCTCCAGATTCCTGGCAGTTAGTGGATGACATCTAGAGATCAAGAGATAAAGGGCATTCACTAGTTCTCTAGATTTGACTGGGGTTAAGGAATGTATTCATAGAATGGGAGATAAAGGTAGTCTCCAAATCTCTAGATAGGTGGTCAACATAAGGTTAAAGTTGGAGCATCAAATCAACTCATGACACTTGTCCAAATCTGGTGCATTCTGGGTATAAAGTGCAGGAAATAAGAGGAAAATGCAAATTTAAAAGTTGTATAGTCTCTCCATAGTTTGTAAGTGAATTTTATTTTAAATTATGAGAGGCATTCATGGGAGTATTTTCCAGAAGCAAAATAAGGTCAATTTTTCAAAGCAACAGAGAATCAAATTAGTTGAAGAGAAATGATTGCAAGTTGAGGCAATTGAAGGAGATCAAATGGAAGATCAAATTTGGAGGAGAAATTGGAGATATTTTGGCTGGGAATTGACAACTGTCAGTTGGTTGGAGCTAGCTTCATTCTCCTATATCTCTCATTTTTCTCCATTGTTGTAGATGATGGTGGAATTAACACTGTAAAGGCAGTATTCTAGCTTTTGAGCCCTTATTTTTGTGGTTTTCATGGTTTTGTAATTGTATTGAACTAAAGATTTATAATGAAGAACTGTAGAATCCCAATCCTATATTAGTGATGTCTTTATATGCATTGTCTTGAATTCTTGTGTATTGATTTGTAAGGCACTTTGATATACTGGTTACAAGGTGACTGTGAATTTGTGTTCTTAGTTTCTTTCAAGGAGGGAGTAAATCTATGGCACAAATTCTGAGAGTTTAACATTGTATGTGAATCTGATGTCTAGGTAGAGGAGTGAGAGAATGATTTGTAAGACACTTCATTTGGGTTTTGCATGTTTGGAGTTGTGGGATTTCTGGGGATTTACTTTTATCTGACTTTGTTACCCAATTGATAAGGAACTGATCACTGCTTGTCATTGCACCTTTCATCATCAAATTTGAAAAGCAATTGAAAATTTAATTTATGTTTAAGAGCATGTAATGTTTATAATTTGTATTTGCAAAATACAATGTTGTTTAGTGATTCTTTGAAGAAGTAAATCTGATAGGTACACCCACCTATAACTAAGTGTTCAAAGTGGAGAAGGATTTGATCCTTGTTAATTAGCCTTTTTCTTGCTAGAATCAGGAGTTTAGGAATCATAGAGTTCCAACTAAGCACTAGGGCTTGTGATAGGATCTTGCAAGAAAATGAGCTAACAAATTGGCAACTCTACTGGGGAGTGACCATAAGAAAGATTTGTTTGAGAAGTCAAGACTGGCTTAGCCCACCCAAGTCACAAAAAAATGGCAACTCTACTGGGGAATGAAGTAAGGTTACCATTAAGAGTATCCTAGAGTCTTTCCATATTCAATTTGGGGACGAGTCTTAGAAGTATAAAAATCTGAGAATTGCTTTCAGATCTAAAAGTGTATTGCCTGGAATTTGTTGTCGATTAAAAATTAAAGATATATGTGACTCTATTGTGAGGAGTGCCCAGAATCTGGTGATGTTTTAGTTAAAGATCAGTGAGTGAATTTGTGTCCTCTATAAGGAGGTAGCAACTCTGTGTCAGAACAAACATGAGATGTGAAGCTTTATTTCAGATTTCAGCCAGATATGAAGTGAGCAACAAAGACATTCCAGGTATTCTCCATTCAGTATTTTGTGTGTTTGCATGGTCCTTCTCAAGTGGTTTTGTCATTAAAGAAAGAACAGATGAGTGAAATTACATACTTCTAGATTAAATTTTGAGTTAAATCATATATGTGTGAAGTATGTCAAAATAATTAAGTGATAAGAGAAGGTTATTTACAAGTGTATATATTTCATGTTACTGGTGTTGAAAAGTATCAAGTGTATATGCACAAAGGTTGCAGCTAGTAATGGATGTTCATAGGAGTTCTTTTATCAAAGGATATGTGTCATTTTGTTATGATGGCATACCTAGTTTCCCTAATAAGATCCCTGATAGAATCAAAAGATATTTGCCAAAATTTGATAGGAACCAGTCCCAGTCAACAAAAAGCATGTGCAAGCTTTTTCTGATATGATGTGTAATATTGATATTGGCCATGAAGATCTATGGATGAGGTTGTTTGTGCAGACTCTAGGAGATGAAAGAGATTGGTTCTCATTTTTACTTTTAGCTTCGATTTCTTCATGGGATGAGCTAAGTTCATCCTTCATTGAGCATTTTGATGGGTGTGTAGATGTAAAATTAATGTTAGATAGATTGATGGAGATTCAGATTGAACAAGGTGAGTTAATTCCAAGGTTAAATAGCATATTTTCTAGGACATTGATGGATATCCCTGAAAATTGTAGGCCCCATGATCAAATATGTTTGATTATTTATTTGGGCACATTTGGCCAAAAGATGGGTTTCCTACTAAGGGATAAACAACCACAAAGTCTATATCAGGCTTTTGAAATTGCAATGGATATTGAGTGCAATCTAAAATATAGATTTATAAGAAGGCATGCTTCTGTTGGTTTGTATTTTCAAAATAGAGTGAATGATCAAGAAAAAAGTGAGCAGCATTAGTACTCTCATTCTCCTGCTAATTACTAATTGTTCCTTTGCATTCACATACTCCAATCTCACTTCTTTGTCTTGAACTAGATATCTCAAGCAATGATACTTGATAAAAATATGCTTAGTCTTAGTGTGCATCACAAGGTTTTTTGATATATTGATACCACTTGTGTTATCACAAAAAATAACAACTGGATTAGTGATTTCTTCCTTCATACCTTTCAACAATTTCTTGATCCACACTATGTTTGAATAATTAACTACTGCTACTACATATTCAGGCTTTGTTGTAGATTGAGAAATGCAATTTTGTTTCTTTCTTGTCCATGACACTAATCTCTTTCCTAGAAAGAATGTGCCACCACTTGTACTCTTTCTATAATCCACATTTCTTTCCCTTTCTGCATCAGTATAAACTTTTAGTTCAAACTTATCATTGTTCTTGTAGTACAATCCATAATCCTCTATTCCTTTTAGATATCTCAATATCCTTTTCAATCCCATCATGTGATACTCCCTACGATTGGCAAAAAATATTGCAACAATCCCAACTGCCAATGCAATATCTGGTCTACTATGAATGACATATTGTAGCTTTCAAATCATTGACCTATAAAAAATTTGATTTACTTCTAGTGTATCATTATTCTTTGATAGTTTTTGTCCAATAGCCATTGGTGTACTTACTAGTATAGAGTCCTCCATGCAAAAGGTTTTTAGTATATCCTTGATATACTTAGATTGATTAATGAATATTTGTTTATTCATTTGATAAACTTGCAAACCAACAAAGAATTTGATCTCTCCAAGCATAGACATCTTAAATTTAGTTTGCATCTCATTTGCAAATGTTTTTCATAGTGCATATTGTCCTCCAAATATGATATCATCAATAAATATTTCAGCTAACAATATCCCTTTATGTTTTTTAGTTTTTAAGTACAGATTGTTGTTGTCATTTGTCCTTGTAAATTCAATTTTGACCAAGAAATTATGAAATCTCTCACACCATTATATAGGGTCTTGTTTCAATCCATACAGTTCTTTGTGTAGCTTACATACCATGTCCCTCTTTCTTGAATCAACAAATCCTTATAGCTATTCAATGTATACTTCTAGTATTCCATTCAGAAATGCAGATTTGACATCCATCTGATACACTTTGAATCCTTAGTAAGATGCATATGCAAGTAGAGTCCTAATTCCTTCCAATCTAGCAACTAGGGAAAATGTCTCCCCATAGTAAATGCCTTCTTCATATGCAAATCCTTTTCATACCAATCTAGCTTTGTTCCTTGAGACTTCTCCATGTTCATTTAACTTATTTATGAACACCCAATTTGTTCCAATAACATTCTTGTCCTTTGGTCTAGGTACTAGTGTCCAGGTTTTTTTATTTTCTATTCACTCAATTTCCTCATTCATGGCTTGAATCCAACATTCATTCTCCAAAGCCTCTTTCACTATTTTGGGCTCAAGTTCACATAATAAGCTTGTTTGGTTTTTTAACTTACATCTTTTAATGACTCGTAAATATTTTTCTCCAATGATTTGATTTGGCTTATGATGTCTTCTCACATACTATGCTAATGTAGGCTCTGGTCTCCTTGCTTATTTCTATTGATCTTCAAGTTCATTTTGCAAATTTATTTTAGGTTCATTTTGTATCTCTACTTCCTCTTCTGATTGCTCGATAGTTTCCTCTAGATGCTCGATATCTTCTTGTTGTGACTCGATGGGTTCTTTCTATTGCGCAATAGCTTTGTTCTCTATTCTAGATAAATTTCTCACCTCTCCTTCCATGTATACAAATGATATGTAATCTTTAGGTTCCTACTTGTATTCAATTTCATTCTTTTCTACATATTCATCAACTCTAACATTTGCACTTTCCACAACTTTTTTAGTGTTAGAATTCAAACACATAATATTTTCTCTTAGTAGAATAACCTAGGAATATGCCTTCATCACTTTTACCATCAAGTTTTCCATTCCTATTGTCCTTGAGTATGTAAAATATTCTTCCAAAGACTTTAAAATATTTCACATTAGGTGCATAACCATGGCATAACTCAAAAGGTGTAGCATTTGTCCCTTTCTTGAGTTGTACCCGATTCAAAGTATAGACAAATGTACTTACAACTTCTCTATAGTTTTTTTGTGTAACATTTTTCTCTATCATCAATATTCTAGGTCAATCCATCATTGATCTATTTCTTCTCTCTGCTATACCATTTCGTGGAGGGGTCCTTGGTACAAACATCTTGTCTCTTAATTCCTCTATCATTGCAAAATATATTGAACTCATTAGATATGAACTCTCCTCTGTCAGATCTCAAAAATTTAAGGATTTTACCTATTTCTTTCTCAACTTTTCCAAATACCACCTAAACAGCTGAAAGGCATCAAATTTTTCTTTACAAAACATCATAGTCATCATTCTAGAATAATCATCAACAAATAGCATAAATTATTAGTCACCACAATAAATTTTCATGCCAATAGGTCCACAAAGGTCAGTATGAAACAATTACAAAATATCATCAGAGGTACATATTTTTCTCTTGAAACTAGACGTTATCATTTTCCCCAATTGACATTTATTACACATCACATTATTAGGTTTCTTCAATCTTGGTAATCCTCTTACTATTTTCATCTTGCTAATACTTACCAAATTATCAAGGTTCACATGACACAACCTCTTATGCCATAACCATACATCATAAAATTATGCAAGCAAATAAATATGTCGCATCAGATAGGTCTAGATAGAAAAAATTACCTCTTGTTTGTTCTCCACTTCCAATCAGTTCACTAGTGGCATCAAATATCTTAGCCTTTAAATTGTGATGAAATTCAACTCACCATAATTGTTCAGTTGTGCAACACTCAACAAATTATAGTTAACTCCTTCAACCCAATAAGCATTATCACATCTGATCTTATCAGTCAATCTTATTGATCCTTTTCCTTTCACAAGACATGGTGCATCATTACCAGACTTAACATTACTACCTTTGTAATGATTTAAGGTTTCAAGCTTACTTTTATCACCAGTCATGTAATGTGAGATTATCCATCTATCACCTTTACTCACATATGAAATAAGTGCAGTTTTCTCATCTTCATCAAAATCATCTTTCATAGCAACATAAACAACTTCTACATCATGATCATTAAACTCATCAAATTCACTATTAGTTTCTTCTTCAACAATATAACAAGATTTATTACTTTTATCCTTGTAGTCCTTATACCTTCTGTAATCTATGTCATCCCTTTTCTCTTTGTACTTTCTTTCCCTTCTTTCATCTCTGTCATTACTGTCAGGGCATCTTGCTGCAATATGACCAACTTTTTTACATGAGAAACAAATTATAGGAAGTTTGTACCTTTTAATTTTCCTTTTCCTCTCGGCAGTCTTCTAGCCATAAGTGCCTCAAGATCATCAAGATCAACATCATAAGTGTCACTGACATTGTTCACACATCTTTCTTTTTCTTTCTTTGACTTTTGAAGAGCCAATTGAGATTTGAATGTAGATTCAATATTATGAGTAGTAAAATTATCAAAATTTGACAATTCAAAAGTAGTTAGTGTACCAAAAAGACCTTCCAAATTTAAGTTGTTATCAAGAGCACACTACAATTCTTGTATTGCAGAAACTCTAATAGCATAAATAGGAAGTACAGTTCTCAAAACCTTTCTAATAACAGTTTCATCATCAATATTTCCATTAGCTTCTTTAATAGAATTCACTACCTCTTTAACTCTAGCATGATATTGAACAATGGTTTCACCTTCTAACATTCGCATTTCATCAAACTTACCTCTCAAGATTTCAGATTTGGCTCTTAGCACATTTTTATTTCCACCATAGATAGTTGTCACCATGTCCCACATTTTCTTTGCATTGGTACAATCCTTTATGTCTTCAAATTTAGGATAACTTAGGGCTGATTAAATCTCCAATATTGTCTGATTCTATTCTTTCTTTTCCTTCATTTGCTCGGCTATCAAAGGTGTCAGTACTATTATGTATTTATGTTTTGTTAGTGATTTTTCTTGTTGAATCCTAACAAAAGCCCTAAATGCATAATTGGAACTCTATGATTCCTAAACTCTTGATTCTAGCAAGAAAAAGACTAATTAACAAGGACCAAGTCCTTCTTCACTTTGAGCTCTTGGCTACAGGTGGGTGTACCTATCAGATCTACTTCTTTAAAGCATTACAACTTTAGTTTATATCCTTGATACAAACCTAATCTTCTCAGCTCTACAAACATACATGAAAGTAAATGGTCATTTAAGTTTTTGGTGATGATGAAAGATGCAAAGACAAGCAGTGACCAGTGCCTTATAAATTAAGCAACAGAGTTAGATAAAAGTAAATCCCCAAAAATCCTATGATTCCAAACAAATAAAACCCAAATGAAATGCCTTACAAATCATTCTCTCACTCCCCTATCCAAACATCAGATTCACATACACTGTTAAAATTTCAGAATTATACCAAAGATTTATTCACTCCTTGAGAGAAACTACGAACACAGATTCATAGTCCAACCAGCATATTAGAGTGCCTTAGAAACTAATACACAAGAATTTAATGCAACACATATGAAGACATCACGAATAAAAGATTGGGATTCCACCATTTCTCAGTCAAAAATCTCTGGCTTAGTACAATCAAAAAACTATGAAAACCTCAAAAAACAAGGGCTCAAAAGCCAGAATACTACCTCTATAATGACAATTCCATAATCCCTAACAATGGAGAGAAAAACCAGAGATATAGGAAAAGGAAGTCAATTACACAGAACTGGCAGCTATCTATTCTAGCCAAAAATATCTCCAATATTCCTCCACACTTGATCTGCATTTGATCTTCAAACTGATTCTCTCCAACTACCCAACATGCTTGCAATCATTTCAAACTGATTTGATTCCATTCCTCTCCCAAAAATGATCACATTCTTCCCTCCAAGAAACCTTACCATGAATGCTTCTCAGAAATTGTATAATAAAAATATTTCATTTAGACTATAGAAAAGACTATGTAAATCATTTAAATCCACCTTTCACTTTATTTCCTGCACTTTTAACTCAAAATGCACCAGACTTCACCATGTGTCATCTCCCTTGTCCTATAACCTGCCTTGGAAAAAACAAATTTGATCTGGCTTTGTCATTTTTGGCTCACTACAACAAAACCTACCAAGAAAAACCCTTAATCATTTCAAATCATGGTCGCAACGGCTAACTAATCAAAGTATAAAACGTGGTCGTCGATCATATCCCTTCTTGACACATTGAGTGGCTCTCATTAATCAACATAACAATCAATTTGATAGTCCCAACCGATGCTGAGAGAGGAGCGGTGAATCAGCACTTGTAAAATTTCTTCCTTCTTTGAATCTAGTGAAGTAAATTTACAGCATAAAATTAAGAAAATCTGAGCAAATAAAATAGTAAGTGAAAAAACACAAAGAGACACTAGATTTATCACGTGGAAACCTGGTGAGGGTGAAAACCACGGTGTGAGGAACCCTCACAAAATTTGTACTCTTCTTAAGTATGCCCTGTTAAGAGCCTACCCAATTAAGGGATACAAACGCACTTGCTAGGTACGACCCGGTCAAGGGATTTTATATAGTAAGGTCTGTTAAAACCTGCCTGGTTAAGGGACTTCAAACACCTTGAAAAGTCTCACCAAGTTAAGGGATTTTGATACAAGGGACCTATTAGAGTCCACCCAAATACTGGGATTTGTCTATTGCAGTTTGCTAGAAAACAATAGAATAAAGATCTTTACAGAAGGCTCTACTCAGCCAGATGTGATCTCTATTTGTGCTCAACTGAGAATCATCACCGGATACCTCAAGTGTGTTGTCAACTATTGTTGTGCTGCCTTTACACAACCTATTATTTCTCTCTTCTCAATTTTCTCTAACCCTTTCTCTTGTAGCATATAGGTTCACTCTTTTTCTCGGCAGAATGAAGGCAAGTCTTCTTCTCACCAAACATAAGAATATATTCAATTTTGTTTCCTTGACTACGCCTCAAATGCACGCCCTGATCCTGAGATCCAATGAATCCATCACTCAGTGAAGTGTTTATTTTCTAAGCAAGCATCCGATGCAAGCTCTGGCTTTATCCACTACATGAAGAAAACAAAATTTGTGTGTCAAGCAACCTTTCTTCACGAGAGATAACACTTTGATTTAAAGCCACTGAATCAGGCTTTAAATCCTTCAATCATGCCTTAAGAAACCATTGATTCTGACTTTAAATCCTTTACCTGTGCCTCAAAATGATCACCAAGACAACTCAAGATCACTTAGATTTACTACAATAAATCCTGGTCAGGAAGAGTTGGTTGGAACAGACAGTTGACTATGGCTTCCTAGGTTCATACCAGTGTCTTCATACTGGTGTCTTATAATATATTGGTTGAGGTCTTAGAACGTTCCTTTCTTGTCTTACCGAATGCATGCCTTTGGTGTGGAAGCTTACCAGTTGCATTGTTCTGATTATGTTATAGACATTAGTTGGATGTGCTTTTGTTTGTACTTGTCTATACCGGTTGATACTAGGATACACTCTTTTCTGTGGAGTGTATTAACCGGTTGTTGATGCTTAATGTAGTGACTAGTTCACAACCTCTCTTGATGAAGAGTCCCCTCTGTAATAGAGACAACAAATCTCTATCTTCTTTTGCCAATCAATGACAATACTTGGACCGGTAGAGAGCTTATCGGTTAGTAATGCCAACAATCTCCCCCTGTGGCATTGATAGAAAAAATATGATAGGTAATCAATCATATTCTCCCCCTTTTTGACAATAGAATGCCAAAAGGCTAATCGGGAAGATTTGCATATTCTGCTCCCCCTGCGAGCAGTAGTCCTTTTCATCAGTTCACAAAATATAAGATGTAACCTTTTGTTTAAATCATAATGAACTGATGACTTCCCGTTTATGATTACTGATGATCTGAGAGGGGCACAACCCCCAGTCTACCTCTGAGATACTCAAAAGTACTCTTTGGTAATGGCTTTATAAATATGTCAGCAATCTATTCTTTGGTGGAGACATACTCCAATCTTACTTCTTTATTTTGTACAAGTTCCCTCAAGTAGTGATACTTGATGGCAATGTGCTTAGTCTTGAAGTGAATAACAAGATTTTTGGATATGTTTATGGCACTGATATTGTCATATTGAATTGCAATCGGTTCAGGTACCTATTCCTGAATACCTTCCAGCAATTGTTTGATCCAAATCACCTATGTGCAATTTATTGTAGCAGCAACATATTCAACTTCAGCAGTGGATTAGGAAATACAATTTTTCTTCTTACTTGTCCATGATACTATTCTTCCACCTAGAAAGAATGCACCACCACTTGTACTCTTTCTATCATCCACGTTGCCAGCCCAGTCTGCATCTGTGTAGACTTTAATTTGGAAACCACCCTTGTGTGGGAACCATAAGCCATATTCCTCGGTTCCCTTTAGATATCTGAAGATTCCTTTTACTGCAATTAGATGTGTTTTTTTGGGATTAGCAGAGAATCTTGCCACTATGCCAACTGCATGAGCAATGTTTGGTCTGTTGTGAATAGTATACTGCAATTTTCCTATCATGGACCAATACATTGTTTCATTTACTACTTTGGCATCATCCTCCTTTGATAACTTAAGATTAGTTATCATTGGAGTTCCAACCGGTTTTGATTCTTCTAGTCCAAAAGTCTTGAGAATTTCTTTTATGTACTTGGACTAAGAGATGAAGATACCTTCCTTTAGATGATGGACCTATAGTCCAATAAAGAATTTTATGGGCCCTATCATAGACATCTCAAATTCTTTCTTCATTTCTTCAGCAAATGCTTTGCTCATTTTTTCATCTCCTCCAAAGATGATGTCATCAACAAATATTTCAGCAATTAGATTTCCATCCTTTCTGGTTTTAAGATACATATTGTTGTTGTCACTAGTTCTAATGAATCCAATTGTCAGAAGATATGAATGCAGCCTTTCATACCAAGCCCTTGGGGCCTGCTTGAGCCCATAGAGAGCCTTTTTGAGTTCGTAGACCATATCAATCTTTTGAGAAGATGTAAACCCCTTAGGTTGCTTAAAGTAGACTTCTTCTTCTAGTATTCCATTGAGGAATGCAGACTTCACATCCATCTAGTACACTTTAAAGCCTTTGTGAGCTGCATAGGCCAAAAGAATTCTCACCCCTTCCAGTCTAGCTACTGGTGCAAAATTTTCTCCATAGTCTAGACCAGCTTCTTGAGCATAGCCTTTGCAAACCTTCCTTGCTTTATTTCTGATGACTTTACCATCCTCATTCAGTTTGTTTCTGTAAACCCATTTGGTCCCAGTGACATTTTTTTCATGAGGTCTTGGCAGAAGTTCCCATGTGTCATTTTTTTCTATTTGTTCAATTTCTTCGTCCATGGGCTTGACCCAATTTTCATCTTCAAGGGCTTCTCTGGTGGTTTTGGGCTCAACACATGAGAGAAGAAAAATGTTCTCTTTGGCCTTCTTCCTAGTCAAGATATTCCCATGTTTGTCACCAATTATATTGTCAGTAGACTGATATGTGACATACATTGGAAGAGCCATCCTCTGTTCCTGGTCCAGTTCATCCTTTTGAGCAATATCTTCATCATGGATCTGAGCATCTACTTGTTCACCAACCTGAGGTATTCTGTCAACTTTGGGCACAATCTCTCACTCTTGATTCCTATCAGTGAGAGTTGTCTTTTCTTCTTCAGTTGTTGCTTCATTGAACTCAAAGACATCTTCTCCATTAGTAAATTTAAGATTTTCATGATTGACATGTCCGGTCCTTTGGTTTGGTTCTGATGATTCATCATTTTTTACATTGATGCTTTCAATTATCTTGCCTATTCTTTTGTTCAAACACCGATAGGTTTTTCTTTTGGTAGAATAACCCAAAAATGTTCCTTCATCGCTCTTGGGATCAAACTTTCCAAAAAACATTTCTCTTTTGATATAGCATTTACTACCAAAGATTTTGAAGTAGCCTACACTGGGAGTATGCTTAAACCATAGTTTGTAAGGCATCTCACTGATTTCCTTTTTGACTTGAACTCGATTGATTGTGTAGATAGCTGTGCTGACGGCTTCTCTCCAAAAGTGATGAGGAAGATTCTTTTGGATCAACAATGTTCTAGCACAGTCGATCAACGCCCTGTTTCTTCTTTCTACTACTCCATTCTACTGAGGAGTCCTAGGTGCAGAAAACTATCTCTGTATGCCATGTTCCTCATAGTAATGAGTGAATTCCTAAGAGGTTTACTCACCTCCTCTGTCTAACCTCAGACATTTCAAACTTCTGTCAGTTTCCTCTTCCACTCTAGCCTTGTAAACCTTGAACATGTGAAAGGCTTCTGATTTTTCTCAGAGAAATAGTGTCCACATCATTCTCGAGAAATCATCTACAAACAACATGAAATACCAGTCTCCATGATATCTCTTTGTCCTCATTGGTCCACACAGGTCTATGTGTACAAGATCTAAGATATTTTCACCAGAGAAGGACTTGCTACTGAAGCTTTCTCCTATCAATTTTCCTAACTGAAAATCCTTGCAAATACCACCCATGGGTTTTGCAATTTCTTGGAGTCCTCTAACCAATTTCTTTTTACTCACTTTGACAATGTTGTCAAAGTTTATATGGCAGAGTCTCTTGTGCCATAGCCAGCTATTGTCTTCTTTGGAGATAAGACTAATCTTTCTTGATCCTCCTTTGACAAAAGCAATTAGATAGGCTCCTTCTGTTGAGTCTAGGTAGAACAAATTGCCTTTTCTCTATCTACCAATTACAACATGAGATCTAGATTGATTTTTGACTATGCAGGAGCCATGACCAAATTCCAAATGGAAACCTTTGTTGTTCAGTTGTGCAACACTCATCAAGTTGTACCCGAGTCCTTCAACCTAGTATGCGTCTTCACAGATAGCATCGTTGCAGAGAAAATAAGATTCCTTACCCTTGATGGCACAAGGGGCATTGTTTCCAAATGTGACTATTCTATTTTCGTTGAGCTCTAAGTTGATGAGCTTACTCTTATCACCAGTCATATGGTGAGTGCATCCACTATCAATGATCCAATCATCATGCTGATGAGATCTGGATATGAGTGCAACTTCATTAATAGCTGGGCTCTCCTCCTTTATTGTAATGAATGCAATTTCTGATCCTTTTGAGTCTTCAGATTCATTGTTTGTGACACCTTCCTCTACAAGATAGCACTCCTTCTTTGCTTTGCTTTTGACAATCTCTCTTGTCTTTGTTTTCATTATCAGGACATCGGGCAGCAATGTGTCTAATTTTGCTGCAGGAGAAGCATTTTAAGGGGAGTTTCTCTTTATACTTTCCCTTCCCTCTGGGGAATCTCTTAGCAATTTGAGCTTCAAACTCATCTTGCTATGTCTCTTCTGAAAATAGATTATCAACGAGGTTGTCAATCTTACCGGTAGAGGAGTTACCGGTTTCCCTTCCCTTATTAGTGGAAGAGGTATTGATAGATGACTTGAATGCCACCTCCTGATTGGATAGGCTATTATCAAAATTGCTTAGTTCAAAAGTAGACAACTTACCAATTAGGGCATCTAGGGTGACTTGATTCGTGGTCACCGATCTGAGCTATTGAATGGTAGATATTTTTATAGCATACTGAGGTCTAAGAGTTCTCAATATTTTTCTTACTACCTCTTCTTCAATCAGCTTGCCTTCAGCGCTTCTGATGGAGTTAATCACTTCCTTGATTTGATTGCTATATTGTTAAATATCTTCTCCATCATTCATCCTCATGTCATCATACTTTCCTCTAAGGCTTTCGACCTTGGCTCTTTCAACATTGGGATCTCCTCCATAAACCATTTGTAGTTTCTTCCACATTTTGCAGGTAGAGTCAAGATGTTCAATCTCAGCATAGACGTGGTCTGGTAGAGTAC
Organism: Chamaecyparis obtusa; assembly: GCA_027943335.1. NCBI lineage: Eukaryota > Viridiplantae > Streptophyta > Pinopsida > Cupressales > Cupressaceae > Chamaecyparis > Chamaecyparis obtusa. Next base: position 283,903 of record BSBK01007531.1, read on the forward strand.
TAGCAATCATGTCCATAGCAGCCATGTGCTCAATTTTGATTTTCTCTTCATCAGGTGTCAAGGTGCCAATGGGCTCACTGTAGTCAGTGGTAACATGATTTCAGTATTGGTCATCGATGGTCTTCATATATAGCTTCATTCTGCTGCACCATAAGGTGAAGTTTTCTTTTGAAAACTTTGGTCCTTCCTTTCTCATCATCATAGCTTTTTCTGTGTGTGATTAAGAAACAAAGAAGAACAGAACAAGGCTCTGATACTGATTGACAGTCCCAACCGGTGTTGAGAGGGGAGGGGTGAATCAGCACTTGTAAAATTTCTTCCTTCTTTGAATCTAGTGAAGTAAACTTACAGCATAAAATTAAGCAGATCTGAGAAAATAAAATAGTAAGTGAACAAACACAAAGAGACACCAAATTTATCACGTGGAAACCCGGTGAGGGTGAAAACCACAGTGTGAGGAACCCTCACAAAATTTATACTCTTCTGAAGTACACCCTATTAAGAGCCTACTCGGTTAAGGGATACAAATGCACTTGCTAGGTGCGACCTGGTCAAGGGATTTTATACAGTAAGGTCTGTTAAAACCTTACCGGTTAAGGGACTTCAAACACCTTGAAAAGTGTCACCTTGTTAAGGGATTTTGATACAAGGGACCTGTTAGAGTCCACCCAAATACTGGGATTTGTCTATTGCAGTTTGCTAGAAACCAATAGAATAAAGATCTTTACAGAAGGCTCTACTCAGCCAGATGTGATCTCTATTTTTGTACAAGTCAAAAATCTCAAAATTGTATTCAAAATTATGGCCATAGTATAAGATACATATACTATCCTTATATCTCCTTAAAATTACATATACTTGTACACTTAGCCAATTTTCTCATATGTTGCCACCAATGACAAAGGGGGAGATTGTTGGAAATTTGGCTGAAGTGAGTACATAGATGTTGTCATTATGGAAACATATGATCCATATGAAGAGTGCAAAGGTTAGAGAGCAAGTATGGCAGAGTGCATTGCAAATTTGTCTAAGTGTAAGACAATGTTTTCACCAGTGCACCAGGATATAGTTTTTGTTTGTGACGTTGATTGGAGTAAGTTCAGTGCTTGTGCACTTGAACATAGACTCTATGGTGACTAATGATGACCCATCTCAGAGTGCAAGTCAGTATGACATGTACAGAATTAGTTATGGAAGTTTTACCGAAGATAGTGTTAAGCGGACAGGACAAAATATGGCATAATTAGTAAAGAGTTAAGGGATTATTTTGTTTATCAAAATAATGACTTAACAATATAAAGGGATGACATCCTAGATGTTAACTCTTGGATAAAGATATATGGAAGCCGACCATGTAAATTTATTAGCCTTAATAACTTGTATATATGTAATTGTAAATTGTAAAAGAAAAGAGAGAAGTATGTAATCTTGTAATGAGATGATAAAGTGATATGATGCGAATGTAAGAGAAGAAAAAAGACATTGATGTAAGTAGCATAAGGTTATGTACCTTAATCCATTTTTGTAATCAGTATACATTGTACATTACTTGTTTGGGCAGTGGGCTCATTTGGTAATTAGATTTTGTATTGACAAGTCCTAATAGGGTTGAGGCTTCTAACAAGGCCTATAGTCCTTTAATCAGGACTGATACACTATATGATTGTAATAGACTCCTAACAGGATCAACATCCTTAACAAGAAACTTTTGATTAGTGGATCTTTGTGGGTACCATCCCCACCAGGATTTTCCCTTGGCCAGGGTTTTCTCGAGAACATATCATGTGTTATGAGTTCTTTATTTCTATTTCTATTGTTTAGCTTCTTATGTTATGCATGTATAAAGATAATCTGTTATATCCATAATTGGGCAAAAGATAAAGTTTGTGGAATACTGATTCACTCCCCCTCTCAGTATTCCCTATTTCTAACATGATCGATATTGATGAGAAAATAGGGCGTTGGGTAGTTGAGCACGCAGTGCCTAAGGGTGACAAAGATATCTTAGAGGCTACCGCTGATGATTTTATAGTTGAGAAGATAGAGCTCGGGGCTACAACTAGGGCACCATACACAAAACCCCTGGAAACTTCAACCAAGAAGATATTGCATCGAACTTTCAAAGATGAAAAAGATAAAAAAGAAATGAAAGCCACTATCAGGAAGCTGACTGAATTTATTCAGGAGGTCTGAGATCCTAGTCCCCTTCCTTTAGCACAAATTCCCCAATCATTCGATCCTCGCTCACCTGAAGTTAGGAAAACCCTGGATCAAATCTAGAGAAATAAGCTTGTAGTTGATGTGTTTGGAAAATGGATACAAGGTATGGTCCAGCATGGAGGTGATTACATCACTCAATTGATCAAAACCCATGGGACTATCATGACATCGATCTAATAAATATTGGCTGAATTAGTAGAATGAGATAAAGAAAAGAAGTGGACAAGCATAATGAATTAGATGAGTGAAATTGAAAAGTACAAAGTAACCAAGTTCCTAGCTGAGAAACCAATCCCGAGTCTAGATGAAGATGTCCTTTATGTGTCCATTAAAAGTGTTGAGTGGCAAAATTCTATAATCAGGACAGGTTATGAAGGGGCTACCTGTTTGCTGAATGAATTGAAAGGATTAACAAACACAATGTAAAAGGATCTCAAATGCCTGAACATCACTTTAATGGGTGAGGGAAATCAAAATATCAAAGATGTTAAAGAAATGACTCAGGAGTTCGAGAAAGGAATAACAACAATAAGAGATAACTAAGACCTCCCAATAGAGGATTTCACGTCAATGACCAATATTGAAGCAATGCTGTTGCGACCATGATTTGAAATGATTAAGGGTTTTTCTTGGTAGGTTTTGTTGTAGTGAGCCAGAAATGACAAAGCCAGATCAAATTTGTTTTTTCCAAGGCAGGTTATAGGACAAGGGAGATGACACATGGTGAAGTCTGGTGCATTTTGAGTTAAAAGTGCAGGAAATAAAGTGAAAGGTGGATTTAAATGATTTACATAGTCTTTTCTATAGTCTAAATGAAATATTTTTATTATACAATTTCTGAGAAGCATTCACGGTAAGGTTTCTTGGAGGGAAGAATGTGATCATTTTTGGGAGAGGAATGGAATCAAATCAGTTTGAAATGATTGCAAGCATGTTGGGTAGTTGGAGAGAATCAGTTTGAAGATCAAATGCAGATCAAGTGTGGAGGAATATTGGAGATATTTTTGGCTAGAATAGATAGCTGCCAGTTCTGTGTAATTGACTTCCTTTTCCTATATCTCTGGTTTTTCTCTCCATTGTTAGGGATTATGGAATTGTCATTATAGAGGCAGTATTCTGGCTTTTGAGCCCTTGTTTTTTGAGGTTTTCAAAGTTTTTTGATTGTACTAAGCCAGAGATTTTTGACTGAGAAATGGTGGAATCCCAATCTTTTATTCGTGATGTCTTCATATGTGTTGCATTAAATTCTTGTGTATTAGTTTCTAAGGCACTCTAATATGCTGGTTGGACTGTGAATCTGTGTTCGTAGTTTCTCTCAAGGAGTGAATAAATCTTTGGTATAATTCTGAGATTTTAGCAGTGTATGTGAATCTGATGTCTAGGTAGGGGCCCGCCAATTTAGATTGCCCTATAGTAAAGCAAGGATGTATGACCTTGAAGACTTCAATTGAGGAGCATTGAGAGAAATGAGGAATCACAATTTGGCTCTAAATCAGCCTATGGCAGAGGAGGATGTTATTAGAAATATTTTTAGCAAAGTTACCCATCAAGAGAGAACCTGTAAATGGGAAAATATTGTGAGGGTAGAGGAATAATTGAAAAAGGCAAACCCTACCTTCCCCAGTTTCTTTCCTGATCTCAAATACATGAAGAAAATTGAAATGTGTTTAGAGAATTACAAAGATATTATGTCTAAATTGCCAGAAATCCCCGAGGAGAAGGAGGAGGACAAAATAAACCTTGAAGAAGTTGAACCTGATGTGGAGTTTATGGGAGAAATAGAACAAGCTGAGCCATCCACATCTGAGTAGGGGCCATCAAAGAAACAAAAGTTGATGAATGTACCAGAAAAGGAAATGCAAAAGGCACTACAAATCCTACCAGGTAATATCTATTACTTTGCTGACTTAAGACAACATTTTTTGACATCAGTGGTAGATGAGGGAGACAAGGCCGTAGATGAGTTAGAATTGGCTGTAGCTAGATTGGATGATAGGGTCATCCAAGCTAAAGAGTTTATAGATGATGATGAATTCATCAAGTCCATTGAGTTTAAAATTTTTCTCTTTAGAGTTAAGCAGAATGAATTAACACTATCTTTGAAACTAGGGGAATTAGAGGAAAAAACTGTTCAAATGATTGAAAAATTATAGGCCTATGATCCCAACAATGAAATATTAAGTGTGGAGGAGGCAATAGATCTTGCAAAGAGAAGTGGCATGTTGCTGATCCCTGGATGGGACTTGGAGTCCTCATTCCTAATTGACCAAATCAAGAGGCAAGATAAAGCTATAGCTTATGAAGCTTTTGGCCCTGATGGACTCACAAGGGGTTCTAGATTCAATATGTACACTAAGACACTAGCAGTATGGTGTGTGGCCCCAAAATCTAGTAAGCCCATATTGGTTGACATCCAAGACACCGCACAGGGTAGCCAATTAATATGGAGGTTGTAGGACACTACAGGATCAAAGATAGCAAATCTCTTACACCATGCATCCTTCATGAATAAAGTAGTGGTTGAGAACTTGGAGAATAGGCTAGCCAGGACATTCAGAGATTATGTGGCAACTAGAAAAAAGTTTGAAGAGGAACTGAAGAAGAATTATTTGCTAGATAAGACTGTGAAGGAGCTAAAAGATTAAATAAATACTCTAAAAAATCATTCCAGGGCATTTACAGAGGTTTGTGATGTAGGGGTCCAAACTGAGCATGAGGGGGGCTTAGCTACAGAACTTGCAACAGAAAAGATAAATGAGGAGAAGAATGAGGCCATCTTATAGGCCCTATTAGATATTCTGCAACACATAATAAATGTAATTAAAGATAAATTTGATCTTATTTTTAATTCTTATGGCAAGTTGCCAGAATTACAGAAAGAAGTGGATAGCTATGTACAAATTTTAAGCGGGTATCATGCAACTTGGTGTACCAAAACACCACTTTTTGAGAGATTGGCATTTGCTCAATCTTTGAGAAGTGATATTCCAGAGATGGTTGTGAGGGTTGATGAGGAGATAGATAGAATTAAAGCCATATTACCACTTTTTAAGGGTAAGGAAAATTTGATAGAGGCTAAGATAGCCATGCTCAGCTCCTGTTCCAACAATTTTATCCCTTCCATTAAGAATGGGGATGGAGCCATAAAGAGCCTTGATTAGTGGAGGTTAGATGTTGATCTTTTATTGCCTAGGAAGGAGGCATTTTTAAGTGAGGGGAATAATGTTGATTTGGAGAGCTTCAATAAAACCCTGGATGAAGCTATTAAGGCAGAGATAGATCTCACCAAGTTTGTAACAGATGTCAAAGCAATTACAGATGCTAGGTGGGGAAGACAAAAAGCACAACTGCAGCTCGTCCAGGACTTCAATTGGCCATCGGAGGAAGAAGTAATTGCATGGGATGAGCTAACGAAGACCAAGAAAGTTAAATCCACTATAGTTGACTTGGACATTTTGGATGATGAGTAAGGAGGACATCTAGAGCACTTGACACCTAAGCTCATAATATAGGGATGATAAGCTATCATTTAAGAATGGTGTAAGTTAGCCGGAATGGTAGTCACCATATCTTGTTATAATAGTAGCTATCATGAATACTCACAGACAAAGGTGTTAGTTATTAGTGATCCAGGATGCAGAACAGGCCAAAACAATTTTGTCTTTCCACCACCTGAGGGCTCATTGTATTTTGTCTTTTATTGCTTTATTTCTTATGCTTTTTAGGTTTAGGGTTTAGAACCATCCGAAGCTTGTTGCATTCCCATTCATGAGGGAATTCCAAGATGGTTGAAATGAGGTATAAATAGAGTTGAAGACTCATTTTTGGGAGAGAGTTGAAAGATAATAGAAAAAATTGAACATAATTGCTTTGAAGCAGACTTCTAATTTATGTGTCTGACCTTTGAGTAATTGAATTTTGAATGTAATTAGTGAGTTGATTTTAATACAAATACACTGCAACTTTTTCCATATATTGTTGTTGTCTCTTTACTTTTATCAGTAATCATTAGAAGGTAATAAGATAATACCTGCCTAAGTATGTGGAGCTCAAAAATGGACTATCCTATCCAATCCTCAGAGTCAGTGATTAGGTCTTTCTCTTGTTTGAATTAGTCTCAAGAAGCATAGTCTGAAGTAACCTTTCAAAAATTTGATTCATGCAAGAAAAATCCCTAACAGAGCTCATTCATTGTCTCAAGTCAAGAATCTCAATTCTAATTAAGTAAATGCTTAGTATTAGGAAATTAGGTAATTGACAAATAATAAATTGACCATGTTGGTAGTATTTTCAGTTTTCACAATTATTTTGAGAATTTCCTGCAATTTTCCTCCCGAAGGCCTGAATTTTGATCAAAATGTTAAAAGCCTAAGTGCTAGGTTGAGATATGCTCTAAAAATCCATTAAACCCTAGAAAGGTGTTGGCACTTCAATTTTTCAGTATGTCAATCTTGTGAAATTTTTATAAAATTGAAGTGTGCATAAGTGTTAAAAGATTGTGATATTTTTGCTACAGAAAACCCACAAAAAATCCTGCAAATTTATCAAGATTTTTCCCCACATCCAGCTAGCCCTAGTTAAAGTTCAAGTTTGAGGAAAGCCCTAAATATTTTCCACTTTCATAAAAAACCTAGGTCACTCTTTTCATTTCTATTTGAGTGTTACTTTTTGAGTCACTTAGGTTCATAGAAGAGCACGTGCGTTTATTTTATCATCACGCGGGGGTCATATCTTTATCTTCCCTAAGACTTAAGTCCAAAGGCCCAATGATATAAATAATATGTCCTAAGTCCTGAATACCTCATATTCTAATGTTTCAGATGTCATTTAGCTTTGAATATTTAATGAAGATCTAACGGCGGTCGTGTGTTCGCATGGAATCTTTCCAAGCCATGGGAACATAAGACTAACCGTTGATCTTACAATGAAGCTTAATGCAAGAACAAAGTGGGGCCGCTGATAGGTATCTCACAAGTCACGGCTTTTAATTTGAGACGGTGGGGCCAGTGTCAGAAGGATCTTCAGAGCTGAAAGTAACAAAGGAAAGATTGGACGGCTGTCGTATAATCTCATAGGATCATAGAGGCCTATGCGATCAAGTGACCAACCGTCAATCTTGCTTAAAGACAAGCGCAATTCTTAAGTGGGACCATCGATAGCTCTCTTCACAAGTGGCAGTTTTTCATTGGCTAAAAGCAGTGGGGCTAGTAACTCAAAAGGATGCTGACAGTGGTTGCATGCTAGCAGTTTTTTGTATGATCGTATAGGCTATTTTTAAGTTATAAGATCATGTGACTAACCGTTGTTCTAACAATAAAGGTTGCAGGGATTGCCGCTAGTGAAAAGACTGGTATGACTATTTTTTGTATGATCGCATAGGCCTTTTTCATGCTATGAGATCATGTGAACAAACCGTTAGATGATATGCTAGTAAGAATCAACGGTCCTAATTCAAACTGGATATAAAGTGACGCAAATTTCAAGTTTCCCGTTGAGAAGGGACAGTTCATTTTTTCAGAGGAGTAATGGTTGAAGCGTGCTCAATAAATTGCTGAGGTGAGTGTTTTAATTGTTCATATAGCAGAATTTCGTGCACTCTCAGAACTTAGAAGCAAAAAGAGATAAAAAAATTGTAGAGACTCGAGCATGAAGAATTGCAAGGACTGGCTGTTGTCTCTCGGTGATTTCCTAGAAAAAAGGTCAGTAAAATACTTATATGATTTGCTCCCCTACTAAAAGAATCACAGTCCCATAGTCTGTATATCTTGCAAAGGTTTTTTAGCATAAACCCTACAATGGCACCAAGGAAAGAATTGTCTGGTAAAATTGAGTACAGTGAAAGAGGTTTGCATGAGGATTTATTGCAGTTACTTCCCGGCTCTACTACTAACCTAGTGAAAACCAAGAGTTTGACTCCCAAAGACCCTAGGGTAAAGGTAGCAAATGGTCTATATGACATAGCACATTTTATTAGGGAGGCCAAAATTGGTACAATCAATGCAAATGGTGACCCTGATATCACTGGCTTAGAGTTATTCAAAGTGGGTTTTAGTCAGAGAAATACCCCTCACCCTACAAGAAATATATGGCAGTCTGACCTGGGAAAACTTGTGGTACCCGATGTCTTTTTAGATGTTGATTTGATGACCCAGGTTCCAAAGAGTTATGACCCAATCACTAGGCAGGTTAGGGATGCAAAAGGAATGTTATTGATCAAAATTTCTACTGAAGAGATTAGGAAGGTGTTTAGGTTAAGTGAACCCTTAGACAGTCTAGAGAATATTGATCTTGAAGAACTAAAGCAAGTGTATGATGCACAAAGAAACTATTTCAGAGGAAAATTATTGAAGGACCTTTGCACCAAAATTGGGAAAATGGTTATCATGGGATAGAACACACAAGAGCCTTTTATGATAGAATATTTTGACTTCAGGGCTAAGGGAGCATATTGGTCATTATGTCAGGTTTTTGGAGAGGATGTCAGTGAAAGGATGCCAATAAATTTGATGTGCATGGTGATTCAAATTTTGTACCCACAGTTGTCTATTACCTTTGATTTTTCTCCTTTTATTGCTAAATTAATCCATAACGGATTAGTGAAGATTCAAAAGAATGAAGATGATAGGCTTTTTTGCTGGTATTCTTTCATAATGTACATGTTTTTGTTTAAAGGAGCAAACTATTTTGAGCAAGAAATGGAGTTGATAAGACAGAAGGATGGTGAAGATATGCTAGTCCAATTGTGGAGCCTCACAATGACCTGGATAAAAGGGATCACAGTTTCACAAATTTTGATAAACATTTTGCAGCCAGACTCAGGAAGTTGTTTGTCCAAGACAACCTAAGAATCCCAGTAGCATTGGCACATCTCATTAGGCCAAACCAGTTTGCTAAAAATTTGAATATTATACACAATTGGGGTGATGTCATTTTATACAATGTATCAACTGTCATCAGGTTGTATGGTTTCAGGGGAACCCCTTTTGTATTTCCTTATCATGTACCCCTTAGGATTGGAATCACATAATTTATTAGGCAATTAGGAGATATTGAAGAGTGTGCCCTCACTGGAAAAGGCAAGGGAACTCTATTCCCAAATGTTACCATTTCCCACCAGATCATAATTACCAAGGGTGGATGGGTTCACATAGATAAAATCATGGCTCCATACCATATGGCTACTACAATTGCTAGGACAACAGACCCTGAGGGGTTTTATAATGAGATGTTTAAGAAGAGAGCTAAATGTGCCATGGTTAACCACATTTTTAACTTTCCTGAAGATATTGTCAGAAATACCCCACAGTTACAGGAACAGGAGGTTAGGAAAGAAAAATGGCCAGTGTACAAAAAGACATTGGATTTCATTCGACATTTTGAATCTGGATGGGACCCCCTGAAGAGCATAACTCCAATGGGCAAGAAAATAGATACTCTCATGAATTGTTTCCAGGATATCTTTCAGACCCTAAGTGAAAAGAAGGAAAAGGTGATGAAGGATGACCCAGAAAGGGCTAAATAGTTGCTGAGAAAACCTATATTTGCAAAAGGATTACCCCCAGGGAGGTGCATGTACAAAAGAAGACTGGTTACAATGTTGTAGTACTAGAGCAAAGCCAACAAAGGAAGATGAATAAAAGGGATGTCCCATCAACTTCACAACAAGTTGAGAAACAAAAGGAGGTTATAGAGGTCCCTGAATCTCCTCATCTTCAAGCCTCTGAGGATGTAACTAATTCTCCACACCCATCAAAGAAATAGAGAGTGGAAGAAAGACCTATTCATGTTGAAGAAGATTACTCTCCATCATAGTCACCTCTAAACATTTTGGATGAACATGAGGTTATAGAACAGGTACATCAAGTAGATGCTCTAGGTCAAATCTTTATGACCTATGAAGAAATAAATGAGGGAGTGCCAGAGGCACCAGAAGAGCCCAAGTTGGATTTAACGGTAGGGGAATTAGCAGGTACAGAATTAGACCCTATAATCAAGTAAGCCTGTTAGGAGTTTTTGGCTGATGATGCTTTTTTTAAAACTAGGGCTTTCATGCAATTTCTTTGGAAATTGAACATCAACTAGTTTCAAGAAATTTGTGAGAAGAGACATGAAGAGAATCCAGAGAAGGATTTACAAATCATAGAGGAGGAAGTGAAAATAGAGATGACTGCAAAATTTAAGCAAATCACTCTAGAATAGGGAAGAGATATAGTGAAAGTATCAGGAGTACTAATCCTTCCAGAGTGGGATATAGCTGATGCGGTGGTTTTTGAAACAGTCATAAAATAGACCACTCCTTTCCACAAGACTAAAGAGGAAGAAAAACATGCTATCAAAGGGGTCACTTTCATTGACAATCACTAGGCTTTGGTAATGTGGTCCCTAAGAAAGAATGAAAATAATAGGGGAAAAAAAATTGTCAGAGATGACCTTTCAAGGAGTCTAATTGTAAGAAGGGTTATTGATACTTCTTTGGTTGAAGCATCAGGTATGGTAATGGCCACAACACAATTAACAACAAAGGTGGCAGAAAAGGAAGCCAAAGGGAAGGAAGAACTCACCGCCAAGTTGGAAGCTGTTTTGAAGGTTTATGGTGAGTTGAAACAGGGGATTCTTGAAAGAGCTACTTTAATGCAGATTTGAAGAAGAGATTGGGGGATCATGGCCCAATGCAATTATCAGAGTAGATGCAGATTGCTTCCTCCCCTGCTGGGCCTTCCTCTTCAAGCCCTATTATTGAATTTCCTCCTTCTCCTCTTCCTCCTTCCATTGATGAGAAAGACATTGATCAAAAGGTAAAGGAGAAATATGAAAAGAAAATAAAGGATGTTGTTTCACACTTTGTTACAAAGGTAAGACCTAAGGAAGTATATAAAACTGCAAATCAATTGGTAGATGTCTTAACATCTTTTCAGAAAGAAGCAGCTACTGTGGACAAGATTTTGGAAAAGTGGGTTACAAGGAAAGATAATTTGAAATCATTTTTTGATAAAATTAAGGACAAATCTATTGTGGATATAGAGCTTACAAACACTTATAGGTTTGTTAAGGATCTTTTTGATTTTGAGGTAAATAGGGCAAGTATAAGAAGAAGATCATAAATCATAAGGGTAAGATACTTCCAGGATGATTTTCAAATTTTTCCTGGTCTCATTAAGGCAGATGGGGTAATTAAAGATAAGGATCATTGGATGGAGCAGATAGATAGACAAGTATTATCTAAAATAGACTCCATTTTAGATACAGATGATAATATCCCATTCATACAACTCGTCGATCTCCTTCAAGATGCTAGGATGCATTTTACTAATGTTAGAATAGAGGTTCACTAGTTGGTTGCTGAGTGGAACAAACTATTACCAAAGAAGGATGAAGTCCTTGCCTTTCTTTGGCCGAGTGAGGAGACCTATATGACTTGGAAATCAACATATCCCTCAGAGAGTTCAGAAGAAGAAGCATCAAATGAGGAGGCAGCAAGTGGCAGTGTTCCAAACCCTCAAGATCAAAACCAACAAGGATAAAGTCATCAAGTATTTATCATGAGCATGGCTATTACACCTGGCAGAAGTTGAAACTGCCCTTGGGAGTTACTACAGGATTTTTGGCGCTCATTTTAACAATCCATTTTAAAGTTTTGTAATGAGAATTAGAAAGTTTTATTTTCATTTTTTGTCCTATATGAACGCTCCTTTCTTGTCTTTTCTAAAATGATTCGAAGCTTGTTTGCAATCCTTATTTTCTATAAAAGGATTACCAGGATCAATGAAAAAGGACTGAGAACTTGATCAATTTGACTGATAAGTTTCTTGAGTCTGGGATATCATAGACTGTAATAGGCATATTTTCTATAGAAGACAGTATCTTCTAGTTCAAGTTATTTTCAGAAGGTTACATTGTAAAGCATTTTGTGAGCATGATATAATATAGCATTTGAATATAATCCAAGATTTATATCTCTCCTTGAGTATCTCTCTTTGAATTATGAATTGTTCCGATTCATTGCATGAATAATCTTTGTGTGTATGTTCATATTTCTCAGCTCTGATCCAGGATCAGATTAAATAAGCTTTGAATATAACATAAATTCTCTGAAGTTTTTCTTAAGGATATACTAGTAAGTAGTGTGAATCTAGGAACCTTTTATAAAATCCAGGATATACTAGTAAGCATGTGCACGTTACTAATAGACCACCGACAATGTTTCAAAGTAACACTGGGTTGTTTGGTAACTTCTCCATGGTTAAGTGGTTAGGATGCTAATGGGTTCTGAACTTCCGAAGGACTCCCGACTAACGGTGTGCGTAACTTCAGAATACTTTGTCAGGAATAGTTGGTTTACAGAGCTTCGCAAGGGTTTGTTGGCCATTAGTGTTGGTAGTTATGAAGCTGCGATGAAGCATTTGGCAAAAAGGTGTAACTTTAGAAAGGTTAATCAGTTACAAGATTAAACAGTTGAGAGGTTACGAAAGGTTTTGTGTGGGACTTCGCAAGGTTATATCAAATTACAAATTTCTTGAACATTCTACAATTACAAAAATCATATATATATCCCTGGCACTTGCTATTGTGGACAAAGAGGACATTCTAGTTTATACAATCTACATTACAAAAATTATGAATTCAAAATTTCAAATTACAAATTACAAAAATCAAAATTGAAATTACAAAAATCATGAACAATACTTATTACTTGTACCCGTAGGCTTGTAGTTGAATATGAGTCAATTAATAAATTGTCAATAAATTAATAAATATTCAGAATCAAGTCCAATTCCATTATCAATTTATCCAACAAGTACAGTAATAAGTATACAGTGTATAAAATTATAAATACCTATTAATCGAATACTAATTCTAAATCACTTCACAGTTCACTCTTCACTCAGTGTCAGTGAGCAGTCTACCTCGCCCTCTTCTATATCCCACATGGAATCCAACTCTTGAAATTGACTACTACTACTAGCAAGAGGTTCTTCTTCATTCTGAGTTGGGTATTCAAAATCAAAAACCTCTTCATCTTCATTCTGAGTCTGGGACCAAGATCCATCATTTGTCTCTGAACCACCATGTTTTGAAGTAGTGTTCAAAAGCCCTCATCTTTCACACAGGTAATTCCAAATTGCCAATGCCCTATCATAAGGAAAGTCTGTAACATTGTACTAAGTTACAAACAACCTCAAGCAAGTTTCCAAATTTTTGTCTAGTTTGTTTCTAATCTTTGATTTCAAAAACCCCAATGCATAGAAAACTCTTTCATCTTCCACCGACCCCAATATCATTGTTTGACATAAATTAGCAAGTTTGAAATATTCTGATATTGAATCATGCAGTACTTCACTCTGCTCTATCCTTTTCCAAAGCCTAGTTATTGCACCAGGTTGAAATGGATTCTCTAAGTTTTTTAACTGCAATTTCATACATGATGCAAATTATCTACATTATTTTTTAAGATTAGCTAAATCTATAATTCCATCAATTGGTTTTCCATTGCAATCTACATGTTTTGAAAACTCTCTGATCAATTCATCAATTTTTTTATAAAACATATGAGCATCATGTTGTCTATCTCTGATGTTTTTCCAAAAATGAGGAAACACACAACCCATGGCCTCAAGAATTTATTCTCTAGGGAATCTTTCATGAATCTCACTTGAAAGTTGGTAGGAAATTGAGTTCAAATTCTCACTAACAAATTTAACAAACATGTCAAAATCATCCCTTTTAACTAGAAGTAGTCTGCCTCGCTTGCCTGTCTTAGATTGGTGCATTGGTATTTCATATCCTTTCACAAACACACATAAATCATTTTTTGCATTGAATTGAAAAAAATTCTCAGCATGATTCAAATCTGTAATTATTTGCCACCTGAAAAAATTTGGGCTTAGAATTGTTATCATATCTGAGTATAAATTATCCAAGGCAACGCATGCCATTTTACGTAAATCTGAGTACTCATGGATATACATAGTCCTGTTTTGGGCTTTCTTAGCAAGCTTGTTCATTAAATCCAGCATGGGGAGAAGACTGGCTAAAGTTAATAGAGTCTCTATATCACTTAACTTATGTAACAAATCAGGAGCTTTCTCATATATTACTCCGATCAAGGATTGATATTCTGTCAAAACTCTTTCTACTGGTCAATGCAAAGAGATCCATCTGGTCTCAACATCCTTGAGAAGCTTGTTTCCTGGTGTTACTCCCTCTGAGAAAATCTTAAATTTTGTAAAACGTTTAGGACTTATGCAAAAGTAAGAGTATATGTCACGAACTAGATCTTCAACTTTTGACACTGTAGGAAAATCGCTTACAATTTTATATGCTAAATTCATTCGATGGGCCATGCAATGTATGCCAAGGATGTATGGTGCAATACTAGTTTGTAATCTTGCACATAGACCATTCCTTTGGCCTTGCATTACTGCAGCTCCATTAGCTGCAACACATGCTAACTTCTTTCCAATTGTCAAATCATCCATACCAGCAACTTCATGCAAAACATTCTTCACTTCAGAATATAAGTTTTCTGCTATTGAATTGCCCCCCATTTTATGAACGCAGAGTAGATGAGCTTGGCAAACATGTTCTTTTACTGTATACACATGCATACAAATCAAAGTAGTGTTATCTACTGCAGTAACTTCATCTATGGATAATGAAATGAATCTGGACTATTTTACTTTCTCCTGTAAATTTTGCTTTTCCACCTCAGAAAGACAGTTTGCCATTTCCCATCCAACGTTTGTTGACCAATGTGACATGGGATAGTGAGGAACTTTCAAAAAAGATAATAAATTACCATATTCTAAGAAGTCTCTCATATGATGCCCTCTGGACATAATATGAAAAACAACACTCATCTGAACGGTCTTTGCCAGGTTTGCTTCATTGGCTGCATGTTTAAACCCAGCCTTGATTGGATTTTCACTACTAGCAATTACTGCCATTCTCTTGTTATGCTCTTCATATTCTATGGCATACTTAACATGAAGACATTCTTCCTTTGATTTTCATCTCACTACTGATATTTCTTGTCTGTCTATGGTCTATTTTTCATAAACCTTACCAATATGCTTTTCTATAGTGTCAAGCTTTAGCTGCAACTTCTTCTCTCTTTTAAGTTTCTAGGTACAAATCTTACACCTGCATTATGTTGGTTGTTCATCATTTCTTAGGACTGGTTCAATGAACTAGTACTTTGCTACCCAATCAACCTTAAAATTTCTTGCCATTTCCCACTCCCGCCCCATTTTTACTTCCCTTTTTCTTTTCTTCCTACCAACATTATTATTATATTCATTGCTACCATTTTCTTCCAACTGGTTTTGCGTATTCCTTATAACATCTTCTCTCTTGCCACCATTGTTATCCTCATTTGATGCATTTTGATTATCATTTAACTTAATGACAACCCCAGCTTGTGGTACTGGTATTGGTGAGCTACTGTGAATGGATTTTGCACTCGCAATTGTAGATGTTGATGGAGTAGAAACATTGCCAACTCCAAAGAAAGCCTTTATGGTAGTATCTTTAAGTTTTGGGCATTTTGATGGCCTCCTAGGCCCTTCATTGCTTCGAGGAGTCTTACCCTTGTCTAGCTTTCCAATCTCTTCACTGCCCTGAGTCTCAACCTCCCCTGATATCTGAATCCCTTTAGTAGTAGTAGCCTAAGGATACTCAATCTTAGCCTCATGATAGTCACCCTTGTTTGACATCTTTACCCAATGACCTCTCACTAGTCACTAGTCACTATGAATTAAAATTAATAGCAATACTGTGAATTGTTAAATGTTAAGTTGAACAAATAATTGTTTACCTTTGTCCTCCTTCCTCTGATTTCTCACTCTCTGAAATGCTGAATCCTCTATTTACTGTTGCAAGATTGTTATTTGTAAATCTGGCCCTCTAGGTTCCAGCTCCAAAAATTTGTAACGACGCACGATAAGACTACTTCTAATTTTTCTAAATTTGATTTGAATTTATATCAATCCATGATACCAAATTCCAAATTTCCAATTTTTAAAATCCTAGGCTTTTGGTGAAAATGTGCCGAGTGCCGACCTGATCAATGCTATGTTTGGTGAAAAATTAAATATGTAGTGAATAATTAATTAACGGGTTGGAAAAATATGTCGTGGACCAATAAAATAATCAATTAATGGGTTGACGAAATACGTCGTGGACCAATAAAATAATTAATTTACAGGTGATGAAATAGGTCGTGGTTAAGATAACAATATAAACCATTTGGCTATTTCAAATTTTATATGCAATTCATAATTAATATTGCTGGTGAATAAGAGACCATTTAAAGAACCACATCACATTAATTATAGGTGAATATGATGGTCAAAAGCATCAAATGGAAAATATGATTGGTGATTCCAATTAATATTCAGCGGTTACCATGTCAAGATTGGGTGAATATTTGCTAGCGTATACCTGCGTGATTCACCAATTCCACAAAATATTATTCCCAGAATTCACCAAAAGGTGAATATTTGCCACTAAAAATTACCCTGTTCCTTAGGGTCTTGCACGAATAGACCATTTTCATTGGATTTTTCATTTTTTAGGAAAATGGGCTAACATGTTCCACATACAATTTCACTGCATAACCAATTCCAGCTAGGTCTAACTTCATCAAACTTTTCCATGCAAGGAAGTTGTCCTTGTTTAACTTTGGCACCTCCTTTTTTTACATCTTGATCTTTAGCTTCAAGTACCTTCAAATATTTCCTTACAAGCATCACATGCTCTAATACACTAGTACAAAAACAACAATATATGACCAAATACACTACCAAAAATTGTAGATAGTGTTGGTTCCTGATTAGGAGTTTATACTCAAAGAGATACCAATATGCCTATGATGGATATTAAAGATTGGTTAGTTCCAAATGTGAACAATCTATAGGCAACTGGACCAACTGTAGGGATAAGACTACCCTCTTCTGCTTCTAGCTCTGCAAAACCAAGGCGGGTGCACCTGATCCAATAGTATTAACTCTGACTGATAGTTCTAACTCTACCCCTTATTTCTTTATTGGATCTTTCAACAGATGATTACAGTGAGAGAATACTAAACAAGAACCTATTGTTCATTGATCCTCCATCATTGGGTAGGAAAACTTGCATAAAATAAATAAAAGTGAAATACTGGTAATGATTTAAATGTTTCAGGATTACAAGATTTCAATCATTCCATACAAAACAATGATAGGAGAATACAGGCAAGTGCCTTATCCATTGGGCAAAACCTCAGGAAACAAGATGAATACAATGATGTCTATAAAAGAGATGGTCTCTAAACATAAACACAAGTATTCTGAATCTTTCCTACTTATGAAAATCCTTCATATAAATTTTATGAGCATATATTCCACTTTGAGCAGTATTTAATCTAACCCTAGGTAAGAAATCAAAGCATCAATACATTCATATGAACCTATGAGAGATTTAAAGATTCACAAAATAAAACAAAGGAGAGACAAAGATTCTGAGCTTATATTAAGTATAACCTTTTCACCATTTGCATACAGAATATCCTGAATAGAAATCTTGCAAAACAATGGCAGCAACCTGTACTTCTTCTCTATTATTTTGACAGAATGATACAAAATTTACAATCCTCGACTAAGGGTTAGGGTTTCAGAATTTATTTCCTTTTAACTCCTTAAATCTCAATGCCTAGAATGACCATGGAAAATCATTTTATAAACAAGGAGATGTAATAAGCTTCCGGTCATTCTAGGGTTTACAAAATACTAACCCTAAAACTTTACAACAACTACAAAATTTACTATAAATACACTTGGTCAAGCAGGCGAGAAAACTGCAGTTGAGCTGACTTGCTTTATGTCCTTAATGTTGTCCTTGGCTCTCCTCAACAAATCTGATCTACAAGGCTTGTTGTCCATTCTGCAATGAAGGCTCTTTTCATATCTCAACCACATTGTAACCCAAAAATGACTACCTCGATCTGCTTTATGGAGCTAGGAATGTATCAACTTTCTCTACAGATGGTATATACTGATATCTCCATTTATTGTATACCTCTTCACTTGGGAAGTCAAAATTGACGAACTCAACCTTCTTGCTTGATAACTATTCCCATTCTCTTTCAATCTGAGTGACTTTCTGCTAAATGGTATCAAACATTAACTTGGCATTTATTAACATTTTGATAGTGCCGCTGAAAGAAAATGTGTCACTTAGAATACTAGTCATTCTCTCTATCAAAAGTCCATCCATTTCTTCTCTCCATTGATAAGCTTCTTTAAATTCTCCCTTATTAGTAAAAATGGCAGGCACCAGTTCATAGTTTGAAAGCATCAACTCAGCTTTCAACATGCTTGATCTTCTGATCAAATTATCTTAAGAGATGTCAAACTGTACCATTTTATTTATAATTTCATGCATTGGCTTTATCAGTGGGTTTGGGTCCTCCTGTCCTTTAGACAACATTCATAACAGTTTTATACTTGGAGACCTTTCAATCCATCTTTTCAAAATTGGAGACACCTCACTCTTCTCTTTATTTAAATCTTCGAATAAAGAAATAAGTTTACTAAAATGACTATGTAAAATGGAGGGCTTCAAATCATAAGAAAACTCCATGATTGCACCTATTATCTTCTCTTCATATGTATGTTTTTCCACAGCTGTGGCCTTTATATTCTCATCCTTTTCCTTCTCCAGTTGTGCCCTTGTTTCCTTCAATCTATTTGCCTCTTCCGTCAATCTCTGTTTCTCCCAACTAACTCTTGCATCTATATTTGTTTCTGGGAGTGGCGAAGGTGGAAACTCAATGATTGGGCTTGAAGATGAAGCCACTATAGGCTTATCAGAAATAACCAACTGAGGAAATTTGTGACTCAATGGTCCTGACAACTATGCAAGCAATTGGTCCTTTTGAATTAGCTCAACCTTGAGCTCATTATAAGATTTGAGGACCATCTCAAATTTGAGCCTAAACTCTTCCTTTTCTTTAACATCTTTCTCTGCTACACTAACATTAAATTTAGAAGTTTCTAAAATTAAATTTGATGCCTCTACACCGGATGTCTCACTTACTCTCTGAACCATTAGACTTCCTATATACTCTATAGAAAGATCTCTCCTCTTTCCTTTATCTTCATCTTTATTTAATGACCACATTACCATCCTGTATACTCTGTAGAAAGATCTCTCATCTTTCCTTTATCTTCATCTTTATTTAATGACCACATTACCAGGGCAGTATGATCTTCAGATAAGGATATCCCTCTTGTAGTCTGTTTGGCTTGTTTAGCTGTAGCAAGAGTTTTTACTTTGCTCTTTCTCACCTGGTCAAAGACAATTGCATCAGCAATGTCCCATTTTGGAAAAATTAATACCCCTGCTGTGTGAACCATGGCCCTCCCCTCTTCTGGAGTAACTTTCTCAAATTGTTTGGCCATTTTCGGCTTGGTTTCTTCTTCTATTTCTTTCATATCCCTAGTAGGGGGTTCCTCTTTCTTCTTTTCACATATTTCTTTATACTGGTTTATTTTCATTCTCCAAAGAAATTGAGAGAATTCCCTAGTCTTAACAAATTTATCATTAGCAAGGAAAGAGTCACTTGCTTGCTTCAAAATAGGGTCCATTTGTTTTCGCTCAAATTCTTCAACTGATAGGTCAATGGCCACCTCCCTAGGTGCCTCCGACATTCCTTCTTGCAGATCCTCATTAGAAATAAAAATGTTTCCCTCATTTCTTAATTGTACAAGGTGCTCTGCTACCCCATGTTCATCAAATTGGATAGGGGATTGAGAAGGAGAGTAAACCTCCTCTACCGATCTTTCTTCTTCTTGTTTTTGTCTCTTGGGACAAGGTCCCTGCAATGATGGATCATCAATAGGTCTTTTCCCTCTTGAAGCAGAAGGGATATCCTCACTTCTTTGCTATGATGGCAAGAGAATAGTGTACCCACTTCTTTTCTGCATCGTGTACATTCCCTTTGGGATCAACTTCATGTATCTTGGTTGGCTCAAGATCTGCCTAGCCCTCTTTGGATCTGTCTTGCTCACAGCTTCCCTCTTCTCATTTATAGCATGCATAAGGCCCTCAAAATGTTCCATTAGGGTATCTACTTTCTTTGCGCATGGCTCAAACTCCTTTAATGGGTCATAAGCTACATCAAAATTCCTTATAAAATCCACAGACTTACTATAGATAACCCATTTTTCTTTTTTCACTTCTTGAGCTTGCAAGTCAAACTCATTTCTAATCACATCCTCTGGGAAATTCAATTGATGCTCAATAAGAGCACACCTCACCTTATCCCTAAAAACTCCTGAGAGAAAACCCTTTGTATCTGCACACCTCACCACTGCCTTAGGCATTCTATAAGGTTGCAAGACCTTATGCAGATGTACCCATCCTCCCTTTGTGATTACATATTGATGTGCTAGAGTTACATCTGGGAAAAAGGTTCCCCTACCTTTTCTTGTGAGAGTGGTCTCCTGTAGATTACCAATTTGCCTCATAATTTCAACATAGCCCAACTTTAATGGGACTTGATAAGGTAGGACATATGGTGCCGCCTTGCTACCATACACTCTGAAAACTATGGAAACAGGGTACAAAATTATGTCCACAAAATTATAGACAATGGTGATGTCCTGGCAATATTCCTTTGGCCTGATTAGCCTTAACAATATTCTTGGGATCCTTGGATTATCAAAAAATAAAAGAGACCCGATCCTTGATGCAAAATCCCTATCAAAGGCAATGTAATTGTCATCAATTCTGTCCCATGACAAGGCTGTAGTCCATAGTTGCACTGGGAGGGCTTCTTCATACCTTTCTTTCACAATATTCACCGTTGTGCTGAAAAAATTCTCACCTTTGTATAGAAACATATGCATGAGCATAGAATACCACCCAAATGGTCTAGAAACCTTCATATTCTTGATTCCCATTAACCCCTCATGAATCAATTCAGTTAAATGGGATGCAAAATAAAAAATCAATGCTAATTGGGGATGTAGTGACTATACCATCATGAACATGTAGGGTATGGGCATATGAGTTTCCAAATCATGCCCAAGAATTAGGGTTAATGATTTATAAACCTCCTGTGCTCTTTTGCTAAAAAGATCCAACCTGAAAGGTTCTGGTGTGCTTATACTGACAACACATATAGATCCAATTTCCTCCAAGAACTGCCTCAAAGGTCTAGTCCTCAAGTAGTCTCTCTCTACTTCATAAATTTCTATGAACTCCTTGAAGTCTATTTTTTCTAATCCCATAGATGGGTCATTCAGTGAAAAAACTTCCCTTATTTCATCCTTAGTGATGCTGATCAGGTCCTTACCATTTATGCCCTTGACACTCTTTGTCACAGGATCATAACACTTGGCAATTTGTATCAATAGTTCAGCATCCATGAAAACAGCAGGGTACACTAACCTCCCAATGTCAAATTGCCATACATTACTCAAGGGGGCACATGCATTTCTCTATGAATAAGCTAACCTAAATAGAGTAAGACCATTGTCCTTCTCACCCAAGCTGGCATCTCTCATCCAATTCCCTCTGTCATAGAGTGCCTCTGCAATTGAGTCCCTAGGGTGTCTTGGAGTAAGTTCTTTTACCCTAGGTGCCCCATTATCAGAATGTGGAAGTAACTGCATTAAATCTTCAAAAATCCCTCTTTTAAGGTACTCTGTTTGACCAAACAAATTCCTTTTGGGCGGCATTCTTAAACTAGGGTTTCTTAACAAGATATGAATTCTCAAGAAAACCCTAAATACTATCAACTGTCAATAGAAAAAATCTTGCAACACCCTCACAATATTTTCAAACAATCATTGAAAATGGATAAAGGCCTACCGGGCACCTGAAAATTTCTTTGCTTGAGATCGCTACTTGCAGATAATTAATTGCTAGAGAGCTTATGAGAGCAGTGAAAGGAAACAATGATAAAAAAATTGATATATAACTTCGCCAACTGCTTGCAATTCATCTGCACGTAGCATATTAACTTTTCCATTACTGAATGTTGGCGGCCCTAACATTCATAGGACATGAAAAACATCACGAAGCAAAATTCAAATTCTAGCCATTGATATATCGCTATTTTGGCGCATTGGACGGTTGACACACTTAACAGCAGAACCCTATAATACTTTTTCCCAAGCTAGTTCTCGACCAATGAGAACATTTCAAATTTTCCATGTGAAGAATCAAATGACTTAACTTTATTCTATCCAGAGCAGACAGGTGTCATCTTGTCGCAAAAGCGCTAACCAAAAGCTCTTAGAAAAACCATCTCAAGATATAGAGACAATCATCGATGTAGTTCAATCGGACGATCAGCTCCTTTTAATAAAATATTGGCCCCACTGATGACTTTAGAAACCCTTGATGAATGAGAAAATAGAAAATTAGAACATGTCAGCAGACCAAAAACCCCACGTCACACCTAGTGGTAGAAAAGCATGACAACTAATATACGTCATTAAAACCCTGGGCCAATTAGAAATGACCACATCATTAAAACTTTGATGTAGAGGACCCACCGAGCAATCTCCATCTCTTTATTGAAATCAACGGTTGTTTCTAAAATTTGAAGCTAAAAAACATGCATCCTATCCCAGCGGTTTAATGACAACTGTGAGATCTTGTAGCATTTTAATACGCCTGAAGGCTTTTAAAAAGCATCGGTCCCACTGACAACTTCCACCCTGTCACTCAACAACCAATGAGAAAAAAACATGTCAGCATCCTCTGACAAATTGGGTCCACCATTTGTTACATCACCGAAGAAGATTGAAGGTTGTCGCTATACCACAATCTTAAATAGTGAGCAGCTTTCCCTAGTGGTATAACGAAAACCACAAGATCTTACTGAAGTTTAACTCTTTGGGAAGGAAAAGATCCCACTGATGTCACCCTTTATTCTTGCAGTGAAACACAGGACGCCACATTTACAAACTAGCAGGCCCCTTTCAGATTATCTTTCATTGCTTTAAAGTTGTGTCATCCGCCCCTAAGTGTACAAGTGTAATCTCCAATACTATACTCCCCCTAAGAGTATCAATCCTTATCAAATATATCAATTTTATGCTCTAATATCTCTCCTGCTTTGACAACAATGACAACATAAGGTAGGGAGGATTACAAAATTGTATCCCAAAAAGATTATACCTTCATTTTCTTATTGCAAAGCCAGTAGGCTTGCAACACAATCTGCAAAATCAGCTTTCATAGCTTCTATCTCCTTTTCCCATGATTTCTTGATGGAATCTTCCACATTAAGTAATGTGCTCAGTCCATAAGCTTCTATCTGGCATGCTTGAAGGTTTTCAAATTTGAATTTCTGAAAGGATGTCTTAGCTGTAAGACATTCTTCTAACTGCTCTTCAATGATGCTCAACTTAATAGAGATGTGTTCTCTCAAAAGAGTTAGTCTCCTCATTTTTTTGTTCCTCTCATCTTGCAACATTCTAATTTCATCATACAGTTTCCTAATCTTCTTTTCAACATCACATACCTTCACATTAGGTCTAGAAAGAAGGTTACATTCATTCTGAATCTTAGCTTCCTTCAACTTGATCTTTTGTTCCTCTTCTACTATCAAAACCTCTAGTTTTGTACAATGTATGTACAATGATTTTCTTGACTCCAAATGCTTCTTCAAGTTCTTGACACAAATATAAAAACCGCTAATATCATTCCTGATATTCTGACTAATGTTCAAAAGCATTTCAACTTCATAAGCTGCTTGAGCTCTCACTTTTGCAATATCAGATAGGTTAGTGAATTCATTGTCAAAAGTTCTCATTACCTTCTTAGCTTTCTCTAAAGGGTCTGCCTCTGTGATTTGTGTAGTTAAAATGCTTTGTAACTTCTCAGTCAATTCCTTTAGATTCCCTTCTAGATTCTTCACTTTATTGTTCTTGCCAATGATTTTATTTAAAGAAGTGATCAGTTCCAACTGATCATCATCATCAACTTCCTTTCCTAAGTCTTCAATCAAAGATCCAATTTCCTTCTTCTTTCTAGTCTCAGGAGTAAGACTGATGTCTTCTTCAGTAGGAAAGGGTGCTTGAATCTCAGTCTCCTTAGGTTCTTCACTGATGGATTGAATCTTCTCTGCTTCTTCAGCTCTCTTCGGTTCATCAAGAGCCGAATTGTCAACAATGTTTGCTAAGTTCTTGAATACATTGTCATCAGTATCCAAAGTGACCTTAGTACCTTCTACATTCATTGATTCATCTTCAATGCTAATAGCTAGAGGAGAGGAAATATCCTCTTGTCCTACTTCACCTGCTTGCTCTGCTGCAACTAACGGTTCTCCAACATTTTCTGCCATGACCTTTATTATTGCTTTCTCTGTATCAAAATTAACTTCATATATGCCTCCCATAATCAAAATGGTTCTCCTTTTGGTTCTCAAATGGGTGCTTAAGGCCTTCAATATCTGCTTCAAGTGTTCATTGTCTCTTACTTCACAAAGCTTTCTCACTAGATTCTCTCTAATAGTTTTATCTTCCTCAAATGCTCTCTGTTTCCTATTTACAAGTTTGGTGTACAACTCATCGGGTATTTGACCTTGAATAGAATCAAATTTCTTGTCTTCCAAAATCATATGCTTCACAATAGCATTCTCCAAATTTAGTCTTTCTGAATAATCATAAAGTTTATAGTACTTGTTCATTTTAGTGAAATCTCCATCTTGTATGATTTCTTCATTCACTCTCTCAACTCTCAATTTCCATGTCTTCTTCTTAACTATAGTGTCATCAACCTTTACTTCTGCAATTTTTCTTGGTACTGGTTGAACTAAAGTCTTCTGTCTCTTTCCTAGTCTAGTAGCAATTTCTTTCATTCTCTTGCTAGGTGTGGAGGAAGTGGATCTAGTTGTTACTTGTTCCTTTTCTGGTTCCTCTACTTTCACCTTGACTTGTGTAGGTTCTTGTTGTACTGCACTAGATGACAAGGGTGGTACAATCAAGACTTCTTTCTGTCCAATATCCCTAATTGTTTCTACTGTCTATTTTGCTATTAAGAATTCTTGTTCTGTCATTCCTAAATCTTTCAATATTCTCTTGATAGTGTTGTCAACTCTCTTCTTAGATTGCTTCTCTTCAGTTATAGCT
Source organism: Chamaecyparis obtusa (assembly GCA_027943335.1). Lineage (NCBI taxonomy): Eukaryota > Viridiplantae > Streptophyta > Pinopsida > Cupressales > Cupressaceae > Chamaecyparis > Chamaecyparis obtusa. Next base: position 309,249 of record BSBK01007531.1, read on the forward strand.
TTTGCAGAGTTAAAGTTCTCTTCAAAAGTTCCAAATCTGCTGCACTGAGTGTCCAATTTACACTTAAGTAACCTACCAACATATTCTTCCATTTCAGCCTCAGATATTTCATAGCCAAGAGGGTCTATGAACTCAATTCTAGGTTCCACTGCTTCAATATAGGTAAAGTCAATGTCAACCATAAAACAAATATCATTTTTATACTTCTTCACAAGTGACTGTGAAATCCTTGATCTGATAGTTACCATGTTCTGAAATGTCTTCATTACTAACATGGCACTCTCATTTACTTTGTCAATAACATGTCTCATATATACTGTATTTATCCTTTCCATTGTGTTTTGTCCATCATTCCAATCATTTGCAATTCTGTATGGAAATCTTCTCAATAAGTGGAAAAACATGTATGTGATTAAGGATGAAAATCTAAATTGTGCATACTTAGATTTCTTAATCTTCTCCAAGTTTTCAAACAATTGAATTCTCAAAATTTCACACATATCAACTGGTACCTTGTCAACACACATCAAATAGGCTGTGTGTATCATTCATGTTGGCATGTCATCTACTCTTGAATTAGCACAAAACTTAGTGGTCAGAAACTTTCATAAATATCTCACATCGTCTTGTTTGATCTTGCTAATTACAATTCCTCTACCATTATATGTTGAACCTGTGTTATCCATGACTATTTTCCTCATATTTTTCTCATTTAAAGGAATAGCACCAACTTTAGATAATCCAGTGACTTCATGAATCAAGTCAGTTGTAATGTCTATTACTCTATCCTCTAGCCAAAACTTTCCATTATGTATTCTGCTCAAAATGATCTTAGTGCATTCATCATTGTCAAACTCATATTGCAAAGCATACTTAACAATCTCATTGTCTTTCAAATGTTCATATCATTGTTTCAATGGCATATCCTAGTTGTAAATCTTTTGATGTTCACTGGTAAAATCACTATCACTGATGGTTTCTAACTTGCATCCAAGATAGCTCCTTACATTTTCCAAATGCAAAACTCTATCTGGTATGGATGATAATGCTAACCTAGGATCATCTTCTTCCAAGGGTTCTATTGGTTCCCTCTTCATTCTAGGCCTATTCTTGTCTCTGACATTGTGAATTAAGGATACATCCATGACTATTTTAAATTCCTTATACCGATTCAAAGATCTACCAAGATAAATACCTCAAATTCGTGATTGTAGATTCGGTTTTCAAATATTTCACCAAATCGCTGCAAAATGCTTCCAATCTCTGTTCTTTTCTCTCCTAAACACTTCAATTCGCTTTGATGATCAAATAACTCCGATCATAACCTTTTATTACTTCAATCTCACTTCGATCTGACATCGCATTCAATTCTTTTGCTGCTTCTTTCCAAAAAGTTGTTTCTGCCAACCTACAAAACATAATATTTTCTTTTGTGCTCTTAACCATAGCATTAGTACATCATAAACTACCTTACATTAACTGCACAAGACTTAATTCATCATAAATCTACTTCTACACTAATTCTATGTTCCTAATCTACTGCAATTTTCATAAATTAAGTTCTTTGAGTTAGGTCAAGTAAGGATTCATTCTTACCACTTGATACTTCACCTTTCTGATTACCTTCAATGTTGAATATGTCTCCTTGATCTGTGCCTTCAACAAACTTCACTTCATCTGCATTACTACAGCAACCTTTATGTCTGTTTCCTACATCTTCATTTCTTTTTGCATGATTTCTAGGGTTGGGGTTAGGATGAAAAACTCCATTGTTCATATCTTCTGTAGGTCTCTTATCTGTATTGTTAGTGTTCCTAAACATTCTACTACCATAATTGTTCTCAATAAATTTAGATTTTCTTCATTCAATAGCTCTATGTCCAAAACCATGACAATTATAACAATAACCATTAAGAGGTTTAAATTGCTTACCTATGCAATCTCTCTTCATATGACCAATAGTGTTACAACCAAAACATCTACCTTTGAATTCTCTTTCCATACCTTTGGATGATTCTTCTTGCTTAGGTGGTTCTTCTCCTTTAAGTGTGTCTTCAGATCTGTTGTTCTCACCTAACTTCTTCTCATCTGTGCTTTCAAATTTTTTCAGATATGGTTCCTTGCTTTCATCATTTGTTTTGAATATATTAAATCCAAGTCCAGTCTTATCATAGGATGGCTTCCCAAAAGATACTTGTTCATCGATCTTCTCACTATATGAATATAGCCTTTCAAGTTGTTGTTTGGATTGAGTCAATTCACCTTTCACAATCTTATTGTATTTCTCAAGTTCTGCATGCTGCAAATTTACTTTCTCAAATTCAGATGTTACTTTGCCAAGTTTAGATTTTAATTCTTCATTCTCAATCTTCAACCTTTCATTCTCAGATCTCATATTTGCTTCATTTTTGTCATTTCCATCTTTCAAACTAAGCTTTAGATTTGCTATCTTCAGTTTGTTAAGTTTTAGGATCGATTGCAAATGTATTGGCATTATCATATTGTCTTTCTATGTTTTCCAAATGCATCGATCTCTTGGTTTTATACAAGGCAAAGACAAGAAGACTTGTCTATTCATTTCAAGGGACATGTCTATTAGTTACTATAAGATTAATGTAACTTATATATTCATTTGAATAGTAATTATTATTAATATACATAATTATTATTATATGTCTCATAATAATAATTAATATCAACTTATATTAATAATAATGAATATTAATTATATGTATGTATCACATTATGATAATAATCTACTTATATAAATTATATGGATATATATATAATAATTATAATACATATTATTATTATTACATATATATCAATGTGTACTTGATAATTCAATAACAATGATTTTATCTGAACGAAGCTACATTCCTTAACACTCCCTCTTAGTTAGAGAAGATAAAATCAGTATATGTTTTATATTAACTCAATAATATCAATAATTGTGATTTGATTCAACATCACATAATGTCTATCACAATATGAGAAAATGGTGATCTGTTTCAACATTGTAGGATGTATATCACCTTCAATAACTGTGATCTGTTTCAGCATCCTCATGATGACTATCATAGTATGAAATTAATCCACCATGCAAGAATTCTTTATCATGATCTGTTTCAGCCATCGCATGGTCTATCATGATTAATAATTGTGATCTATTTCAGTGTCACATGACGACTATCACAATATAAGTACCGGTGATTTGTTTCAATGTCACACGACGACTATCACCATAAGTACTGTGATCTGTTTCAGCATCACATGATGACTATCACAGTACGAGATCATGGTCATTTTAAGGAACTCAATCCACCATGTAATAATTCATTTATCATGATCTGTTTCAGCCTTCTCATAAGGTCTATCATGATAAAAGAAAGCTATTGTAAGATCGTCACCTCACAATAACATAAAAAATACACGTGATAATCATTTGGAAGTCGTCACTTCCTCATGATATACACAGGGCCCATAAGGCATTAAATGATTTCATTAGTATAATAATCAATTAAATCAAGTTTACCTCATAAGTGTTTCACCTTCAATAGTGAAACTCGCTCTCAGTCAATACGATCGAGATTGTCACAAGTTGACTGAACCATCTGCTCCCTCTGAAGCTCGAGTTCATCAACTTCTTGACCTCTTTGGAAGATGTCAGACTCCCTCTGAATCTGATTTTTATATGCTTTCATCTAGTTGTTGAGAAGGACAAGAAAATGTTTAAATTCTTGATCTACATGAATCTGTTCTCTTTTATCAGGCTTTATCTACTCCATCCGTGCCACAGTTATAGTATGAAGAATATCTTGCAAACATTCATTCAATTCTTAAATAAACTAGATTTTGTACATACCCACACACAGGTGTCCATATCTTACGAACCTGAACTTTTATTTTTGATCGCTTCGGTCAATGTGAGTGCAACCAGAGTTTGTAAATGCTCTCTAAATTTCAGAAGAATCTAACAGTAAAGTAAAGAGATATAGTTTACACATCAAGAGAAAAAGTTCTGAGATTAATACACACCCAATCTTCAAATGATGTTTGCGCCTTTATCACCAATCACAACCCTAGGCTATCCATTTTGAAAGTTCGATGACAATTCATAGAAACTATGTCTCTCAGTTTGCAAACACCCTTCAAGAACCCACGTTCAAAAACCAAAAGAAGGCTTCACGTCGTGTATCCCACCACCTTTCTGGACTCGGCTTTCACGTAGATCAAAAGATTAGACTTTGCCACCTTTGTGCACTCACTAGGAGTTGTATTGATCGGGCTTGGAGATGGTCATCTTGATCGACGATGTTCTCAAGCTCGTGACCCGATATCCTTAAACAATGAATGAGATTTGATAAAACAACTGCGCTACCATTATGAACTCGAGAGAGATTGGGAACAATACCAGAAGCTAGACTATCATAATACTAAGAAATTTACTAATTCCATCCTTATTCCAAGTCGGTAAATCACCCAGATAACTCCTGCAACAATAACTTCTAATGCTTCCCAATTCTGAGAATTCTTAGTTCGACATCAGTACATTAAATGAAAACATTCAAATATCATAATAGCATTGAGAAAAATGCAATGGGAAAATTACAAACCGAAAGGGAATGAGATAAAGATTTAACATTCCTTCATTTTTTTTTAATTCAAGAAATCTCCATACATTACTTCATTTTCCTCGATCTCACAGGAAAAAACTCTAATACTCTTGTTTATTATTTCCCTTGTGTGCCCAAATCTTTTTTTCAAGCGGTTAAGCTTTACAGAAGGAACCTTGCTCTGATACCATGTTAAGTTTTAGGATCGATTGCAAATGTATTGGCATTATCATATTGTCTTTCTATGTTTTCCAAATGCATCGATCTCTTGGTTTTATATAAGGCAAAGACAAGAAGACATGTCTATTCATTTCAAGGGACATGTCTATTAGTTACTATAAGATTAATATAACTTATATATTCATTTGAATAGTAATTATTATTAATATACATAATTATTATTATATGTCTCATAATAATAATTAATATCAACTTATATTAATAATAATGAATATTAATTATATGTATGTATCACACTATGATAATAATCTACTTATATAAATTATATGGATATATATATAATAATTATAATACATATTGTTATTATTACATATATATCAATGTGTACTTGATAATTCAATAACAATGATTTTATCTGAACGAAGCTACATTCCTTAACACAGTTCATGCTTAAGGATCACATTTTCTTTTTCTAAATTGTCATCACAATCTTCAATAAGAATTTCGGATTCCTTTTCAGATTTTAGATCTTCCAACTCCTTTTTCAGTTTCTCAATAAGGTTATTTGCATCATCATATTTCCTTTTCAGAGTGTTTCTTTCATCAGTAAGCATATCAATCTGTTCAAGAGCTTCTTCAAGATTTTTCTGTAGCTGTTCCATATCCATAGAGATCTTACTCAAGCTACTAGGCTTTCCTTGAATGATTTTTCTCCGAGTAACTAAGCTCTGATACCAATTGTTAGAAATAGGGAATACTGAGAGGGGGGGGTGAATCAGTATTCCAAAAACTTTATCTTTTGCCCAATTATGGATATAACAGATTATCTTTATACATGCATAACATAAGAAGCTAAACAATAGAAATAGAAATAAAGAACTCATAACACATGATATGTTCTCGAGGAAACCCTGGCCAAGGGAAAACCCCGGTGGGGATGGTACCCACAAAGATCCACTACTCAAAAGTATCCTATTAAGGATGTTGACCCTGTCAGGAGTCTATTACAATCATATAGTGTATCAATCCTGATTAAAGGACTATAGGCCTTGTTAGAAGCCTCAACCCTGTTAGGAGTTGTCAATACAAAATCTGATTACCAGATGAGCCCACTGCCCAAACAAGTAATGTACAATGTATACTGATTACAAAAATGGATTAAGGTACATAACCTTATGCTGCTTACATCAATGTCTTTTCTCTACTCTTACATTCGCATCATATCACTTTATCATCAAATTACAAGATTACATACTTCTCTCTTTTCTTTTACAATTTACAATTATATATACACAAGTTATTAAGGCTAATAACTTTACATGGTCGGCTTCCATATATCTTTATCCAAGAGTTAACATCTAGGATGTCGTCCCTTTATATTGTTAAGCCATTATTTTGATAAACAAAATAATCCCTTAACTCTTTACCAATTCTGTCTTCATATTCTGTCCTGTCGGCTTCACACTATCTTTGGTAAAACTGACATAACTAATTTCATACATGCCGTACTGACTTGTGCTCTAAGATGGGTCATCATTAGTCACCATAGAGTCTATGTTCAAGTGTGCAAGCACTGAACTTACTCCAGTCAACGTCGCAAACAAAAACTATATCCTGGTGCACTGGTGAAAACACTATCTTACACTTAAACAAATTTGCAATGCACTCTGCCATACTTGCTCTCTGACCTTTGCGCTCTTCATGTGGATCATATGTTGCCATAATGACAACATCTATGTACTCACTTCAGCCAAATTGCCAATAGATAATGGATTCAATCCTGATCTTTTTTAGCTTCACAGTAGCTCCCAAACATTTGATGACCATGTCTTCCACAGGTAATGTGATCGGCAACACATTTCTTTTTTTACTAATAGATGTTTCCAACCATTTGAGAGTAGGGGATGGTGTTTGTAGAGGAGTATTTATTACAGTCATCATAGGATTTCTAGCATAAGATTGACCAACTTTCAGGGCTTGTGCATCTTCACAGAATACATCATGAACATTTTGTTCTAACATTAGACTATCCATTTCATCCAAATTGATTACCACTTTTTCTTTGGCCACTTTGTTATCTCCTTTCTTAGATCTGGTCCTTGTAACTCGTGTTGATGGCGTGGTATAGAGAATGCTCTTCTTTTTAGGATTAGCCTTGAGGACTTTCTTATTTTTAGTTTAGGAATCACCTACAATAGAAACAGTGATATTAGGAGTGGGATCTTCAACAAAGGCAGCAAGTGCAGATCTTCTTGTATTATGTCTTTTTGGAACAGGAGGTTTCTTGCTATTAACCCATCTTTTAGTTCTCTTGATTACACTAAGAGTCTTAATGGATACACTGTCTCTTTCATCAATACTCCAGTCTATTTCAGGCAAGGGTAGACCTCTAACTTTGGTTTCAAATTCGTCATCAATCACTTCCTCACCTTCATCTTCCTCCACCCCAGTAATATCAATCTCTATATTTAGAGTGACGACTTGGCCCAGAATAAATCTCGACCAAGCTCTCCTTACCTCAAAATCATCAGTACAATTTTCCCAATAATCTTCCATCAGAAGAAGATGTTGAAATTCAAAAGGCTGATTAAAATGTTGAGTTGCATAGCCTTTGTTGTCGAAGTCTTTTCTGGCTTCAATGGTTTTCAAATTCAACTTTCTCAATTCCAACTCAAGGTTGAGGGCATCTGAAGATGTTTTGCATGTATAAAACTCCATCTCAATGGGAAAGCTTGACTTTTCTCTACCTTTTCTTTCTTTAACCCCTTTGTGCACATGAGCCAACTGGTGAGCAACCTCTGTTATGAAAAAGACTATCAAAGGCATATCTTGGTAATTTAAACGGTTCTCCCTCAAAACCTCTAACTCTAATGTACGTGAACCTCCTGAACTAAATGAAGAAACTCCCATAGATATTGATAAAATTTTTAGCCTCCTCAGACATTCTTTGCTTGACATTTCCTTGCAACTCATAGGTTAGCCTCCCGAAAAAGATCCATTTCAATTTCACAAAGCTACTCGTGTGAAATCCTTTCTGCAAATGAGGGTAATAGTCAGATACTTTCATATTGGGGGAAGCTAATTCGTGGAAGAGACATTTCCACTCTCCGGTGCACACCAGAATATAGAACAAGTAGGAAGACATAGAAATTACTCCCACCTAGGAAATTTGCCAATTGATGATGAAGCTCATCTGCAATAGTGTCAGCCCTGTTGATGAATTTCTCTCCTAGAATAATTTGGATGTAAAAGTACATCCAATCATGCCAGTAGTATGCATGCTGATTTCCTTTAATTCTATTGAGCAATATACTAATTCAACAACCTCTGGTTTGAAATGGTCAATGATGAGAGGTTTAGGAAGCCTAGACCCTCCCTTTTGTGCCTTCAATAACCAATTCTGAGTGATCTCATTTCTATAGACTTGTCTTTTGGTAGCAAAAATAGACTAAGAAGAAGGAATGGTCCATCCCGCGTATAGATCCTTCTCAGGAATACCCATTGCAGTTAAAATGACATCTCTATTTATGTAAACTAAAGGGCTTCCATCTATCTTTTTGATGCATTTTTCTTCCATGCTATACCTTCTTTTGCATTCCACTATGAACTCTAGGCATGGAATCACTATGGGAAAAGCGATAGCTTCTGCTAGTCCACTCTGAATTACCTTCTCAATCATAGAATCTAGAATAGGGTTTTTAATCTTGCTTCTAATTTCTTCCAGTGCTCCTAGTCGTATTAACATACCATCACACTCGGGCAGAGAACTTATTAAAGGAGAAGTACCCCCAAAAATTGTAAGTGGAGGTTTCATGACGACCCAACACAAGTGGAGGGGAACAAGGAAACACAGAAGCTCTAAAGGGTATTTTAAACTTCACAATACAAATAGCTTCAATTTGAAACAAGAGCGCCAAACAAAAATGACTCACCTATTATTTCACGTAGCACATTTAAGCTTTGAGAGGAAAAATGTACCTCATCTACTCTGCTATCCTTGCCTTCACCAAGAGAAAGTTTCTACTACAATGGATAAAATAACTAAGTATCACCCATTTATTTACCAAATTGGTCACAAGACTGCGAGAGATTCGCAATAAATGATGAAGTGATGGCCCAAAGATTTAGTTAATGATGAGAGGATGGTTTGCTTGATCGCCGCATTAACTATTTGTACTTTCCCATGAGTGAAATGACATTAAAATGTCACTTCTATTAATGATTATATCCATGCCACGCATAGACGTCATATTCTCAGCCAGTTGTCACTTTTATCACATCACTGCCGCCTATTCTTCCTCTTGGCTTGAGAGCATCCGTTTAACTTTGATCTTCGAACTAAGAAAGTTCAAACTTCAAGTTCAATAAGGAACAAGACACGACTACCCTTTGGTATGTTTAAGAAAGCAAGAATTAGCGGCTATAAAGAAAAATTAATGATGATTAAAACATTTTCGCAAATTGACAGAGTCAGTTGAACCTTGAACTTTGAACTAAGAAAGTTCAAGGTTCAAAGTTCAATGGTAGGATGCGCTTTGCAAAAACAAACATGCCGCTAAGTTCATAATAAAGCAAAAGGAAAACAAAACATACCGCGAGGTGTTATTGAACCTTGAATCTTGAACTAAGGATAGTTCAAGGTTCAAGTTCAATCGACAAGAGTTACATGCAAAAAGGTCGAAAACGAACTTTGGTAAAAATACCTTCCGAAAAAGATTATGGGGTGATTTTTTAAGAAGATTAGAGCCATGAATAAATAAGCAAAAATCAAGGGTAACAATACATAAATAGAATTATCATCTTTAATGGCGATTTATTGGATAATCTAGAATACCTTGTTGAGTAAACCATTGGTTGGCAACTTTGAAGCCTTAATATGAACCCTACTGACTCCTTAAAATCAACAACTAAGCTTCATTGGTAATGAAAATTTATGTGAAATTATGCTTGTTTATAGGGTAAAAATGAAGTTTGATATCATTGATGCCACAAACTCATCCCAACTCTCCTAAATGAATAAAATCTATGACTAAATATCACACCAGATCCTCTTATCTTTCAGTTTTAGCATAGAGCAATGATATTGGTTATAGAAAAGCCACTTAAGAATAGTGGATCTTTTATACGCTTAGGCTACATATCATCGCCTCATCTTTCAACTATGCCATAGAAATGAAGCTTTTGGCTATAGAAAAGTGACTATGGAGATTGCTATGTAGAAGATATATTTTTTAACACGGCTTTTAAAATGCACTGAATAAGTGTCTTCCATTGTAACACCAAGTAAGTTGCAATCACCTTAACATTAGCTACCATGTTCTTATCTAATCAACAAAGACAAGGTTGACATGCTCTCCTCTAAGTCCATGTAAAGATAAGGGAAAAAAGACCAGCCATGATCTTGTCTACGTCCATGCAAAGATAAGAAAGCAAAGGCCCACCATTATCTCATATACATTTATGTGAAGAATAGAAAGTGAAGACCCTATCTACAAATATGACAAGATCAAGAATTAGGCATCAAGGTCGAATACAAAACAATCATGCAAACAAGATGGAAAAATGTATTAAAGCTTTGAAGAAAAAGGCTGTGAAGCTCATTTAGCAAAGAAAGGCTGTGAAGCTCATTTAGCAAAAAAATCTAATCTTTTTCTATTAATTACTTATTTGCAGTTTGCCTTATGTTTTATTGGCTCTTGTTTATCTTTTGCTGGCCACCATTAAACGACCAATCACTATTTGTAAGATCTCCCTTTGATATGTCACCTTCATAGGCTATTCGATAATGTAGCATTGATCTCTGCAACATGCTTGTACAGATATATGCAATAACTTCAGATTTGATAATAGTTTGGCAACAAACTACAAAATTCTGAAAGCTGAGTACAGAAACCGAAGTACTTCAAATTTTTATACTGTAAAAATATCTAAAGGAATCTTGTATGACTATATCTCCATAAATTAAATATTACGAAATTCCATCAGAAATAAACTTCTGCTTGTTTCATCCGCCTATTGTCTTCTAATATAATAAATTAACTCTTTAACGGCTATTTGTATTCTTTTAGTTTCAATTCTCCTTTTACCATCCGTACACCATGAATGGAATACTAATTTCCATCACCGTAAAAAAGAAAAAGAACAAAGCAACAGCCCATTCCCCCTAAGCATGATTGGTACTCTTATATCAAATTATTAATTTAGATTTTTAAAGAAAGATAACTACTTTTTCCCAGTTCATATAACTTGCCACTAAGCAATTTTGGTTACCAACTCAATCCATGGTGATGTATTATGCAGAAACGTTTTATGATGAGCTACAGATCTTTGCAGCCAACTAGCCTGCCAGCAATTATCATTATCGTTTGGGAAGATAGCTAGAGTTTCTGAGAAACAAAATCATTTGACAACTGGTTTTCAATATTATCAATCAGATAGTCATAAAGTTTCATTTAACTTTAGGCTTACTATAATGGAAGACAAAGAGTTTACGAAGGCTCAGAATATTAATCATGGTAGCACGGTTCCAAATATCATTAAGACAAGTATTTGTAATATCATGAGCATTCATGATGTGATGTTGAAGTACACTGTATAAGATTCATCTCTAAAGGCATTGAGAGGGGAAAGAAGGTAAGCTCTCCTTGAGCCTCCAGCAATGAAACTAATTGGATGGTATTTAGTAATCCCTTCATTCACAGAGAAGCTTGCTGCATGGTTAAATGCTGGATCACTTTGACTTGGCTTGCAACGTAATTGAACAGCCTGACCCACTTCATAGCTTGTTATCCCATACAAGAAACAATTTGGAAGGTTCGCAGACTCAAAAGAAACAGAGCTGTTTTCGCCATCCAGTCCTAGACGTACTTGGAAAACAGCATCCATTTCTGGGGACTGCAAATTGCAGATACCTGCTGTACAAGGCTGATCATTTCCATCAATAAACTGAGGACGATTTATAATAGAGACAGGATTATTAGCACCTTCATGGGAGACCAGCATTCCAGGCAAGGCAAAGGGCTCAAGATAAACTTCACTTTCCACAAAATCTTTGATAGAGATGACTTCCCTTTTTCTGAACTCCAGATTTTTCGACTCTGAAAGAAGCTCTATTATTCTGAAAGTAGCGCTAGCTGCATTATTTGTCCCAACCATTGGGAATGGTTCCATCAAAATTGTATTATTGCTTTCAGAGAAGACTAGTGTAGAGTTGTCCAGTACAGAAGAATGTGAGGTCATTCCCTTTTGACAAAAGGAAAACAACTGAGAAGAAAATGAGTTGGGAACTGCAGTAACTGACTCTGAAAGTGAATTTTTGTTCTTTAAACTGAGGTCTGAATCCCCGTGAGTCATTCCAGCGAGCAGGTAAGGCCCAAAAAGAATTGCTTCGACAGAGGCAAACTTAGAACGGTAATCTGTAAAACATGAAATTCATTAAAACCAGTAATCAGTTATTTAGGAGAAAACAATCTCTTTTAGCACTAAAAGATGATCAAAAGAAATGAGAATTTACATGATTGGACTAATAATACAGACCTTTGATTTTCTCAGTTCTAATTCCCACAGGAAATAATAGAGATAGCTTATCTCCGGTTTTCCATTCCCTCGTAATAGTCAGGAAGTTCCCTTCAAACATTGGAATAAAAAATTAATTATTCTGAGCCCCGTATCTTGTGAAAATAATGAATGACCGAAGTTAGAAACTTTGACACAACTTAATTTATAGACAGACTATTTAAAAATATTATACATATAAGTACTGTGATCAGAACAATTGATTAAAACAACCACCAAATAAATTGATGTACCAAAAATAATAATGAATCTTTCCATTGAAAACTTCAAGTAGTTCTTTTTTTCCTTCATTCCAGCCCTTCAGTAGATTCACAGTTTAACTCTAAGTTGCCGAATCAGGTACGGGTACGGGTACAGGTACGTGGGTACGAATCGCTGGTACGGTAGAAATTTTTTTAGGGGGTTGGGTACGTTTTGGGTACGTCCATATATATATATATATATATATATATATATATATATATATATGTTCATCTAACAAAGTTTAAAATGTCACATACCAATCATGTATATGGCAGGTTGTTTTATATGTCATATATGTGCAGCTAAAAAACAAATTAAGTTTACAATGTCACATACCAATACAAATGCTAAACAAAACCATTACAAATTTCAGATTTTGAAACATAACATACTAATTTAAATTCAGTTTTTGTCGTTTCAATATCAAAAAGATCGAACTAGAATGTCATGATATATAGTCATTGTTTAACATAGAAATAATACTAGGAATCAGTTCACTAATCAGAACCATAGGGGTCATCATCACTATGAAGATTGTCATCAACATTGACATTAGATGATTCAGATTGAACCCCGATGTTACTTGCACTAAAAGTATGCTGGCTACTTGACTCCTCAATTGTTAAAGATTGTGCAGCATTAGAAAGATCCAAGTCAGTATGCTCCGGTTCTACATCCCACAACTTTGCTGCCCCTTCCTTGTACTCATCATTTTTGTGAGTAAGAAGGCGCAAGTTGGAATGCACATAGACTAAATCCTCAGCTTTGCTTGATGCTAACCGATTGCGCTTCACTGAATGGATGGAGTATGTACTCCAATTTCGTTCAGCTGAAGAAGAACTAGCAACCTAGTGAAGCAAAGGCAGATCTCATTAGACTCTTTAAAATTTAAGTAAATCAAAGGACAAATAGTAATTTTTAAATAACAACCAGAATTGGAAAGTGTATAAAAATTCATAAAATTACTTGTGATAAAACTTTGATCGCAAGAAGTTGGAGGTGTGGTGATTTGTGGCCATTGAGGTACCACCAAGAGTGAGCATTCTTCCTATACTTGTCACGAAGAGCAGCAGGACTATGACCAATGGATGCTGCAAAATCAGCAAATTCACTTGTAACTGCATCTTCCATTTCAGTATCAGGGAAGAGTTTAGTAACAGCTTTCCTAAACCCTTCACCTACTTCTACATCACGATATGGTGGCACCCTTGTTGGCATAGAAAGAATCTCTTCACTATAATATTTGGGAGTCAAGGAGAAGGCAAGAAGATGGAGCGGGCTGGTCATTTTGTTCCATCACTCAACACAAATTGATTGCACCTCTTTGAAGAAGGTTTCTTCAGGGTCTTGCTCTTTTGCATTTATAATGGATCTCATCTTCTCAATCATTGAGTCTATTTCATCATAAACCTCCCCCAAGCATGGTTTATCCATGTCAGTAAAGTGAATCATACCTAGGATGGGCTCTATGAAACTAAGAAGGTATTCCGCACGATCCCACCAAGTGTCATCCAAAATCCTTTGCTTGACATTTGTTGCCCTCTCAGTACTGGGCTGCCTCCATATGGTCCATGCTTGGCTGATGACCATACCAGAAAGTGCCTCTCGAACATTCACAAGTCGTCTCAAGAAAATTGTATTCGATGCGAATCTAGTCTCAGCAACCTATAAAGAATAATATGTATATATATGATTTTATTGAAATAAATCACTAAAGTAAAACATAAAATTGGATTGTTTGAAATTTGAATTACCTTCAATAGCTCTAGCCGTGAGAATGATCTAAAATTAGCTTGTGAGAAGTGGTGGTTTGTTATGAACATTTGGATCTCTTGAGCTTCATCATACACTTCTTTAATCCAAGCTATTTTAGTACCCAACTTCTGTAGCATGAGGTTTAGTGAATGTACGGCACAAGGTGTCCAAAATATATGGGGGAATCGTGTCTCAACTAACATACCAGCTGCTCTACAGTTCTTTGCATTGTCCGTTACAACTTGGACAACATTTTGAGGACCTACTTCGTTAATGCACTGTATAAGAATGTCAGCAATAAATTGTGCATCCTTCACTTGGCCCTCACAATCAATAGCTTTTAGAAACATTGCCCCTTTAGGGCACATTGCAATCACATTAATTAAAGGTCTATTTTTTGCATCCTTCCACCCATCGGAAATAATAGAAACACCTGTTTCTTTCCATGAGGCCTTAATGGGAGCTAATGAAGTTTCAATATGTTTGACCTCCTTTGTCAATAAAGTGGTACGCACCTTCTCATAACCTGGGCTTGTGTACCCCTTTGGAGCTTCACTGATTTTTCTTACCATGTCTTGCCAATAGGGTGATCGAACAACATTGAATGATAAACCATTTGCATAGAGGCACCTAGCAATCGCTTCATCAGCAATATCTCTAGCATCATTATTAAATGCTCTCTCTAATAGTCCTTTTGCTTTCTTTGGAATACTAGCCTCATCTTCATTTCTCCTCAAATATGGATGGCTTTGCCTTTTTATCACAATATTAGGAGCAACACTATGAGATGATGAACCATGCGGCCTTCGTGAGCCCTTTCCTTTATTCAATGGATGCCCGGATCTATTTTGAATCCTTGCATCTGCTTCCTCTTGCTCCTTAATATATGCTGCTACTTGAGAAGCTAGTATAGGTGCACCTTTTTTCCTTGGACAAAATTTGATTCCCTTTCCAAGAATTTCACACAAATGCCCTTTCACTCGGCTGTAGGAACTTGTATAGTGCTTGTCACACCACCTAGGACATATCCAAACACATGTCCTTCCACCTGGAACATGCTCTAATATTTGAACATGCTCTAATATTTGCACATGCCTCCATAATGGTGAAGCTGGGTCACTAGTGAATCGAGAAATCTCGGTTGAATTAGAACCAGTTGCCATGATAAGTTTGTATAGCACCCTGCAAATTATACATAATGATAAAAGAGTAAGTCTTTAAAAATAAATTATCAATTAAAATTTAAATAATTATTGATGTTAAATATGATTTATAAATAATATATTAATATTCATTATTTTAAAATTAAAATTTATACTAAAATTAAAAAATATATAATAAATTATTTATTTATCTATTAATAATAATAATTAAAATCTATACTAAAATTAAGAAATATATAATAAATTATTTATTTATCTATTAATAATAATAATTAAAATTTATACTAAAATTAAAAAATATATAATAAATTATTTATTTATCTATTAATAATAATTTAATACACATAATATATTAGAAATATCAAAAAGTAAAAACCATTACCATTACAAAGATTGAAAATACAAATTTATAAATAAAATAAATTATATTATAAATTTATATTAGTTTAATATTGAAATTTAGGGTTTGAGGGTTTGAAGTTTAATATTAGTTAAATATTATTATAAATTTATATTAGTTTAATATTGAAACAAATGGCATCTTACAAATTTTTAAATTATTATTATGTTTGAAGTTGAACTTTGAAGTTTTTAATAACAAAATAAAATTAACAAACGAAATTTTATTAAAGTTTAGAAGTTTACCTCTGAAAATGTGTTGAAAATGGTGGAAGGCAGAAACCGTTCGAAGGAAAAATGCCTCTGGCTGCCAACTGAAACTCGCCTTCGGCTCTGGTCGCCAACTGAAACCTGCGTCCACCTCTGGTCGCCAACTGCAAGTTACTCTCGCCGCCTCCAGTCGCCTCTGCGTGAAAGATGAAGCTTCGCCGCCTCCAGTCGCCGCTGTGAAAGATGAAAGCAGTCGCCGCTGTGAAGATGAAAGTCGCCGCTGTGAAGATGAATGTCTCATTTTCACTTTTCATCTTTAACCCAACCGCCTACCGCAAACAAGAAGATATTTTAATTTTCCAAGTCAAACCGGTCATGAATCGACCGGAATCGACCTAGAATCGCCACGTCACCGGTTGAATCACATGGAATCGAATGCGTTTAGCCTGAAACGGTTCACAGGTGGAAATTTCAAACCCTGTGCGGACCCATAGAAGATTCGATTCCAGTTCCGACTCGAGACGATTCGTACCCGGAATCGACAGAGGGCAAGGGCCGATTCGGCTACTTAGGTTTAACTACATAGTTACAATTCTCAATGTCTAGCAGATTTGTTTTGCTATTTTATTGTCAAATCGTCTTTGGATTCTTAAATCCAAGGTCCAAAAAGACAAATTACAAAAAGCAGAAATAAACCAGACATGACATGGTTGATAGACATTATTAACCTTCAAATTAAACCAAATATCTTTTTCCAGGGAAAAAAAACAAAAACATGACCATATTTTATGTCATATCATCCTTAAAAGCTCAAACAATTGAATAAACTCTAATCATTGATAGGTTTGAGTTTAGGGATCTCAGCCTATAGACATAAACTAGAATTCTAATTGCTAAACATCAAAATCATTGGGGAACAATCAATAAGGTTCAACTTCAGTCCTAAAGGAGAGTTCAACACTTTGGTTAATTATTCCTTTTTTTTATTGGATTTTATTTGATTATTATTTGATATGAATATGCAAGATCCAAAGGGGCTCCATTATGAATGGTTCATTATCTCCTAATGAATATCACAATTTGACTTCTTGTGGAAAATATCTCCTACACTAGCTGATCAATTGATGAGCTAAAGGGGCTCCATGCTGAATGGTTTATAAGGCACAAGGCCTGGCGAAGGTTTTGCAAATGGGGTAGCAAGCTAAGTGGGCTTAACCTTGTAGGAAAGTCCATGGTTAAGCATGCTTGAGTTGGATGACCTCCCAAGAAAGCCTGATGTTTCACCCCTGTAAGCATCACCTAGATCCAATGAGTGCTAAGTGTTTCATTCATCTCATGAGAGATGGGTTCTTGTGAACCACTACTCATGAAACATGGCCCAATGAGTTTGACATGGAAACTACATAGTTGAATCCTAATAGAAATTTCACAATATGCAAGATCTAAGTGAAAAGCTAGGAAATTGATGACTTTCAACATAAACAGTAATTTCCAAAACTCGAAATCAACACGGTAGTTCAGATCTGGAAATAGGAAACAAAGAACCTGTAGGTGCAAACTGGAGTAGAATATGCCTAACAGGGTCGAAGGGCACCCTGGTTTGAGGATGTCTTCCTCAATGGTAATTTCCAGGTTCTGGATTAAAAGGCTTTGTAGATCTGTTCCTCCAAAAAAGCAGCTGAAAAGTGCTAGACACAGTTGGAGGGTGCCCTAGTCTAGGGGTTGGTATTTGTTCTGTAGTGCCCCTCCATAGTTTTCTTTCCTGTTATCTTTGCCAAACTCTTTTAGGCCACTTTTATGTGTGCGTTAATATTTCAGTTTTATTATGATTTTAGATGTATGACACTTCATGGTGAATTTTAATAAATGGATGTTTATGATGTTTATATTGATTCAATTATGTGTTGTTAGTTATGATGATGTTATACTTATTCCAAAATGATGTTTATGATGATGATTATACTTACCCCATACTTGCATGTGTATAGTGTTCATGTATGCTTTTATATTTATGTTTGATGTACTTGATGTGGTTGAGGGACGGAGTCATAGTTACTTGCTTACGAGATCCACACGATCGGCCGATCCCCGCCATTGTATGTTATATCTCTATGATAATATTTTACCGGTTACTGAGAGGGGAGGGGTGAATCAGTAAAACCAATCTCCACTATCTTAAAACTAGCAAACAGATCTTGGAATAAAGAACAGAAAGTTAACAATCATTTACTAGCATAAGTAGAACCACTCAGATCAACACAAGTGTTTATACGTGGAAACCCTCGATTAGAAGGAAAAAACCACAGTGAAACAGAGCTCACAACTTCACTACTGTAGAATGAAGGTGCCCTGTTAGGAGCTTACAAAGCAATGATCATTGTGCTACCCAGTTAAGGGATTTTACAAAGATCGGTTAAGATCTGAACCCTGTTAAAAGTTGCCTGGTTACAGGACTTTGAACATCAACAAAAATGTTACCCTGTTAGGGGATTTTTACAAAGAACCGATCAGGTTCACCCTGATAGAGGGATTTTAATCAGCTTTCATACCTTGTGTAAACAATGATCTAGTATGACACTCACTATCTGATTAGATCATATCTGTTGATTTCTTCTTCAGTTTGTCTGGCTATTGATCTCTGCAAGTTTCTTCACCTTTGTGCCTTTTTGCACTCTATTAAAGAATATCTCTTTTCTTCTATCAACCACACCGTTTTTGTCTTATGACCTGTATATATATTGAAAGAGTTCATCGCAATGAAACCCTTAACTCATAGAACCACCAGGCCGCAAACTCTGCAATGAATCATGCAATCAGCAACAAAACGCGAGTAATGATCTGGAATTCACCATGCAAGACATCCGCAATGATAAAGCTAACTCTTTGTTAAAAAAGCTAACTCCCATATAGTCAGGCTTCTAACTAAAACTGATCCTCTTAATCTGGTGTGGATCTTTAGCTTGTCTTAGACTGAGACTGGTGCAATCTTGTATCCGATTCAACTTATACATGCACTCAGAAACTGGTGCGTGTTGTTTAGATTAGTCTACCAGTGAGTGCACTTCTATCTACCGGTGCATATTCTTATGTTGCTCGGTGACCGATGACAAGAAGACAAGTGTAGTGAATGACCGGTGACTCCTTACCGATACAACGTGTTTGTAGATGAACACTAATGACAACTCAAATTTCTAACAATCTTCCCCTTTGTCATTGGTGGCAAAACTTGTACACAAACTTCACAATACCTTGTATCGGTGGAACAACACTTCCCCTGTTCTGAACTTCCCTTGTCTGAATGCTCCGATTTACTGTGTTGATCCTGCATTGACACTCCTTTTACTCTTCTTCCCCTTTTTGCCTCTATAAGACAAAGGGTAACATTTTTCTTCACATTTGAAGCTTTGTGAAGATATCTTTATATATTGTTTTGGCTTAATGAAGGAATGTGGTCCATTGACCGGTTATATATTCTGAATTCTTTTGGGCTGCAGTCAGAGAGATAATGATATTTTCCATGTCTTCCACAGTTTTGTACGCTAGTTCACTGATGATAGCTTTTGTAGAGGATGCAGTTGAATTCATGATGTCAAATGTTGGTGCCAAGAATATTTGAAATCCAATAATATGTTGAATCCTTTTATTTTTCTCTTCTTCAATTCTCCTCTGTGCAAGAGTTAGACTGGACATTTCTCTATTGTAGGTTGTTGCAATTTTGTTCTTTATATCAAATTGAGAGGATAATGCTTTCATCTCTTTTGTTATCTCGGCAGACTTCTCGGACAAATCTTGCAAAAATACTTCAAAGTTTGATGTTCTACTCATCAAGCTTTCTGCCTCCTGAAGCTGTTGTTGGAGGATTCTCAAGTTGGTTGTCACATTTACTTTGATATTATCAACCTGTTTGTGGAGTATTTCTACTCTTTTCTTTTCGTAGTGGTTGGCTGCCATTATTTCTGGATTTGTTAGATCCTCACCGATTGCTTGCGCCAAAACTTCAAGCTGATCTATGACCGGTTCATCTTCATCTATGTCAGCATCAGGGACAAAGTTGTACAGGATGTTCTTTACATTGGTCAAGACCATATCCTGTTTTCTTTTGGTCAATTCTTTTAGTTTCCTTGTTGACATCTTACTGATGTCTACCACTGTATTTGTAATCCTACTTCTTTTTGCTTCCTTTCCCTCAGCAAATGATAGTTTCCTTTTTGAAGAGGAGCTTGTAATGTCTCTATGTTCTTGTTGGCTTTGCTCTTGCTCCGGTTTTAGTTGTCTGTGTGGACAGGAATCTCTTCTTCTTGCCCCTTATTGTCTTCCATTACTTGATGAGCTCTGCTTTCCGGTTGGACTTCTTCCGGTATCTTACTACCTTCAACATTTTGTTGTTGTTCTCCCAATGGGTCTTATTTTTGTTGCTGCTGCTCAGCTGTATGGAGTTCCCCTAAGGGTATATCAGTTTTTGCTTCTTGTTCAACATTTGTTTGTTCATTAGTTAGGAGCTCCTCTGTTTGAACTTTTTCCTTTTTGGCAGAAGATCCTTCACCATCTATGTGTCCCTCCTTTGGTGTTTGTGCTGGTCTATTTTGATCTTGAGGACCATATTTCTCTAATGCCTTGAAGTCATAATTGTTCCAGTAGCCTAAAGTTTCTTTGTAGACTTTATTCTCATATCCATTCAATATCGCTGCAACTCTCTCTAATGTTTTTAGGTTCATGGATGCTTCTTCTAGTAGAAGCTTTATTCTTTCTTCACTAAATCCAGGCCGGACCTTAAGTAGTGTGTCCCTAGTGATTCTGGTGTTCATGCCTAGACCGGTTTTCCATTTTTCTTGTAGCCTATTGTTTAGTTCCGTTGGGAACTTGGACTTGTAGTCTCTTGGAGTCCTATGATAGTCCATGAAGGTCTCTACAATTCCGATAATCAACTTTTGTTTGTCCTCTTCGTTTAGTACACTATACCATTTGGCTGCATTGTCCACTTCTCAAAGTCCATAACCTCAGTAATTAAGTCATCAACATGCATAGGTTGAAAGTTACCTTTGCTTGGTGAGATGAGAACCGTTGGATTCTTTGTGTGTCCCTTGGTTAAATCCACTAGTACCGGTGCTTCTTTACCAAGTGCTCCTTTCCCTTTACCGATGTTAGGTGTTGGTTTAGCTGTTGCTCTTTGTGCTACTTCTTGTTTTGCTTGTCGCTGGGTCCGAAGAAGTTTGGTCCATAGTGCAACTTCTTCATTATGTACCATTTCAATTTCTCCAATAAGCATGAGGCCTATCCTTCTTATGGTTGCAAAAGTTTTATGACGAAGTTCAGCTTGTTTTGTCGCTTCTTCCAGAGTAAGGTGATCCTGAACCTCCAGAAGAGCCCGTATCCTCTGCTCCTTTTCTCTTTCTTCTGAGGCTTTCCACTGGCCTCAATATTTTGCAGAAGTTCCGGTAGAGTACTATGCAGTCCACCGAGATGAAGATTGAATTTGTGGAGGCAGAATGCTACTGCTTCCTCAATTTTGTCTTTGTCTTCATCACTGCCCAATTCATATCTTCTTCTTACAGAACCCAAATTCCCAACCTTTTTTAGTGCTTCCACAATTTCGTCAATTGTGGGCTTGGCTCGTCTAGGTGGGTTCTCCTTTGATATTTACCGGTCTTCTTCTTCCTAATCAAAGGAACTGTATCTTTGGGGTCTGTTTCTTCTTGTTCTTCCTCTTGGATGCTAGGTGCCAGTTCTTCTTTCTTCCTTCGGCCTTTGGGCTGTTCTGTTGCTGGTTTCTTCCTTGGTGTGGACGTCCTTTTGTAGACAATTTTGATTGGTGCCCTTTTTGACAGATTCTGAAGAATGTCAGTGTACGTGCCGAACCGATTGGCACCAAGATCCAAATTTGCATCATTTATTGCATCAACGTATGCCTTAGCAACTTTGGCTGAGATCTCGTAACCCAGCTCAGGAGCATATGCATCTCTTGGTTCAACTGCTTGAATAATGCAGTTGTCGATGGTGACCAGAAAACATACCTCATCATTGTAATGTTCAACAATTGCTGACGGAACTCTTTCCCTCTCGTGCATCTCTAGTTGAAAGGCTTCAAAATGTTTAGTCATAGCATTGCTTAACCGGTCTCCCTGACTATTTGTCATTTCAATGATTTGATGCATGATCGATTTATCGGTTCTCGAATTCACTTTTCCGAAACCTGGGAAGAAATCCAAGTAGAAAAAGTATAGACACATCAGAAGGGTTCCATACTTCATGGGTTTCTTCACAACTCCAAGCTTCTTCATAGTTTCAAAAATTTGGTTCCGAAGCATTGCACAAATGTCGTATTGGACATTTTCGTGCATGATGCGATGCGCAGCATGAATTGCACCACTTGGTACACTGTTTAAGTTGCTTGACTGACAGACTTTATATCCGATGACAACGGACGCGAAACATACTCCATCTTCAATGTCGTTTATAGTCATGAGTCGACTGTCGTACTTCGACTTGGTTAGCTTGTTGACGACAGAGTCGGAGATGGTGCGCAGAGTTATCGCTTCCCCTTTGTCACTGTATCCGGTCACTCTATGGTGATCCTCTTTGGTGATTTTGTGACATGCGCCTCTGTTGAGCAAGAACCCTGGTTCGTGAAGACGCTCAACACTAGTCTAACTTGGTCCTCCTGAAAGATTACAAGGTAGCACCCACCATTTATTAGACCAGAAGATACCAAATTGGTGTACTTGTCGAGAAGTTTCCCTTCTTCACATAACAACACATACTCTCCTTGAATAAAGGTTTCTCCGAGTTCTTCCTGTCTGGCGTGAATAAACGTTGTAACATCCTTGGTCAAGAAGACTCCTTTTGGTATGGAAGAGAGAGCACCAGCCATGTCGTTTTCTCTATTCTGAACAAGCAAGATGTTGTATGCTGGTCTGTTCATTTGATCTCCTTTGATCAACTTCACGGTAGCGGAAGATGAAGCCATTCTTGCTAACCGGTAATTTGCAGAGAGTTACTTGGATCGATTTGCAAATAGTGATTTCTCAGAGATCAAAGCGTGAACATAATACTCAGCACAAGAATTCACAAATTGCAAAGTAAGCAGAGTGAAAACTTATGAGTGATTTTCCTTTCTTTTATAGGGTTAGGTTATAACGGTAATTACCAAACAGTAACTATTTGTTAAACGGCTATAGTAATAAATGCCTTACCAACTTTTTCTCTTTCCGTTTTGCCAGCCGGTTGACTATAAGCTTGCCTTACCGGTTAATCTTGTAGACCGAGTGAGTCCGATTATCACCAGTCATACTGGGAACGGTAGTGGTCCTACCGGTTCCCTCTAAACCCTCATGGTTTAGTTTGCTGAAGAAATATCACCATCAACAGATGGTGATCTTTCCTCTGTCTTTTCTTCAACGGAGATCTTTGATTCTTTTACGAACCAAATCTGTTTGACTGTTTTCTTAGTCTTTTCTTCCTTGTTGATCTTCTCTTCAGATTTAACCGGTTCCTTCTCCTTGCCGGATGACTAGTTTCTGCACTCTTTGGCTTTGTGTCCCACCTTGTTGCAGTGATAGCAGATTACTCCAATTGCTTTCCATGAGTTCATTCTTTTCGTGTCAGTTGACTTGTGAGAGCCATTGTAATTGTGTAATCCACAGTTCACACAGTTCACTATACTCAAGTCCTTGTTTCTTTTGGTGAGTACCGGTTTTGGGGATCTAAATGTCATTGTCTTGGATCTGCATTTTTGTGCTTTGTGTCCAAATTTATTGCATGCATAGCAGTATCCTCTGAAGCTTCCCTTGCTGCTACTGGACACAGATGTGGGACTGGACCAGCACTCATTGGTCTTGTGGCCCTTTTTACAACAATTCTTGCAGTAGCTATTGTTGGTCTTTACTGGTGCATTCCTGCAATCATTAGTCTTATGACCCAATTTCCCACAGTGTTTGCAAGATGTGTTAGGAAAATTCTTACCTTTTTGCATCAACGATTTCATCTTATCCTTCTTGATTGCTTTTGCCCTGGAGGGCTCACCATTCTTTTTGGCATTTTCACCAATGAATCCAAGACTGGTCTGATCTTTGTGTCTTCTTTGAGCTTTGAGTTGCTTATCAAGCTTAGTTGAACTTTAATTGTATCTTCTCAGTATTTCATTTGTTTCTTCAAGTTCGTTCATCTACTCCCTTAGTTGATGCAATTCTTGAGACAATCTATTGCATGCTTTATTCTTGTCATGCCAGCCTTTCTACATGTGGTCATTTTCTTGGGTGACACTCTGTATGTCTTCTTGAAGTTGTAGAATGATAAGTTCATTTGCCCCTACGACCTCCACTGCCCAGTCCCTTGCTTTCTCAAAGGCTGACAGAGACTTGACTGCTGAATTTTTTTCATCTTTAGCTTTTCTCTTTTTCTCGATTAGTTTAGTCATCCTCTGTAATGACCCTTACCAATAGGCCACTAAAAACCACTAATACTAAACTGAGAAATTTTGTCAAACACTTGGCATGCAAACTGAATACACTGCTGAAAGAAAAATACTGAATATAGGAAATTATTTTGCAATATATGAGTTTGCTGTCCCAAAATTTCAGAATAATAGATAGCAACCAAATACCATCTAAAACACTATCAATGATGTAGGAAATTGCTCACAACCATATGCCATTCATATATCAACAATTTGCAACAATGCCATACATTTTTCAATCAATAATATGATCGTCAAACCCTAGGTTTGCAATATAGATAGACTGAAAATTACAATGCCCTTTCACTTGCAAAATCCTAGCCTTCCTTTGTTCCCAATAATGCCAAATGACAAACAAAGACAAGTACAATGTAAAATAGTAAAGTGCTGAAGCTATATTTTGTACTCAGCTGAAAACATACATTTCTCAGAAAAATATGCCAAATGCCAAATGAGAAATGAGGAACATGATTGTAGATGGCTGCAATAATTTTTCGGACCTGCTTTTTCGAACTGCTTTTTCGGATTTGCTTTTTTGGATCTGCTTTTTCAGACTGCTTTTTTCGGATCTACTTTTTCGGATTGCTTTTTCGGATCTGCTTTTTCAGACTGCTTTTTCAAATCTGCTTTTTTCGGACTACTTTTTCGAATCTTCTTTTTCGGACTGTTTTTTCGGATCTGCTTTTTCGAACTGCTTTTTTCCTCTTGCAACCAAAACTCAAACCCTCAGGTAAATCTAAGGATTCCAAATTAGCTCAACTTGAAATGGCTGAATACCACTTCCAAAGTGCAACCCTTCAAAGGATATTTCACCTCCTCAGTTATGCAAACCCTTAGGAGACTCCGTTCCTAAAGATCAAATGACAATCTATAGACCAAGATGGTGCCACAAATGCTCATAGAGAAAATGTAGTAAAAACATCAAATCAAGGATGTCCAAATGAGAGGCCAAGCACCTCTATTTATTCACTTTTCTAAGAAGTCACTAAGAACTTTTAGAAGCATCCATTATAAAATCCCATTATAATGCACTTTATATAAAAATAACTTTATAAAATCAAAAGTGCAACTCAACTTAAAATTATAACGTTTGGGCCCCACATAACACATAATAATAAAAATATGATAAACACCATCTCTCCAAGAGCAAATAAGACCATCTAATCCCCAAACAATCATCAGAACGACTCTCTCACCAAAACCATCTGCCTACGAGAGTCCATGATAGGCAAATCCACTGAAAAATAACATGTCACTAAAAAGGGGACATGACATCCTCAAGGCATTGTCTTCTTGGTCTCTTTTAAGATTAGTGATCTCATCGGTTAGGATCTGATTCTTTTCCATGAGTTCAGATACTGCCTCCACAACTTCGTCAGATCCACTCTGCCCAGAGAGTTTATTAATGGTTTCATTGCTCTCATTCAGCTGTAGCGCTAGCTCCTTTTTTTCGCCAGTGGTCTCCTCAATCTGTTTTCCAGAGAGGTGATGATGTCATTGGCTTCCTCTAGCTGCTTTTGATACCAATAATCCTCCATGATCTTTTTCTCCAACTGTTAGGCTTTGAAGTAGAGAGAACTTGGCTCTAATACCAATTGATAATATTTTACCAATTATTGAGAGGGGAGGGGTGAATCAGTAAAATCGATCTCCACTATCTTAAACTAGCAAACAGATCTTGGAATATAGAACAGAAAGTTAACAATCATTTACTAGCATAAGCAGAACCACTCAGATCAACACAAGTGTTTATACGTGGAAACCCTCGGTTAGAAGGAAAAAACCACAGTGAGACAAAACTCACAACTTCACTACTGTAGAATGAAGGCACCCTATTAGGAACTTACAAAGCACTGATCATAGTGCTACC
This sequence comes from Chamaecyparis obtusa, assembly GCA_027943335.1. Lineage (NCBI taxonomy): Eukaryota > Viridiplantae > Streptophyta > Pinopsida > Cupressales > Cupressaceae > Chamaecyparis > Chamaecyparis obtusa. Next base: position 335,712 of record BSBK01007531.1, read on the forward strand.
CGGTTAAGGGATTTTACAGAGATCAGTTAAGATCTGAACCCTGTTAAAAGTTGCCTAGTTATAGGACTTTGAACATCAACAAAGATATTACCCTGTTAGGGGATTTTTACAAAGAACCAATTAGGTTCACCCTGATAGAGGGATTTTAATCAGCTTTCATACCTTGTGAAAGCAATGATCTAGTATGACACTCATTGTCTGATTAGATCATATCTGTTGATTTCTTCTTCAGTTTGTTTGGCTGTTGATCTCTGCAAGTTTCTTCACCTCTGTGCCTTTTTGCACTCTATTAAAGAATATCTTTTCTCTTCTATCAACCACACCGTTTTTGTCTTATGACCTGTATATATATTGAAAGAGTTCATCACAATGAAACCCTTAACTCATAGAACCGCCAGGCCGCAAACTATGCAATGAATCATGCAGTCAGCAACAAAACGCGAGTAATGATCTGGAGCTCACCATGCAAGACATCCGCAAGGATAAAGCTAATTCTTTGTTAAAAAAGCTAACTCCCATATAGTCAGGCTTCTAACTAAAACTGATCCTCTTAATCCGGTGCGGATCTTTAGCTTGTCTTAGACCGAGACCGATGCAATCTTGTATCCAGTTCAACTTATACATGCACTCAGAAACCGGTGCGTGTTGTTGAGATTAGTCTACTAGTGAGTGCACTTCTATCTACCGGTGCATATTCTTATGTTGCTCAGTGACCGATGACAAGAAGACAAGTGTAGTGAATGACCAATGACTCCTTACTGATACAACGTGTTTGTAGATGAACACTAATGACAACTCAAATTTCTAACACTCTATACATATATGCACATGCTTGTCTCTTATGCAGGTACCGGGCGTCGACTTCCCTGAATTGTCAGGATGAGCGTGCCCTATCGCTAGTCTCAATGGTAAAAGAGGAGAGATAATATTCAATTCCAAATCCTAACCTAAGCCATAATATTGTCTTGAAATAGTGGATAAGATTCTGTTATTCCTACCCTTTTAAACTCATCCAGTTAACATGAGTTTATACCCCTATTCTTGAGTATGAATGTGGATCCTTAGGTCTTTTTTATTCTTTTGATTTGTGGTTATTGGTGTGATTTCTATATTTAGATCATTCTATTTTTAGTTGTGGGATATTATTTAATTGGAAATTAAATAAATGTAATTATTTAGTTTAATTATTATTTAAAAGTTTATTGTATAGTGGAAGTATTTAATTAATGAAAATTTATTAAATACATGCACCTTAGAATTATGTAATTGTAAATTTACCCTTTTTCAATTAAAATGCATTAGTTAATTTAAGGGTTAATTTAGTATGTGGAAATCATTTTAGCCTAGATGTTTTATTTTTAAATTGAATGCATTAAGTTGCACAATCATAATTGAATAAAATTAAATTAAAATTATTAGTTAAAGTTTGGTTAAGTGTTTTCAACAAAAGGCAAAGTGGACGAGAGACTTGAGTTCAACTGAAATTGAACTGCGAAACAAAGTCCAATTCATGCAAAGCCTTTTTGGTAGAGTCGAGTTCCAAGCCCTCGCACATGGAAGGAGAACCTCTATATGTTGGAGATTCGGCCATGATTTTGAGGACAGACAAGTTGAGGAATTTTGGCAAACAGGTTGAAGGATTTTGGATGAGGAATTTGGATTTGGAAAGCTTCGAAGTTTTGGGATTTTGTCTTCAGCTTTGGTCTACGTTTGAATAATATTCTTCAGTGTTTGAGGTAGGGTTTGACTTCCTTTATGATTATGTTGTTTTGCAATTTGAAAGAGTTGTATGCTTTGTGCCTGTTGATGTTTATGGTTCAAGTTTTTTATTTTGTGAATTCTTCTTCTCTCTCTTTGTATTCTGGAATTGATTTTTATTAAAACAATTCATGTTGCATGCGTTCATTACTTTTGAATTCAAGATTAAATATGATTAGGATTTCAATCTTTTTAAGGAATTAAACTGTATTAAATGAAGTTGAGAAAATACATGTGATTGTGGAAATAAATTAATCTAGAATTTTGAATCTGTAATTATATATATATATATATGGCAATATATATTTATATAAATATATTTACTGGTTTTAACTAAACTAAATAGAATAAAATTTAATTAAATTAAAATGGAATTTAAATAAAAAAAATTTTAAAAAAATTTAAAAATTAATTAAAGGTTTAATTTTATTTAGTTTAGTTAAAACCAATAAATATATTTTATTTAGTTTAGTTAAAACTAGTAAATATATTTATATAAATATATATTGACATATACATACAATATATATATATATATATATATATTATTACAGATTCAAAATTCCAGATTAATTTTTTTCCACAATCACAGGTATTTTCTCAACTTCATTTAATACAGTTTAATTCCTTAAAAAGATTGAAATCCTAATCACATCTAATCTTGAATTCGAAAGCAATGAACGCATGTAGCATGGATTGTTTTAATAAAAATCAATTCTAGAATACGAAGAGAGAAGAAGAATTCATAGAATAAAAAACTTCAAGCGTGAACATTAACAGACACGAAGCATACAGCCTTTTCAAATTGCAAAACAACATAATCATAAAGGAAGTCAAATCCTACCTCAAACACCGAAGAATATTATTCGAACGAAGACCAGATCTGAAGACAAAATCCCAAAACTTCGAAGCTTTCCAAAACCAAATTCCTCACCCAAAATCCTTCAACCTGTGTGCCAAAATTCCTCAACTTGTCTGTGCTCAAAATCATGGCCAAATCTCCAACATATAGAAGTTCTTCCACATGTGAGGGCTTGGAACTCGACTCCACCAAAAAGGCTTTGCATCAATTAGACTTTGATTCGCAGTTCAATTTCAGTTGAACTCAAGTCTCTCCTCTACTTTGCCTTTTGTTGAAAACACTTAACCAAACTTTAACTAATACCTTTAATTTAATTTTATTCAATTATGATTGTGCAACTTAATGCATTCAATTTTAAAATAAAACATTTAGTCTAAAACAATTTCAACGTGCTAAATTAACCCTTAAATTAACTAATGCATTTTAATTGAAAAAGGGTAAATTTACAATTACATAATTCTAAGGTGCATGTATTTAATTAATTTTCATTAATTAAATACTTCCACTGTACAATAAACTTTTAAATAATAATTAAACTAAATAATTACATTTATTTAATTTCCAATTAAATAATATCCCACAACTAAAAATAGAATGATCTAAATATAGAAATCACACCAATAACCACAAATCAAAAGAATCAAAAAGACCTAAGGACCCACATTCATACTCAAGAACAGGGGTATAAACTCACGTTAACTGGATGAGTTTAAAAAGGGTAAGAATAACAGAATCTTGTCCACTATTTCAAGACAATATTATAGCTTAGGTTAGGATTTGGAACTGAATATTATCTCTCCTCTTTTACCATTGAGACTAGCGATAGGGCGCGCTCATCTTGACAATTCAGGGAAGTCGATGTCCGGTACCTGCATAAGAGACAAGCATGTGCATATATGTATAGAGATATAACAGACAATGGCGGGGATCGGCCGATCGTGTGGATCTCGCAAGCAAGTAACTACGACTCTGTCCCTCAACCACATCAAGCACATCAATCGTAAATATAAAAGCATACATGAACACCATACACATGCAAGTATGGGGTAAGTATAATCATCATCATAAATATCATTTCGGAATAGGTATAACATCATCATAACTAACAACACATAACTAAATCAATATAAACATCATAAACATCCATTTATTAAAATTCACCATGAAGTGTCATACATCTAAAATCATAATAAAACTGAAATATTAACGCACACATAAAAGTGGCCTAAGAGAGTTTGGCAAAGATAACAGGAAAGCAAACTATGGAGGGGCACTACATCCACCTCCCCTAGAAATAGGTTTACTCCTGGAAGCCTACGAACAAAAAAGGAACATAAGTCCCGTAAACCTCGCTACACGCAACTAAAATCTAAGCAAAGGATCACTAAGTAGGTCCCATCATACCCTTCCCTGCCTTGTGGTTCGAACTCTGAGGATCGTTCCCTACTACAAAAGCCCCATGGGATCTACCTGCATCACCCACTGTAGGCTCAGAAGCTATCGGTCTGTCCTGAATACTATCCAAAACACTGGGGACATTTGTTTGCCTTATGACCGTGTTGGCCACAAGAGAAACAATCTCCACTAAATCCTCTCCCTGCTGAAGGTGTACTAGACTACTGAAAGCTACCTCTACTAACCTCCTAATGAAAACTCTGAGCAGGCTGACTATAAGGATGACTCTTAATTCGTTGAGCATTACGGAAGTTCTTGGACAGAGAACCACTGTCGTGAGCTGTGGAAGAGAACCCCTTCTGCTGCTGATCCTAATTACCTTGTGAAAAGGTAGAAGGGTTCTAAGAGTTTCCATTCTTCTGAGACTGATCCCCCCTAGATCCTGAAGATGCATGACCCAAAGCTAGGTTCGCCTCCACCAAGGTAGCCTCAATAACCGCCTCCTTGAGGGTCTTAGGTTCGAAAAGCCTAACGTCCCCAACGACGCGACCATTAAGCCCCCTAATGAAATGCTGAACCATCAGTGCTTAATTATCACCAAAACCTGCGTAGGGCTTGAGCTCGAAGAAATGATGCTCATAATCTTGACTAGACATAGTCAATTGCCACAAGTTGTGAAACTCATCTGCACACTGTTGTTGCCACTGATCAGATAGAAACCGTTCCCGAAATTTCTCAAGAAATAACTCCTAGGTGACAGCTTCCATACTAAATCCAAGTTTTTGCTCTTCGATCCACCACCAAATAGCTGCAAAATCTTCAAGGTGCATGATGGCACACCTCGCCTTAACATTGGTATCGAATTGTTGCATAGCAAAACATTGATCCAATGCAATGAGCCATGTCTCTACCTCCAAACCAGTACCGAGACCATCAAAGGGAGGAGGCTATGATCTCAAAGGATCTCTCATCTAATTAGCCTTTAGGGCTTCCAGACCAATGGTAGTGTCCTTCCTCTTAAGACTCTTGGATCTCTGTCTATCCTCATTCCTAGAATGGTGTGACTCACCTCTCTCAGTCCTATTATGAATAGGTAGATGTTTTAGGATGGTCTGAAGTATCTTCCTGGTATTCAGCTCTCTAGAATCACCACGCTGCTCACCACTATCCTCATGCAAACTCTCAGCTCTATGACTCGCAGCCCGCAGGAGGGCTAGGATTCCTACCCCTCCCATGTCCTCTACTACGACCTCCACTACGGCCTCTACCAACAGATCTAGCTCCAGAAACCATCTCTCCTACAACACCCAAACAGAAGAACAATAACTCAAAACCAGCCCTGAATAAAAGAAAGACATGATATATAAAATGAATAGTCTGAAATACAGAGTGTTGAATGTCTAAGTTTTGTTTCAAGTCTTAACCGCAAAAAAAAACATCTAATGGGCACACAACTTCCCAGAGTTCGGCTGCCGTGTAGCAGTACCTTGCAGGGTACTGACGCACGTCAGTACCCTCCTGACGGCATGGGCCCCTCTATTTCTTTTATGAATTGGGTTATTTTAAATGGCTTTTTAATAATTATTATTATTTGATTTCATTTTTAAAGGGCATTTTCATTATTATTATTATTTTTGTTAAGGGGTAATTTTGTTTAAAATTTAGTAATTGGTTGTTTAATTAAAATGCATGGGTTTTGTTTTGTAATATAGCTACTTATTTTTATATATTTAAGATATAAAATATAGGTACTATAGTGTAGTATATTTATGCAATTAATTATTAATTTATTTTTGCTTGGCATTCGATTATTTTTGCATGTGGTTAATTGTGAAATTTTTTCGCCCTTGGACCTTAGTTGTGAATGTTTAATCATGCAAATTGACTTTTAAGACAATTTGATTGATTAAATTTAAGGGGTTAGAATTGTCAACCAATGGGTATGAAATCCAGAGGCGAGAATTAGATATTTTATCATGTTTGTTTGCCTTGCATACTATATTGTGTCGGTTAACTTGTTCTATGATGATTCTGGTTTTGCATGTTCCTGTCACCGTTGGAACTAGTTGTTTAGATTTATGAGTTGTGTTAACTCGGAGTTATGCTTTGATCTTGTGAAACCCTAGGGGTAGGTTATCTAAGTGTATAGGCGAGAAGTGGCTTGTAATTGGTGTCAGAGCCTGGAAGTGGCTGCCAGGATATCCTATTACAAGTAGCTTAATAAGTGATAATTAACGACATTGAGAGTTTAAAATGAATTTAATAAGATATTATGTGCCTCGCCCATGCCTGAGTTCCTGATTGACTTTTGACTAGGATGGGAGTGAGAAGATGCTTGCCACCTATGTGGACTAGATATGGCATAGTTAGTACCTTGTCTACACGAGAGGTTACGATACCACATAGAGTCACTAGGGCATTGGGGTCTTGAGAGACTACGAGGATAACCCTAAAGTTGGCTTGTGTGATGACACTTCCCTTTATGCATCTTAGGTTTCCTGCGTATGTTGGTTGCCTCTGGTTGAGTATGTTTTACCTTGTTATCCTATTGTACCTTTTGAGTTAGAAAGCTTTCAGGATCTCTTCCTTAACTTGTTCTGTTGGTGTTTGTTATCCGGGTGGGATCTGATGTTATCTCCTCAGCACGGTGGGAGTGGACCATTTAGGTTCCACGAGGTCGGGTGGTAGTGATTCTTTTACCATTTGAGATTCCGACATTCGTGTATCGGAGCTAGATGATCCCTGTAGCAGTTGATCCTTCTTGTTCTTCATTATGGAGATGTGTTCTTATCTTCTTATTCTATGTGGTCTTGTATCTTCTTATTCTATGTGGTCTTGTATCTATGTGGTCTTGTATCATTGTATTACATACCCTACGACATGTGCAGTGGATGTAGATTATTATGGATACCTTATGGTACCAGTTGTATTTATATTATCTTTTATATGATGTATTTATCATTCATTTGTCTACATGAGATTTGTAATTATATCTAATCTAAATTAATTAATTAATGCTTATGTAATCTACATCAAGGAACCCTTGAGAATTGTAATCTATGTGAGTTGTATGTTATATTGTATTGCTTCCGCATTGCAAAAACATTATTGTTATTGTTTGTTAACTCTAAAAAAAATTATTCTACAAACTTAGTTGCATGTTTAGGTTAAGTTCTCTTGGGTTCCCTGGCAGGCATTACATGTTCAAAGCTAAATCATTTGTCATTGTTTACCCTATACGCCTATTGAACTCTTTGTGGTTTTACTTGAACCTATGCACATGAAAAGAGGAAAAAATGTTGTGTTGTATAGGAGCTTGCCTAAGTCAAACCCCATGTTGGTTTTTCCACTTCCACTACAACAATGTTTGATAAAAAGAAAGCTTGTCCTTAGAAAATATGGAGGCTAAACCTTAATGGAAATTCTTGAAATGATAAATGTTACCATTGATATGAAACTCTTGCCTAGAAATCTCATACGAATCTTGATGTTGCTTGACTGATGTTAATGTGTGTCCTCATCACACATATAACATGATCATGATTGCTGAAACATGGGTCAATGAGTTTGACTTGATACTACACAATTGAATCCTGACAACAATTTCACAATGTGCAAGATCTAGGTAAAATGCATCGAAATTGATAACATTCAGCATAAATAGTAAGATTGTAATGTTCCCTTTTCGGTCCCTTTCTTGACTATCTCTAAACTTCCCTTTTGTGGGTCTGAATCATATTTAGGGATTATAATTTGTAATATTTCAACCTAAGATGTTGTCTTCCATAAAATTGATATATTATAATTACTATCTTTTAATCCCTTGTCTTGTAAATTGCTATTGGTCAGGGTTATAGAAGTCATCTTCCTATTAACATAGATCTCTTTCTATTATTGTTATTCTATGCACATGCGCCCTGGTGTTACCACTGGTGGAATCATTCTACGTGAGACTGTAACATTCTCTATATAGTGTTATCTTATACCTCAAGAAACAACCATTGTATGACTACGGGCCCAATCTTGCAATTACTCGAAACCATATGTGTCAATCTTGTATGTGAATCCACTTATCTCCTACTACCTGTGCCGATTTCTCCATTTTATATTCCCCTAGAGCACTTGGGCTCCTTGCATGAGACTCAAGTAACAATACTCGATAGCCGAATATATTTGTTGTTGTCGTCTCTGTCACTCCCTCCTACACTGGCTTGTATCTTTTCCATAGTACCATTCTGGAGTGTATTCTATTGTCGTGTATCTCTTCGTATTGTTTCCTATGGTCCTAGTTCATGGTAAGGGACTTGGACGTTGATGATGTTATTTCCCTGATTTTCCTTTCGTTTTTATTGTTGTTTGCTGACAGTTTGAATCTGATTCGATACTGACTGAATGCTTTATCTGCTAACTGGATTACTATGGCTGAGCGTTGGCTTGACTTGTATGAACCAATTAATTGCCGGCTTCCACATTGATTCAATTATTTTGTGTCGACTATATGCGGTGGGTGCTGAGTGTGACTATCTTCTCCCTGTTTCCTGTTTCCAGTGGTCGCTGATTGATCTGCTATGATATCTTAATTGCCGAGAGCACATGTTCAATTCCCACCATTTATATATAGTCGAATGGTTATGACCCTTGGAGACACGACTTCTGGTCACTACTAAAGGATGCCGACTATTTAGTTGACATAATATTCTTTGCTTAATTTATATATTATTAATTATTAGTATCGATTGTTGATGTTATATTTATATTATTTAATGAGATTTTATATAATATTTATATATTTAATATGTAATATTATATATATATATATATATATATAATATTTTCAATATGTTATTTCTATTTTATATTCTTGACATATAATATTTGATATACTATATTTAATTATATCTTATATTATTTAATTATCTATTATTATATTAACAATATATTTATTATATATTAATAATAAATTTATTATTATTATTTATATAATTATTTATCGACTTATATTTAATGTTATCATCTATTTATCAATTATTCTTTCGGGGAGGGAACATTACAGTCCGCCCTTCCTCAAATTGCTTGCCCTCAAGCAATGCCAATTAATATGTGTAGCTTCTTATACACAACCTTGATAGTGATCAATAAATTCATAGCTTGGGTTCACTCTAATTATTCTCTTATTCTAGTGTCCTGCACATAGGACATACACTTGAAAATACAAAGTATGCATGTGAATGTGGGATAAAACAAACTAGAAGCATATACTTGAATGCATGAAGACACAAAGCAGACACAATGTATACACACTAATGCATGAAGACACAAAGCAAACACAATGTAGACATGTAATGCATTCATTCTTGATTAAGCCCTACAATTTACAATTTTCAATGAGCTAGGGTTAGGGAAATGTTTTACGAAATTTACTTCTTTATGCTTTTGATTATGAATCCTACAACCACAAAGTGAACATGAGTACATAAATATGTATATATAAAAGTTTCAAAGAAAACTTGAGTCATGATAAGTTAGTCCAAGTCAATTTCATGCTAAGCCCAAGAGCAGAACTTTGGCCCCCTTGGCCTCATGGCAGGTGTTAGGCATCCACGCGAGGTGGTCTACTTAGCGGAATGCTTGTCTTACTTATCTATCTATACTTGTCTTGTGGAAGGGTGCCCTTACTATCTTTCCCTTAACTAGTACTGCAATAGGGTTCCTTAGTGGCCCTCCCTTGATTGCAGACTCCATAGGAAAGCTATATACAATAGGGTGTCTATATAGCATTTCCCTTAACTAGTACTGCAATAGGGTGCCTTAGTGGCCCTCCCTTGATTGCAGACTCCATAGGAAAGCTACATACAGTAGGGTGTCTATATAGCCTTTCCCTTAACTAGTACTACAATAAGGTGTCTTAACAGATCTCCCTTGATTGCAGACTCCATAGGAAAGCTACATACAGTAGGGTGTCTATATAGCCTTTGCCTTAACTAGTATTGCAATAAGGTGTCTTAATAGATCTCCCTTGATTGCAGACTCCATAGGAAAGCTACATACAATAGGGTGTCTATATAGCCTTTCCCTTAACTAGTACTGCAATAAGATGTCTTAACAGATCTCCCTTGACTGCAGACTCCATAGGAAAGATACTTATAGCCTTTCCCTTAACTAGTACTGCAATAAGGTGTCTTAGCAGTTCTCCCTTGATTGCAAACTCCATAGGAAAGATGCTTGAGATAAGATGTCTTTATAGCCTTTCCCTTAACTAGTACTGCAATAGGGTGTCCTAACAGTTTCCCCTTGATTATAGACTCCATAGGAAAGCTACAATGTAGGATGGTGGAATTACTGTGCCTAGGGTGCATGAAACAGTCTACAAGAGGCTCCCTCATGGTTCATACCCGTTTTGGGACTCTCCCCCTCAATGTGACCGGATTACTCCGCCTTTCCCTCCACAAACCCCCTATCCTATGTTCTTCAACATGTTGCTCATCAAGTTTATCTCCTACCCCGGGTAATGCCTGCATCATCATACATATAAATTTATCTAAAATAATGAAATTTATATTAATATTCAACATAATAATACTATGCATGATTTGAAACGATAACTTATCTTTGTTCATTGTTGCGACATGACGTTATTAATCGTAGATCTCTTTATACAATATAATGATGACTTCTCTTTTATCGATTCAATGCTAGGTGGTAGGATCGTGATAAGTTTTTTGTTGCTCCATAGCTTCTATCTTCTATATTAATCTTTCATGGCAAATTTTTTTTTATACCTTCTTCTATTCTACCCTACAGGATGGCAAGATCATGCTCTGATACCACTTGTAATGATCTCTTTTTGGACACTTACTTGAATTGTTCTCAAATACCTTATTAGGGTTTGGTTTATGTTTAAGAATGAAACATTACAATGTTTCATACTATGAGGATGCCAATTTCCAGTAATTATCATACGTCATTATGCATATAAATTATATTATATTAAGAATAATCTCTAATTCACAATATATGCTTAAGCTCTAATTCTTTACTTCACTCCTAACCACAGATCTTAAGAAAGATGGTAGATTTATTGTGCTAGGATGCATGCATAGTCTACAAGTGGATTCCCTCAAGGTTCTACCTATCTTGGGATCTTTCCATCATGTGACCAATTACTTGCTTCTTCCTACACACACTCCCTATCCCCTTAATAGTGATTAGTGAGTTATTAAGGAATTGAATAAGTAGAATATTTGCAAATAGCAGTTCAGATTTGGAAATAGGGGACAAAGAAGAACTTGTACATGCAATCTAGAGTAGAATATTTGCACAGGGTTGCAGTACGCTCTAGTCTAAGGGTGTCTTCCTCAACAGTAGTTTCCAGATTTTGGATTAGAAGGCTTTGTAATTCTATTCAACTAAAAAATCAGCTAAAAAAGTGCCAGACACGGTTGGAGGATGACCTGGTCCAAGGGTTTTGCCTATTCAAAGTTAGATTGTTCGTCGTTGTTTTTCCTACGCACCTTTAGCACTCTGTGGTTGGATCTAAACCTATAGACATGAAAAAAGGAAAAAATGTTGTGCTGTATAGGAGCTTGCCTATGTCAAACCTCGTTGTGTTCGGGTTTCCACTTCCACTACAACAATGTTTGATGAAAAGAGAGCTTGTCCTCAAAAAAGATGGAGGCTAAAACCTTAATGGAAATGCATGAAATGATAAATGTTACCATTGATTAAACTCTTGCCTAGAAGTCTCACACAAAGCTTGTTGTTGCTTGACTGATGTTAATGCATGTCTTCATCACAAAGGAACACATATAACTTGATCATGATTGCTGAAACATAGGTCAATGAGTTTGACTTGGAAACTACACACTTGAATCCTAATAGTAATTTCACAACATGCAAGATATAGATAAAATGCTAGGAAATAGATAACTTTCAACATAAATAGTAAGATCCAAAACTCAAAATCAACATAGTAGTTTAGATCTGGAAATAGGAGACAAAGAACATGTAGGTGCAATCTGGAGTAGAATATGCTGGATGGGGTTTGAGGGCACCCTGGTCTAAGGGTGTTTTCCTCAATAGTAATTTCTAGATTTTGGATTAGAAGGCTCTATAGATCTATTCCTCCAAAAAATCAGCTAAAAAGTGTCAAACACAGTTGGAGGGTGCCCTAGTCCAAGGGTTCTGCCTATTCAAAGTTAGATCATTTTTTGTTTTCCCTACACACATGTAGCACTCTTGAACCTATGCACATGAAAATAGGACAAAATATTGTGTTGTATAGGAGCTTTCCTAAGTCAAATCCCATGTTGGTGTTCTCACTTCCACTACAACAATGATTGATGAAAAGAGAGCTTGTCCTCAGAAAAGATGGAGGCAAAAAACTTAGTGGAAATGCTTGAAATAATAAATGTTACCATTGATATGAAACTATTGCCTAGAAGTCTCACACAAAGCTTTATGTTGCTTGACCGATGTTAAAGCATGTCTTCATCACGGAGGAACACATAGCTTGATCGTGATTGCTGAAACTTGAATTTTTGAATCCTTGATTATAGACTTGTGCCCAATTGCCTTGAATATGCTTTGATTGATTGTTCAATTGTGGATCATTGATAATTTTAGGGAATTGTATTTGTATGCAACTTCACCTTTTCGAAATTAATTTTCGGTGAAGACCAACATCAAGGAACACTTCCTTGCAAATTGCAAAGCCGACTGTTCTAGTTTCAAATTTGAGGCCACACTACCTAGACAAGGGCACTATGCACCCTAGTCCAATAGGGCAGGGGCATTGAGCGCCCTAGTCCCAATAGCCATTGGCAAAACAAAGGTAGTTGAGTTGGGGTGTCATGCTCCCATTCTTAAACCAATAATACTAGAGAAATTAAGTACTTTGTTATCAAGGCGTGGCATGTTGGCATTAAGTGATGAGAACCAGTAAGCCTGTCACTGGTAGTCACCGGTACTGGTGTTGTCATTGATTGGAAAAAAGAGCATAGAGACTTGTCATCTCTATAAAGTCCAAATACCACCGGTCACTATACAAGTCCTTAGCCACCGCGCTATGTACACAGTAAAGGAAAAGAGGATTCCAGCATCCGCTAAAGAACCGTGCTACAAATGGTAACCAACCGAGGATGGATCAACCGGTACGCCGAGCAACGGTAACCAACCGAGGATGGATCAACCGATGCGCCGAGCAAAGGATAGCAAACCGAGGACTGTAGAAACCGGTAAGCCACAACAGGTCAAAGACTCTCACCTATTTACAACATAAAGAGCTCAACCAATATATTATAAGACTTCGGTATGAACCAAGGAAGTCATAGTCAACTGTCTGTTCCAACCAACTCTTCTTGACCAGGATTTATTACAATAAATCCGAGTGACTTTGAGTTATCTTGGTGATCGGTTTGAGGCGTAGTTGAAAGATCTAAAGCCGGAATCAGTGGCTTTTTGAGGCGCGGTTGAAGGATTTATAGCCGGCATCAGTGGCTTTAAATCAAAGTGTTATCTCCTGTGAAGGAAAGTTGCCTAGCACACAGTCACTGTTTTCTTCATTAGGCAGATAAGCAAGGGCATGCATCAAATGTTTTCCTTAGATAACTGACACTTCACTACATGATGAATCTGATAAGGATCTGAAATTAGGTCATGCATGATGAGCACAATTAGGGTTTGGACCCTATATATTCTACTACCTAAGGCAAATAAAAGTTGCCTTCATTCTGTCGAGAAAAAGAGTGAACCTATAAGCTGCTAAAGCCAGGGTGAAATAGATAGAAGAAGTGAAAAAGAAGAACTGTGCTAAGAAGCACAGAAGTAGAGGAGAAGACACTTGCACCGACCGGTGTTACTTCTCAGTTGAGCACGAATAGAGATTTTATCAGACTGTGTGTAGTCAACTGTAAAAGGTCATTCACTCTATTGTTTTCTAGCAAACTACAACAGTTAAATCCCAGAATTTGGGTGGACTCTAACAGGTCCCTTGTATCAAATCCCTTAACCGGGTGACATCCTTCAACGTGTTCAAAGTCCTCTAACCAGGCAAGTCCTAACAGGCCTTATTGTAACAAATCCCTTAACCGGGTCGCATCTAGCAAATGCGTTATTATCCTCTAACCAGGAAGGCTCCTAACAAGGCGTACTCCAAAAGAGTACAAATTTTGTGAGGTCTCCTCACACCATGGTTTTCACCCTAATCGGGTTTCCATGTGATAAATTTGGTGTCACTGTGTGATTGGTTGCTTACTATTATTATATGCATGAATCTGTTTTCCTTTCAGTTGTAAGTTAACTTCATCAGATTTGTAGGAGTAAAGTTTTAGAGGTGTCGATTCACCCCTCCCCTCTTAGCACCGGTTGAGACTGTCAATTGGTATCAGAGCCACGTCATGTTTTCTTTGCCAAATAACCACTCAAAGAAAAAGTCAAGATGATGAGAAAGGAAGGACCAAAGTTTTCAAAGGAAAACTTCACCTTGTGGTGCAGTAGAATGAAACTATAGATGAAGACCACTGGAGATCAATACTGGAATCATGTTGCCAACAAGTACACTGAACATGCTGGCACGTTGAAACTTGATGAATAGAAGATCAAGACCGAGCACACGGCTGCTATGGATATGATAGCTATAGCACGCTACCTGATCATGTCTATGCTGAGATTGAACATCTTGAATCTGCCTTCAAGATGTGGGGCAAGCTACAAACAGTTTATGGAGGGGATCCTAATGTTCAAAGAGTCAAGGTCGAAAGCCTCAGAGGAAAGTATGATGATATGAGGATGAATGAAGGAGAAGACATCGAGCAATACATCAACCGGATCAAATAAGTGATCAATTCTACCAAATGCACTGGAGGAAAGCTCAGTGAAGAGGAAGTAATTAGAAAAATAATGAGAACTCTCAGACCTCAGTATGCCATCAAGATCTCTATCATTCAAGAGCTCAGATCGGTGACCAAAGATCAAGTCACTCTAGACTCCCTAATCGATAAGCTGGCTGCCTTTGAATTAAGTAATTTTGATAATAGCTTACCCATTCAGGAAGTAGCTTTCAATTCTTCTGCCAATATCTCTTCCACTAAAAAGAGAAGAGAAACCGGTAACTACTCTACCGATAAGAGTGGCAACCTTGCTGAGAATCTGCTCTCAAAAGAGATGGAGCAAGAAGAGTTTGAAGCACTCATTGCAAGAAGATTCCCTAGAGGGAAAGGGAAGTACAAGGGAAAGCTCCCTTTGAAATGCTTCTCTTGCAACAAAATAGGACATATTGTTGCAAGATGTCCTGATAATGAACATAAAGATAAAACAGACTGGTTCAAGAATAAAGCAAAGGAATCCTATCTTGTAGAAGGAGTCACAGATAATGAATCTGAAGACTCGAAGGATCCAGAAATTGCATTTGTTGCAATAAAGGAGGAGAGCCCAGTAATAGAAGAAGTTGCACTCATATCAAGATCTCATCAGTATGATGACTAGATCATTGACAGTGGATGCACTCACCACATGACTGGTGGCAAGAACAAGTTTATCAATCTGGAGCTCAATGATAGCGGATCAGTTACCTTTGGGAACAATGTTCTCTGTGCTATCAAAGGTAAAGGTTCTATTGCTCTCTGCAACAATGTTGTCTGTGAAGATGTGTACTAGGTTGAAAGACTCAAATACAACTTGATAAGCGTTGCTCAACTAAACAACAAAGGATTCCTGCTGGAATTCGGACAAGGTTCCTGTATAGTAAAGAATCAATCCGGAACTCATCTCGCAACTGGTAGAAAGAGCAAAGGTAATCTTTTCTATCTTGACTCAATGGAAGGAGCCTGTCTCATAGCCTTGGTCAAAGGAGAATCAAGCAAAATCTGTCTTATGACCAAAGTAGACAACAACTAGTTATGGCACAGGAGGCTCTGCCACAGAAACTTTGACAATATTGTCAAAGTGAGCAAAAAGAAAATGGTAAGAGGACTTCCTGAGATTACAAAGCCCATCAAGGGCATTTGTAAAGATTGTCAGTTGAGAAAGCTGACCAGAACATCTTTCAACAGCAAGTCTTTCTCTGCTAAGAATGTTCTAGATCTGGTGCACACTGACCTATGTGGACCAATGAGAACAAAGAGTTACCATGGAGACCGGTACTTTATGCTCTTTGTGGACGACTTCTCCTGAATGATGTGAACACTCTTTCTTAAGGAGAAATCAGAAGCTTTCCACATGTTCAAAATCTACAAAGCTAGAGTGGAAAAAGAGACCAGTAAAAGCTTGAAGTGTTTGAGATCAGACAGAGGAGGTGAATTTACCTCTCAAGAGTTCACTCACTAATGTGAGGAACATGGAATAAAAAGACAGCTATCTGCACCAAGGACTCCTCAGCAAAATGGAGTAGCAGAAAGAAGGAACAGAACGCTGATTGATTGTGCTAGAACATTGCTGATTCAGAAAGATCTATCTCATCACTTCTAGAGGGAAGCTGTCAATACTGCTGTCTACACACTCAACCGAGTTCAAGTCAAAAAAGGTACCGGTAAGACTCCTTATGAACTTTGGTTCAAGCATACTCCTAGTGTAGGCTACTTCAAAATCTTTGGTAGTAAGTGCTACGTTAAAAGAGATATGTACTCTGGGAAGTTTGATCCCAACAGCGATGAAGGAACATTCTTGGGTTACTCTACCAAAAGAAAGGCCTATCGGTGTCTGAACAAAAGAACAAGGAAGATAGTTGAAAGCATCAATGTAAAAGTTGATGAATCTTCATAACAAAAAATGAAGACCGATCATGATGATGATGACAGTCTTCAAGGCCTAAATGAAGGGAATGCCTTTGAGTTCAACAAAGCTATGACTGAAAATGAAGGAGAAATACACATGAACAGACATCTGGAGCAAGAGATTGTACCTAAACCCAACAGGTTGACACAAGATGGCGAACAAGTTGAGGTCTTGAACCATGATGAAGATAATGCTCAACCGAAAGAACCAGACCGGGAACAGAGACCTGTTCTTCCAAGGTATGTCACATCATCCTACTGACAATATAATTGGCGACAAACATGCAAATATTTTAACTAGGAAAAAGGCCAAAGAAAATATCTTCTTACTTTCCTGTATAGAGACCAAATCCACCACGGAAGCTCTAGAAGATGATAATTGGGTCAAAGCCATGGAGGAAGAAATTGAGCAAATTGAAAAGAATGATATATGGGAGCTTGTACCAAGACCAAAGGACAAGAATGTCATAGGGACCAAGTGGGTCTTCAAGAACAAGTTGAATAAGGATGGAAAATTAATAAGAAATAAAGCAAGATTGGTCTGCAAAGGATATGCCCAGGAAGCTGGACTGGACTATGGAGAAACCTTTGCACCAGTAGCAAGATTGGAAGGAGTAAGAATTCTACTCGCTTATGCTGCTCACAAGGGATTCAAAGTTTATCAAATGGATGTTAAGTCTGCATCCCTAAATGGAATACTGGAGGAAGAAGTCTACATACAACCGGAAGGCTTCCAATCTGCACATAAGGATGGAATGGTCTGTAAACTGAAGAAAGCTTTTTATGGGCTTAAACAAGCTCCAAGGGCTTGGTATGAGACATTGCACTCATACCTTCTGACCATAGGATTCACAAGAATCAGGGACAACAGCAATATTTATCTCAAGACCGAAGAAGATGGAAATCTAATTGCTGAGATCTTCGTGGATGATATCATCTTTGCAGGTGATGATAGGATGAACAAAGCCTTTGCTGGAGAGATGAAGAAAGAATTTGAGATGTCTATGATTGGCGCAATAAAAAATTTCATTGGACTACAGGTCCATCAACTGAAAGAAGGAATTTTTATTTCTCAGTCCAAATATATCAAAGAAATTCTTAAAAACTTTGGACTTGATGATTCGAAACCGGTTGGAACCCCAATGATAACTAACCTCAAGTTATCAAAGGAGGATGATGCCAAAGAAGTACATGAAACAATGTATCAGTCCATGATAGGTAAATTGCAGTATGTCGTTCACAGTAGACCGGACATTGCTCATGCAATTGGCATAATGGCAAGATTCTCTGCAAATCTAAAAGAGACACATCTAATTGCAGTAAAAAGAATCTTCAGATATCTAAGAGTAACTGAGGATTATGGACTATGATTTCCTCACAAGGAAGTATTCGAAATAAAAGTTTACACTGATGCAGATTGGGCAGGAAACATTGATGATAGAAAGAGCACAAGTGGTGGTGCATTCTTTCTCGGTGGAAGAATTGTTTCATGGACAAGCAAGAAACAGAACTGCATATCCCAATCTACTGCAGAAGCGGAATATGTTGCTGCAACAATCAATTGCACACAGGTGATCTAGATAAAACAACTATTAGAAGGAATTAAAGAACGGGTACCTGAACCAATTGCTATCTATTTTGATAGCACCAATGCAATTAACATATCCAAGAACCCTGTCATGCACTCCAAGACAAAGCACATTGCTATCAAGTATCATTACTTGAGAGAGCTTGTACAAGACAAGGAGGTGAGATTAGAGTATGTTCCCACCAAGGAACAAATTGCTAATATCTTCACTAAGTCTTTACCAAAGAGTACTTTCGAGTATCTCCGAGGTAAACTAGGGGTGATACCCCTTCATGATCTTCAGTAAATCTGAAAAGGTGGTCAACAGTTCATTGTGCTTCAACAGAGGGTTACACCTCATCTTTTCTGGACTGATGAAGGAATGCTGCTCATAGGGGGAGTAGATTAGACAAAGGTAGTCTCTCTAACTAAGCCTTTGGTATCATTGTCAAAAAGGGGGAGAATTTAGCAATAACCGGACGACTGTAGCAGTTGCAGATGTACAGAGATATAAGCACAGTAAGCTCATTGCCCATCATAGTTTTGCCATCAATGCCAAAGGGGGAGATTGTTGGCATTAAGTGATGACAACCAGTAAGCCTGTCACCGGTGGTCACCGGTACTGGTGTTGTCATTGATTGGAAAAAAGAGCATAGAGACTTGTCATCTCTATAAAGTCCAAATACCACCGGTCACTATACAAGTCCTTAGCCACCAGGCTATGTACATAGTAAAGGAAAAGAGGATTCTAGCATCCGCTAAAGAACTGTGCTGCAAACGGTAACCAACCGAGGATAGATCAACCGGTACACCGAGCAACAGTAACCAACCAAGGATGGATCAACCGGTATGCTGAGCAAAGGATAGCAAACTGAGGACTGTAGAAACTGGTAAGCCGCAACAGGTCAAAGACTCTCACCTGTTTACAGCATAAAGAACTCAACCGATATATTATAAGACTCCGGTATGAACCAAGGAAGTCATAGTCAACTGTTTGTTCCAACCAACTCTTCTTGACCAAGATTAATTGCAGTAAATCCGGGTGACTTTGAGTTATCTTGGTGATCGGTTTGAGGTGCAGTTGAAGGATTTAAACCAGAATTAGTGGCCTTTTGAGGCGCAGTTGAAGGATTTATAACCGACATCAATGGCTTTAAATCAAAGTGTTATCTCCTGTGAAGGAAAGTTACCTGGCACGCAACCACTGTTTTCTTCATTAGGCAGATAAAGCAAGGGCATGCATCAAATGTTTTCCTTAGATAACTAACACTTCACTACATGATGAATCTGATAAGGATCTAAAATTAGGTCATGCATGATGAGCACAATTAGGGTTTGGACCCTATATATTCTTCTGCCTAAGGCAAATAAAAGTTGCCTTCATTCTGCCGAGAAAAAGAGTGAACCTGTAAGCTGCTAAAGCCAAGGTGAAATAGATAGAAGTGAAAAAGAACTGTGTTAAGAAGCACAGAAGTAGAGGAGAAGACACCTGCACCGACCGGTGTTACTTCTCAATTGAGCACGAATAGAGATCTTATCAGACTGTGTGTAGTCAACTGTATAAGGTCATTCACTCTATTGTTTTCTAGCAAACTACAATAGTTAAATCCCAGAATTTGAGTATACTCTAACAGGTCCCTTGTATCAAATCCCTTAACCGGGTGACATCCTTCAAGGTGTTCAAAGTCCTCTAACCAGGCAAGTCCTAACAGGCCTTATTGTAACAAATCCCTTAACCGGGTCGCATCTAGCAAATGCGTTATTATCCTCTAACCGGGAAGACTCCTAACAAGGCATACTCCAGAAGAGTACAAATTTTGTGAGGTCTCCTCACACCGTGGTTTTCACCCTAATCGGGTTTCCACGTGATAAATCTGGTGTCACTGTGTTATTGGTTGCTTATTGTTATTATATGCATGAATCTGTTTTCCTTTCAGCTGTAAGTTAACTTCATCAGATTTGTAGGAGTAAAGTTTAGAGGTGTTGATTCACCCCTCCCCTCTCAGCACCAGTTGGGACTGTCATGGCAGTCCTGAACACTAATAGCTAATAAAAATTAGTAGGAATAGTTAACATAGTTTCGCTTATATGTTAGTGGGAGAATAAGATAATGGGTAACCATGAAGTCATAAATAAAACAGTTTCCCAGCTACATTAGGAGAGATAAGGGTTGGTTCCTGTTGATGATCTCCTTCAAGAAGGATCATGAACACTATGTCAAATATATATCTTCATCAAGCACTCTATGTTGTATTGATCAACCATTCAAAAGAGCAGACAACGTGACATCTTCAAGTTAACCATAAAGAAAAGCAATAGCAAAATCAACTGGAAAAGGATCCTCAAATGTGAAACTAGCATTGATCAATCAACCCTATAAGAAGGAAAGTAAGCTTATCAAGAGAATCTTATGACTATTATCTAATAAGCTTGATTTCAATCTTCATCATAAAGAAGAAGAAACAAACACAAGTCAATGAACTAATTACTATGGAATTATACACAACAACAAATAAGGAATCAGCAAAGAATACTCCAAGTGCTGATAAGGAACGATAGTTCCTATGAAATCTAAAAGCCAATCAATGATTATCGATCATACTTAGGGTCGATGATATGATACATAGACCAATAGAGTAACAAGACTAAGGAGGTTAACACAAAATAAAAATAAGATGCAATCTATCCATGTATAGCGATCACTCAGACCAGTACAAACACCAATTAGCAATATCAGCTAAGGCAAGAACACTAGTCAATACTTGATATGAGGAAGCAATAATAACCAGCCATGGAATGATCAGTAAACTGCCATAACATCAATCAAGGAGAGGACAATGAACAATGTCTGAGAGATTATTGTCATGAGCCGTAATCGACAATTCATCCCTACGCCAGTTCATCCTCTGCTCTCAATCGTGCGCGCAACCTTAGTGTTGGTGAATATAATTAAACGGATGCACAATATAAAACACAAGATCTGGAAATATTTATTAATTCTGCAAGTTGAATAAAACTTCTTCAGATACAAATATTGCAAATTTGGACCATGAGCAGAATAGGGTGAGGAGTGACTCCCACCAAAATTGCAAATGCTAAGGTAGGGAGAGTCTTGCACCTTCAAAATGGAAGACAAGAAAAACTCCAACGAGAATTCGCAAATACAAAGAAAACATAAGATTCACCATACCTAAAACAATGCCAAACTTGGCCTTATAAATGGGCTCCGGGAAACTTCCTCAAGGATTACAAACAGCCTAACACAGCAAAACATAAACTAACTAAAAAAGGGGCCCAAAAGATATTATAATTAAGTTTCGAGGTCATACAACAAATAATTTTAATTGAATTATTTAATTATATTAGAGACATCACAATTTGGACCATTGCAGGACCTGGTTTCCTACCCAAAACGATCTTAGCAAGACAACGATATTCAGATATCGTCATCATGCGTTGTGTCAAGGTGTTGTAATTGCGGCCATTCAACCATTGATTCCCTTCCAACATAATGTCAGTCAAGTAGGCCATCACTGAAACGGAGGTTTCTAGTCAACCTAGTGAAGACATAGAAATCGAGGCAAAGATAACACACTAGAAAAAAAAACTAGATGAACCTGCGAAAAAAATCGTCAAAAAAAACTTTCTTTTTTTTTTTGAAATATCAAAAAACCCTAATTGAGTTTAGGGTTAAAAAACCCAAAAACAAAAAACACCAAAAATGGGATTAGGGTTTGACTAGTTAAAATCTCGAAGAAAAAAATCTCAGAAAAAATCGGAATAAAATATCCCCAAAATCATAGGAAATGGCAGTTGTAAAAAAACACGACTTTCCACCACTACAAAAATTGGAGCAAATAGGGGTGGTTTTGTTTGTCTATAATGACCAAAAAATGCAGGATTTGGAAAGTGTGTGGTCTTTGGTGGTCAACAAAACCAAACCATCGCAGAAAAGCCGCTGACTTGGCAAAAACAAATTCGGTCACTTGGCAAAAAAAACAAATCGCAAGGTATAGTTTTGTCTGTCAAAAAAATGCATGACTGGACAGAGAAATAAAAACGGAAGCCTAACACTCCCGATAGACGTGGGTTCGAAAATAGACTGGGCAGGTCCGAAAATTGCAAGGGCTTTTGTTTGTGTCTTGTCCGCCAAATGCCCCAAAAAACACCAAAATGTCACGCGCAAGCTGCAAGCCAAAAAAATAGCTGGGTTTTTTTTCGGCAAGTTGCAAACTAATTAAAAAATATTGCTGAGTTATGCAGGCCTTGGGTTTTTTTTCATGCATTTTAGAAAAATGCCAAACAAGGAAAAAAACAAACTCTGATGCCCCCTAGAATTACAATAAACCATAGATAGGTTTCACATAGACTGTAAATAGTTGATAAAAAAATAATTTCGAATTTCTTAGTAAGAATTTTCGTGCAAAAAAAAATCACTCTGATACCTTGAAATTGTTAAAAACTGGATGAAAATTGAATTAACAATGAACTCTTATATAGAGTTTACAAACGCTAATAATAGTGTGAACAAAGTTGTCTAAATTAAGACGATGACTAAATAAAGAATTGAATAAGCAAACTAATAAGAAAGCCTGAATGACCATTAACTACGATTCTAGAAGATCGAGCTAAATATAGAAAGATACTAAAAATATTAAAAATATTCTAATAAAATTGTTCTTCATGTTTTGATTCATTTGTGATAACTCGAACTTCTTCATTCAATCTAGCAACTTGGTTGCCTTCTTGAAGGGTGTTTGAAACTTTTTGCCATTCACTCTCAAGAACTTCCTTCTGTATTATGCATGAAAGTTCACCAAGGATTTCCTCTTCTTCAAATTTGTGAGGACTTTCTTGTAGCTGTTCATGTGTTTCCAAATGTTGATCTTTGCCCACTATTCTTTCTCTTCCTTGGATGAAACCAATTGCTTCCTTGATTTTCTTCTCAACATCTTCCTCTTCAGGTGTAATGCATGAGAGTTCATCTTCCACTTGATTGTTTTTTCATTATACTCAAACATGCTACCTTGTTGTAAGTTGTTCTCCTTGGATGGTGATGTAACATGCCCCTCTTTTGATGTCCAACTTGAGCGATGAATGAAATCCTGATACCTTCCTTCAATGACTCTTCATACCATCCCATTTGAAATTTGACTAGATCAATGGTATCTTGGCATGATGGACAAGTAGATTTTAGATGAAATAGTTCGTGTACACTACACCAATAACGGTGCCAAGTATTTTTTCCATATCTTTTTCTTGGTTTCCTCTAAATCTTCTATTTAAATTCATGGAACTATGATTCTGATCTGACAAGTACCACTGGTTTATGCACATCTGAAAAAGAGATTCTTTGTTGTAATGCTAACTCCACCCTCAAAAGAAATACCCAACAATGCATCTCCTCATGTTCTATAGTGTCATGTATTCTACATTGTCCGAATGCTACAAGCTGAGATAATCCATGGGGATATAATTGTTTGTTCAAATCAAACCAAATTGGAAGAACATCAACCTATCTATCCATTGAGAAACCTTTTCTTTTTGGATTTTCTGATTTTTCAATTTATTTTGGATTCTTCAACTTTTGCACTTTCTATCGATTTTTCAATTTGTTTTGGATTCTTCAACTTTTTCACTTTTTTTCGATTTTTCACTTTTTCACATTTTTTGGATTTTTCACTTTAAAAGAGATCTCTCACATCTCAAATATAACTTAAACACTCATTCTTGTTGACAATTCCATGAATGAACATTGTTTTGTCCTCCCTCTGTCACTAATTTCTGTTGATGTGAGTTTTGTGTTATGAAAAGTAATTGGTAGAATACTTTTATGATTAATTAACAGATATCAAAACGATCTATATATACAAGAACGGAAACAATGTTTCCTTAGGAAACGGTCGTCTAGAATAGAAACATTCTATTCTAGCTACAGCTAACTAAATATTAGAAACATTCTAATATTTACACTAAGATACAATATTGAGCATTAATAAAATATGATTCTAAATTATTCTAATACCCCCCCTTAATACTCAATCTATCAACTACACCAATAGAACCCCTGAATTTTACAAACTTGTTAGAACCAAGGGGTTTGGTGAAAATATCTGTTGGCTGCTCTGAGGTAGTAACATATAGCAACTGAACAGATCCGTCTTCTACCAGCTGTCGAATGTAATGACAATGAAGTTCTATGTGTTTGGTGCGTTCATGGAAGACTGGATTCTTGGCAAGTTTGAGTACACTTTGATTGTCTGAAAACAAAGGAGTCGGACCTGCTTGAGGTAGTTGCATATCTACAAGCACCTGACGAAGCCAAACTGCCTCACAAGCTGCCTTGACAGCTCCTCTATATTCTGCTTCTGTCAAAGAGAGAGCCCTTGCCTGTTGCTTCTTACTGGTCCAGGTGACCGCACCAGATCCTAAATTGAACACATATCCAGAGGTAGATTTTTTGTCATCAACGGAGCCAGCTCAATCCGAATCTGTGAACCCATTGAATTGCGGAGCAGCACTCCTAGTGTTAAGAAGTCCATAATGCAAGTGTAATGACCCTTCCTTATAAAGGCCACTAAAACCCCCAAACTGAACTGAGACAATCTGTCAAACACTTGACATGCACTGAATTGTTTGTTTGCAATAATGTGTTTCAAGGTTGTAATTGTTTTGAGCATCAAGTACAATTGAGATAACAATACCAATATTGAAATGTAATATAATGAACATTAACAGCACTAATAATAACATTCAGAGATTCCAATCACTTGGCACCTTACAATGACTATATCAACAAAGAGAAACTCTCCTATTAATGCAATGATCAATTTTCCCAGGACTGATTACTATGACTGAATTCTGAGAGTATAATGGGCTGTGACAACTATGTCAAATTCAGATTTCAACAATGAACTATGGTAATGACCAAACCATAGAATGCACTTCACTAAATCAATCCAATTACAATGAGAAATAACAGTGACTGTTCAAAGGAATTCTGGACTGCTATATAGTGATTGTACTTATGCAGATTTTTACCATTTTGGTACCCAAAACATTAATATCAAACAATGTATAAAAACCTGGAAATGCTGCACCAAATGTTGATCAAATCGATGATGAAGTATGCTGATGTAGACACCTCCAATTGCACCCGAACTTATCCCAATTTACAGCTGATTGTAGATGGCTGCAATAATTTTTCGGACTACTTTTTCACTCTGCTTTTTTTTTGCTTTGCTTTTTCGGGTCTGCTTTTTCGGGTCTGCTTTTTCGGACTGCTTTTTTCGGATTTGCTTTTTCGGACTGCTTTTTCGGATCTGCTTTTTCGGACTGCTTTTTCGGATCCGCTTTTTCGTTTTGCTTTTTCGGATTGCTTTTTCGGCCCTGCTTTTTCTTCCTCTTGCAACCAAAACTCAAACCCTCAGGTAAATCTGAGGATTCCAAATAAGCTCAACATGAAATGGCTGAATACCACTTCCAATGTGCAACCCTTCAGAAGATATCTCACTTCCTCAGTTATGCAAATCCAAGGGAGTTATCGTTCCCAAAGATCTAATGAAAATTTGTAGACCAAATGACTACAAATTGCTCCAATATGGAAAAGTAGAAGAATCCTCAAATCAGCTTGTCCAAATGAAAGGCCCAGCCCTCTATTTATTCACTTTTCTAAGAAGTTACTAAGAACTTCTAGAAGCATCCATTATAAAATCCCATTATAATGCACTTTTATAATAAAGTAACTTTATAAAATAAAAAGTGCAATCTCAACTTAAAATTATAACATATGGGCCCCACAAAACACATAATAATAAAATTAGCTCTAAATCACTTTTCCAAGAGCAAATATGACCATCTGATCTGTAAAAATGACTCTCTCTCCAAACCATTTGCCTACAAGAGTCGATAATAGGCAAATCCATCATGAAAGAACATGTCTCTAGAAAGGGGACATGACAGCAAGGTACCTTGTACATAGCGCAGAACACGCTTCACTGCAACCCAATGATCAACCTTGGGGTTTGTCATGAATCGGGAGATGTAACTGACTGCAAAGCTGAGATCAGGTCTAGTAGCAGTAAGATAGATGAGACTACCCACTAGTTGCCTGAAGAGTGTTTCATCTACAGGAGGAGAATCAGATTGTGTGGACAATTTCAAACCAGTCTCCATAGGAGTGGAGGCTAGTTTGCAATCCTGCATTCGAAACATATCAAGCAAGCTTCTAGCATACTTAGACTAAGAAAGAAAAATGTTGTCAATCTGCCAAACCTCAATACCCAAACAATAATGAAGTAGTCCGCGATCTGTCATATCAAAAGTGTTGCACAAATCCTGTTTGATTTCGGAAATCAAATGTTCTGAACTCCCAGTAATGATTAAGTCATCCACATAGATAATAAGAAAGAGAATATCATTACTAGAGTGTTTGATATACAGATTATTGTCTGACAAACTACGCTGAAATGCACGAGCAACCAAGTACTAATCAATTTTTATGTACCATGCCCGAGGTGCATGTTTAAGACCATAGAGGGCTTTTCGGAGTCTACACACTTTGGGTTTTGAACCGGCAACCTTGAAACCAGGAGGCTGCGTCACGTAGACTTCTTGCAATTCACCATTTAGAAAGGCACTCTTCAGATCCATATGGTGAACTTTCCAACCATACTGAGCTGCAATGGCAAGGAGAAGACAAATAGTACTCATCTTCGCTGTAGGAGCAAAAGTCTCCTCATAGTCAATGCCTTCTCACTGAGTGAATCCTCGAGCAACTAATCTGGCTTTATATTTGTCTAAGGTACCATCTGCATGATACTTGACCTTATAGACCCATTTACAGCTAATGGGTTTCTTCCCTGGGGGAAGATCTAAAAGAACCCAGGTGCGATTCTTTTGAAGACTTTGGAACTCAACATCCATTGCTTGTTCCCATTCTGGAATTCCTTTGGCCTCTGCATATGTCTAAGGCTCAAAGATACTGTGGATGTTAGCCATAAGAGAAACATTAATTGCGTTATGCTGAATGCTCTTATTTCTGGAGGTTCTAACCTCAATGAGTTCATCAGGACGAAGATCATTGATTGTCTTAGCCCACCATTTAGGTTGAAGAGTAGAGGAGCCAATATCAGATGCAGAAGGAAGAGTTGGATGAGGAAGCAGATCGGGATCAGGAACAGGAGCAAGAGTTGCATTGTCCAGAGGGAGCTCAAGCAGTGCATCAGCATCATCTCGCTCATCAGATGAATCACATGAAATAGGAACACCCAAGTCAGAAGTCTCTAAAGACTAAGTCTCAGAATGTTGTGGGAGGAAGAGAGCTGAAATGGTCCTAGTTCCTCATCAAACACATCACGACTGAAGATTAAATGATCAGTGTTTACATCAATCAATTTGTAGGCCTTATGAGTGTCACTATATCCTGTAAACATGAGCTTCTGACTCTAAGAATCCAACTTAGTACGCCTCACATCGGGAATCCATACATATGCTAAAGAGCCAAAAACTTTCAAATGGTTGATCCTAGGTTTGCAACCAGACCATGCTTCCTCAGGAGTCTTATGTTTAACTGCATGAGTGGGTGAACGATTAAGAAGATAGATTGTTGTGAATACTGCTTTTGCCCAATATTTTTTAGGAACATTTCTATGTTCCATCATAGCCCTAGCCATCTCTGTAATGGTACGATTTCGACGCTCTACAACATCATTTTGCTGAGGGGTGTGTGATGTGGTAAACTAATGTTTGATGCCATGAGTAGCACAGAAGTGTTAGGATTAGGTAATACTAAGCGGGGGGGTGAATCAGTATTACTGCACTTTAATTTAAACTTCAACCAATTATAAGTAAACCATATGAATGCAGAAATGAAAAGAGCATAAACACATAATACATAACTCATGACACCATTATTTGTTTTCGAGGAAACCCTGGCCAAAGGGAAAGCCCCGGTGGGGATGGTACCCACAACTATGCACTAAAATATTATATCCCTATTAGGAGCTAATTGTTACATAGTACATTTCCTTGTTAGAGGAATACAAAACCCTACAAGGGGATACAAACATCTGGTTAAAGGTGGTGAGCATACAACTCTTACAATCAAAATAGTGTCTCAAAAGAGTTCTAAAAAAATGAACAATACAAGCACTTCCTTTGCTTAGATAGTTCCAGTTGTAGCTCTGTCAAATACAGATTTCGCATCTACTCTTTGCTCTCAGATTCGCATTATCACATCATCACCATATTCTCTCAACTACTTATCGCTTCCAAAAAACACTCCACACTTATAGAAAATCTGTCATCCATTCGGCTTCACAAATACCATACAAAACATAATAATAAAGTATGTAAATGATAAACATAGAGTCGGCAATCTTATATTACCAAAGTGTCAGCAATAGACTTCATTCATCTGACTTAGCACATTACCATATCCACTATCCTTCTCTCAATCATCACAACTGTTCATGTGCCCTATTACACTGATATTCTGTCTTCACATACCTTCATATCACTGTATCTCACTGATCTAATCACCAAAACACATGCGACCTTAACTGAACGTCCTACATATCCCAAAATACCTTCTACTAACTTCGCAAGCCATAATACATCATACACTGTCATCGCTAACCAAAACTATACCATAGTACACTGTTATCTTGATTATGTACTTAGTCATTTTCATGATTGTGACTCTAGTACCAAAGTTCTCTGCATGCGATCACTCCAGCATAAGTGTTTCCATAAATGACAACCCTTAAATGATCCCTAGAGCCCCAAAACATCACTTGCCAACAATCTCTCCCTTTGGCATTGATGGAAACACTTAGTGAAAAATGACTAAGTGTTTAAGCACTATCTCTCTTCTACTTATATACATATCTTTTTTTGTTTTTTTTCTCTTTTTCGCTTTTTTTATTCTTTTATTTTACTCTTCTCTTCCTCTCTTCTCTACTCTTCCTCTCTTCATTTTGCTCCTCTTCCTCTCCCTTTGACATCAATGGAAAAGGTACTTTCAAAATTTCAAAACTTTCTAAGCACAAAAAGACTTAGTTCTTACTCACCAGTTTTAAGATATCTTGGAAAGAGTTTTCCAAGGTTTTCACTTCCTCACCCCATGACTTGATCAAAAGCTCACTGACATGGATCAATCCATTCAATGCATATGATGTTGCCTCTGCTGCCTTAAGCTCAGTGGGTATAGCTTGATACATTGATCCTTCTACCTTTTCCATCTCTGTTAGATGAGTTTCAAGCATTGAAAGTTTAGGGGTTATTAGGCTCTTCAACAAGCCAAATTTGTCTACCACTCTCCCTTTCTCCGTTTCCAAAGCATTAATTTTATCCAAAGGCTTGGATGTTTGTGTATCCATTTCAATCATAGTTAGTGAAGACGTTTCACAACTGTCCATCAGACTATCAAGGGTAGCCCTATCCTTGGCTATAATGTCTTCAATATTTTTCATATGTCTGCAAGGACTTATGCAGTAACTGTAAATCTTTCTACCTTGTGCTACACAGCTCTTAGCCTTAAGAGTAGTAGCTTTGAGAATGTCTAAGTCCAATGGGATGGACTAACAGACTTCTCTCAATTTCTTCTCCAAGGACCTCTTTTCTGCCTTATCTTTTGCAACCTTCAGCAATGACTCAAAGTGACTGTCAAAGCTATCCAGTGTCATGCCTAGGTTCTCTGCTTCATCCTTTCCTTGAAAGATAATCGGTGTAGGAAATAATTTATTTACTATCTCTACAGCCCTAACCATTACTTTTACTCTTTTATCCCCTTTCTGTACTAACCTTTCCTTAGCCTTAGCGAAGGCCATAAAGGATAGCCTCATGAGCTCACCCTCATCCATGCTCTCTACATCAGCGCTTACTGGCTTGGCCATATGTGCCAACAATAGAGTAGAAGAGGTGCCAGGTTCTTGTTTTTGCTCCATTCTGACCTCAACTACTTTTTCTGCTTCAGTCTCTTCTACCTTTTTTTCTTCCTACTGTATTTCCTACTCATGTATCTTCTCTTCCTGTTTATCCTCTATTTTCTCCTCTATCTATCCTTGTACTTCAACTTCCATCGCACTATCCAAATTGTCCAAAAATGGATCATTTACATCATGCAAAGTGTCAAGGGTCACAGGCACACCAGAGACAAAGAAGTCTGGTTGCATGCTAGCCTCGCTTGCTTGTTCACTTATTTTTGCAATCTTGGAACTTTCCCCCAATCCCAAAGGTGTACGCTTGGTGACCTTGGGAGGTGAGCTCTTCTTCGGCATGTCACTCATAAGGATTTGATCTAGTGCCTTTTGAGTGTCCTCAATTACTTCATCATATTTCCTAGCCATGATTTTTACCAATCTAGCCTTGGTACTCAACAAGGGTTTCAATTCATTTATTATCCTCTCCCATTCTTGTATCGAGACAATAGGTAACATGTCCTCAATAGCTTTGTTCCTTATGTTCTCATCTTCTAATTGTGCCAACTGCTTTCTGATCTCCAGTTTACTATACAATTCCTTAGGGATACTCCCTTCTATTTCTAACAAATTTTTCTTAAAAGCCAATAGATACTCAATGATAGTATCTTCAATGATTGCTTTGTTCTCAAAATCATATCTTTCATTGTATCTATTTACTGTCTTTAAATTTCCATCTTTCAATACTCTTTTCTAGAGCTATTTAAGGTCTGGCTTCCACAGAGTTTGTAGATCCCTCTGCGCTACTTCTTCCTCTTCTTTCTCCATTACCTTTTCTTCTTTCTTCTTCTTTTCCACTTCTACCTCTTTTTCCTTAGGACTGCTCTACTTGGTAGATCTTGTAGATCTTCTAGGAATGTTCGCAGGTACAGTTTCTTGTGCCGTCTTCTCTTGTGTAGGTGATAGGTCAATTATGTCCGATGTAAGGCTTGCTGTTTTCTCTGCCTCAGAGGGAGTAGGTGCATCAATGGCCATGCTGGAAGATGCTTCTGACATCTTAGTTCTTATGTTTTTCAGCTGCTCCCTAGTGATTCCCACCTTCATAGTGATATCTTCAACAATTTTACTGATCTTTCTTTTTCTTGTTACCTTTTCTTGTTCTTCTCTGACTTTTTCAGACTTTTCTCTATATGTTGCCCATCTCTCTTCAGTAGGGTCTATTTCTGTTGCCAATACATGCTTTACTTGCATGGTCAAAATCTCATAACTAACTTCATACCCCATAGGGTAACACCATTTCTTCCTTGGTTCCACTGCCTCAAAGCACACACAATCAGTTTCAACCATGAAACAGATAGTGTCCTTGTACTTTTCAACTAATTCCTCAGGTATCCTATACCTTTCCTTCATTTGCCTTTGTAGAATTTTAGTCATACCAAATAACTCTCCATCTACCCAGTTCTTGTCTTGTCTTCGGTAGCTCTCTGAGATCTGAATTCCAGTGGGTACATTATCTTTCCATGTCCTAGGGTGCATGCCAGGGAACTTGTGAATAATATGAATGTACATGTGAACCAACAATGATCCAAACCTGAATGCCTTGGACCTATCTTTCTTAATAACCTTTACATTCTCTAGAAACTGTTGTGCAAGAACTTTGCAAAGATTGTACTTCTTGTTTTCCTTGACCATCCTATAAGCCATCATGAAAACTCAAGCAGATACAAAGTTAGGTCTACTGCTATACAACAGTTTGTAGCCTAATATCATTGCCACTAATCTAACATCTTGTTGAAAGATGTCATTGACTGTCATTGCTCTCCTATGCCATTTTGAATTGGTTAGGGTTTCCACATGTTTCCTTATATTATTCTCTACTACTGGGAGGGCTCCATCATTATATAAACCTGTTATTTCATGAATCATCTCTGCACATCTTCACTGGCTGTTCTCCAATCCATATGAACTAGTCATGGATCCTACTAAGGATTATCTTAAACCATTCAGGTTGAGATTTGATATTTTATTTGTATTTGCGAATTCCTGTTGGGATTCTATTGGCTGCCATTTCGGAGGTGAAAGATCCTCCCTAGTTGGTTTATTGCAGTTTCGGTGGTTCGCAGCCACCCTAATCTGTCGTTGGGAATATCACTCTGATATTTCACTCTACGCCAAACTGTTGTTCTTTGTTCTTTTTGGATCTAGCAACTCTAAAACACCATCTTTGGATACATCTTTGGCAATTAATACAGCTTGTGTTATTGTGGATTCTTGGTATTCAATGTTCTGGTGTCTGTAGCAATATTATTGTTGAATTTGAATTACTTATGGCGTCAGTGTTACAAGTGCTTGTTTCCAAATTGTGTGATGATATTGAAGTCCCCTACGGAAGATATTGAATAGACTGAAGCATCTTGAAGTCTGTCTGGAATTTCCCACCTCGGACACCATTCAGCACAATACGGCACTCATACCTCTGCATACGTCCCCCAACAAATCCCGTATGGCCTCCATCCTTCCACCTGTCCTTTTGGCATTCTCCACCATCCCGAACAGCCTTAACATTACCTCACGGTACGGTCCTTCCACAGTCACCGTACGCCCCCGCAGATAGCCTTCGTACGGCCACATCAAACCCACTATACGCTCCCACACATAGCCCTCATACGGCCACACCAAGTCCACCGTACACCCCCACAAGGCACTGTAAGCCATAGGCTTGCCACAACCGTACGACCTCCTTTCACCCATATGCAGTACCACTCTCCCACCATACGAACCTCCTTGCACTCACCGTACAGCCACTCTCAGCCACTGTACGAACCCTCCCAGCTACCGTTCGGTCACACAGCCATCATACAGCTTCGTCCAACCATTGTGACAACCAGTATTTGTCGCACCAGCATATCAGACCCCTGTACAACGAATTACAGAGCCTTGAGGCAGAAATCGTAAACTGGAACATTACAGACCGTACGCCCTGCCTACCTCCATACAACCTTCCAGTTCAACCTGCAATCTGTCCTCTGTATGGTCCATATCAGAAACTGTAGACAAACACTAAGAGGCCCGTTTCTAGTTGAGTTGTGGTTGGGAACATTACAGTGGTATCAAAGCTGGTGATCTTGCCAGCCTATTGGGATAATTGAGAGATTTTGGGATTTGGATCACACTATGGCGCCCAATAGTGATGGATAGTGGTGGTTAAAGGCACTACAAAGGATTAGCAAAGAGCTCAGCGAGGGTATTGATCTTCCATTATATATATTGGAAGTATGTTTGTGTAAGGTTGACCAATTACCTTCAAGATTTATACAGAGGATCCTTTCTCCAATTAAGGATGCCTTAAGTCAACCCAGGATTTTGAGACACCATGACAAGGAAATGAAGTTGGCAGTTGCAGCATGTCTTAGTGAGATTTTGAGAATCTGGGCTCCTAGAGAACTATATGATGACAACACCATGATAGAGATATTGCATTTGATCGTTGACAGCTTTCAAAGTCTTGATGACTTCAGTGGTGACCCTTTTAGCAGGAGATCTACAATATTTGAGAATTGTGCAAATGTCAAAGTAAGTAACCTCCTCTTAGATCTGGAATTGCAAGACTTGATCCATGATATGTTTCATCACTTCTTGGTCACAATCAAGGAATGTCATGATAGTAAGGTTTCAGTTGCTATGGAGAGCCTTATGATTTTGTGCATTGAAGAGATGGATGAAATATCCCAACCTATCATATCTATGTTGTGGGTTGTTCGTAATCTAGAATGTGTTCCGTCTATGGCAACGTGTAGATCAGTGAGTAATGTATTCATGCATTGTGAAGAAAAACTAATATCTCATTTGCACAAGTGGGAGAAAATTGATGACGGTGATAAAGGTGATGCTTTACACGAGGCCCTGTCTGCCACCGAGGCTTTGTCCACCGCCAAGGTTCTCTCCGACACAGTTGTCGCTGAGACTCAGTTCGTCATCGTGGCTCTATCTGCTGTCGAGGTTGTGTCCATCATCGAGGCTCTGTCTGTCGCCGAGGCTGTGTCCGTCGCCGAGGCTGTGTCTGTTGCCGAGGCCTTGTCTGTCACCGAGGCTGTGTCCGTCGTCGAGGCTCTGTTCATCGTCGAGGCTGTGTGCGCCGCCGAGGCCGTGTGCGTTGCCAAGGCTATGTCTGTCACCGAGGCTGTGTCCGTCACTGAGGCTATGTCTATCACTGAGGCTTTGTCTGTCCCCATGGCTGTGTCCGTCACTGAGGCTCTATCCGTCATCGAGGCTGTTTCAGTTGCCTAGGCCTTGTCCGTCGTCAAGGCTGTGTCCGTCGCCGAGGCTTTGTCTGTCGTCGAGGTTGTGTCCGTTGCCTAGGCTTTGTCCGTCACCAAAGCTCTGTCTACCGCAGAGACTGTGTCCGTCGCCAAGGCTGTATCCATCGCCGAGGTTGTGTCTGTTGTCGAGGCTATGTCCGTCGCCGAGGCTCTAGCCGTCGCCGAGACTGTGTCCACCACCGAGACTCTGTCTACCGCCGAGACTATGTCCATCGTCGAGGCTGTGTCCGTCGCCAAGGTTGTGTTCGTCGCAGAGACTCTATCTGCCACCAAGGTTGTGTCAGTCGCCGACGCTCTGTCCGCTGTTGAGGTTCTCTCCATCACCGTCGTCACAGAGACTATCCACTGCCGACGTGTTTATTGTCGAGACTTTATTCGTCATCGAGGCTTTGTTCACCGCTGATATTTCTTTCAGATCGAGATCCCCTTCGAACCGAGATTCCCTTCAGGTCAAGATTGCCTTTGGAACGAGATTCCCTTCAAGCCAAGATTGCCTTCAGGTCGAGATCTCCTTCGAGCAGAGACTGCCTTTGGATCAAGATTCCCTTCGAGCCAAGATTGCCTTCAGGTCGAGATCCCCTTCAGATCAAGTTTGCCTTCAAATCAAGATTCCCTTCAGGCCGAGATTGTCTTCGGGTCGAGATTCCCTTCTGGCCAAGATTGCCTTCGAGTCGACATCCCCTTCAGGCCGAGATTTCCTTTGGATCGAGATTCCCTTCGGGCCGAGATTGCCTTCCAGACATCTAACAAAATTACCTCCGGGCAAAGATCACCTTCAGAACATTACAATGTTATCGGCATCCACGCCCGTGTCTGTGCCCATACTGGAAGAGATTGTTGAACATGAGGGTGTGAAAGATTTAATGGGTTGGCGTTGTTGGGATCCTGGTGAAGGGCATGGAAATATTTATATCAGAGTGACGCAGTTAAAGCTTGATGATGGTTTACTCATACCAACTAAATCTAACTATGTGCATATGGTCCAAAAGCAACACAGAGTTTTCAACGGTTATTACTACCAACGTCCGCACTTGGCTTGGGATTTGAGCATTGATGAGTTTGATGTTTGGTTTCATTGGCATTGGGATCCTGGTGACTCTGGGCATGGCAACAATTATATCAGAGTGGAGCAACGGAAGCTTGATGGAGAGTTACTTTTCTCGCTTTCTTCCAAGCGCATGGTCATGTTGCGGCTTGAGGGTTCCAGTGGATACAATTATCAGTGTCCGCGCTTAGTTTGGAATCATGGAGTATTGATGATGGATTGCTTGAGGGCACGCAATCTTTGGGCAGCGAGGATTTGTTCTTATTAATTATTGGTCCCAAAATTTAAATAATATTATAAATGGACCTTTAATTAATAAAAGGGGGCCCATTTCTATTATTATTGTCTGTAGGTGTTTGTCGTGTCAGCATTCTTCTGTAAACCCTCAGGAGTTTCTCCGAAGGGGTATTTATGACCGGCACGTAGGATTTATTTTTCAGGTTGAGATTTGATATTTTATTTGTATTTGCGAATTACTATTGGGATTCTGCTGGCTGCCATTTCAGAGGTGAAAGATCCTCCCTATTTGGTTTATTACAATTTCGGTGGTTCACAGCCACCCTAGTCTGCCGTTGGGAATATCACTCTGATATTTCACTGTGCACCAAACCTATTGTGTTTTGTTTGTTTTGGATCTAGCAAATCTGAAACACCATCTTTGTATACATTTGCGAAATCTGTTTGCATCTTTGGCATTAATTCAACTAGTGGCATCGTTCGTACTTGGTATTCAGTATTCTGTGGCACTATTATTGTTTGAATTGTCTCCATACGGCTGCCTCTCCGTAAGACCTACCTGCTTCCGTATGGCCTGCCTGTCTCCGTACGACCTACCTACCTCCGTACGGCCTACCTGCCTCCGTACGGCTGTCTGCCTCCATACAGCCTGTCTGCCTACTTCCATACGGCCTACCTGCCTCCGTACGACCTTCCAGTTCAGCATGCGGTCTGTCCTCTATACGGTCCATATCAGAAACTGCAAACAAACACTAAGAGGCCTGTTTCTAGTTGAGTTGTGGTTGGGAACATTACATAATATTCATGGACATGCCATGATACAATATACATATGGTAGACATTATGTGACTTAATGTCAATGCACATACCAGAACTGGGATATATAAGGAGAATGTAATGTTCTCGAGTATCACAAGTTAGGTCATACTTCATATCACGAGTTATGTGATATGTGATACTCTGTATCACGAGTTAGGTGATACTTCATATCACGAGTTATGTGATATGAGATACTATGTATCACAAGTTAGGTGATACTTCATATCACGAGTTATGTGATATGTGATACTTCATATCACGAGTTAGGTGATACTTCATATCACAAATTATGTGATATGAGATACTATGTATCACGTGTTAGGTGATACTTCATATCACGATTTATGTGATATGAGATACTTCATATCACGAGTTTGTAATATGAGATACTTCATATCACGAGTTTGTGATATGTGATTTCTTAGTATCCATATGGATCATATTAGGATTCTTCTAAACATAGTATTACATATTGATTGGACCATATGAGACATAAACCTA
This sequence comes from Chamaecyparis obtusa, assembly GCA_027943335.1. Classification (NCBI taxonomy): domain Eukaryota; kingdom Viridiplantae; phylum Streptophyta; class Pinopsida; order Cupressales; family Cupressaceae; genus Chamaecyparis; species Chamaecyparis obtusa. The sequence goes on from BSBK01007531.1 coordinate 372,903, forward strand.
GTATCCATATGGCAGACATCACGAGACGTGATGTCATTGCACATATCATGGATATTTATGAGCTATGGTGAATATCATGTGATTTGATATTCTTGCATATACCATATCTCCTGATATCACAGTGAGGTGATATCTCCTCTCTTTCAAATCAATGAGTTTATTGTAACTTGCATCTTGATGGATTTTATCTTCTCTAGCTAAGAGGGAGTGTTGATGTTTTGTGTAGCTATGGTGAGGGTCATGAGTGTTGACACAGGAGACCACTGCACACTCCATTTGAACATCATCCCTGGCTAAGAGTGAGTGTTAATGTTTGTAGCTTCAGTCGTATGTTCATTTAGAATACATATAATATAAGTTAATTATTAATAATATATATTATATTATTATTAATCATATGAGATTTAATATTCAGTATTAATCTATTATTCTAAATTAATAATTGATTGATGAATCATTACAAGATTAATTAATTATAATGAATAGACATGTCCCATGAAGGGACATGTCTCTCCTAGCCTCTTTCCCAATATAAATGAAAGAGAGATTGTTGTATTTGAAAAACACATACCATATACAATCTAGGCAGTGCTATTACAATCGCAGCAATCATGAAATCAACATGAAGATTTACGGTACTAATGGAGATCTAATTGGAACTAGTAAACAATCAAAAGGTAACCTATTTTATCTTGATACTACTGCAAAGAGTTGCTTATTTGTTAAAGTTGAAGATGTATGAGTATGGCATAAAAGACTATGTCATGTGAATTTTGATAACATGATCAAAGTGAGTAAAAAGAATAGATTCAGAGGTCTACCAAAATTAAGCAAACCTGATAAAGTGATGTGTAAAGAATGTCAGATTGGTAAGATGACCAAATCAAGTTTCTCAAGTAAATCTTACTCTACCAATGGTATTATGGAGACAACTATCTCCACCGAGCACTCCAAAACAAAATGGTATAGTTGAGAGGAGTAAATCTATAGTTGATTGTGCTAGAACACTGTTGATTGATAAAGAAGTTGCACAAACATTCTGGAAAGAAGCCATAAGCATTATTGTTTATACACTCAACCGAGTACAGTTGAAGAAAGGAACAAACAAGACATCTTATGAACTCTAGTACGAGCATACACCAAATGAAAGTTACTTTAAAATCTTTCAAAGTAGGTGTTACATACTGAAAGATGTTAGAAATGGAAAGTTTGACTCTAAAGGAGATGAAGGTATATTCCTAGGATATTCATAAAAGAGCAAAGCATATAAATGTTTGATCAAGGCTACTAACAAAATTGTTGAAAGTGCAAATGTGGGGATTGATGAATTTGCAGAAAGGAATGAAGAAGATAGTAAAAAAGAACCTGGGGATTATAAAAGATTTGTTTATGTACAGGAAGGTAATTCGGTTGATATGACTGAACTGCAACAATGAACCGAGGAGAAAGATAAGCCTCCACCGAGAGATGAAAACAATATTCAACAGTCTACCAAGCCTATATTAGCAAAATATGTGAGAAGATATCACTCACCGAGAAAGATCATTGGAGACAAGAACGCAGGAGTCATGACAAAAGTAAGTTGAAGGATAACACATATTTGAAGATAAACATCACAACCAAGTGACATAATATATGTCTTCATACGCACAGTCCAAAAAGCATAGTTAGTTCCATCAAACAAGGGAGCACAGTTTGTGGCAAGACCTTCTAAGGCACTCATGGTGGACAAACAAGGACTGACTCTCGGGCTTTTAAGCTTTGAAGAGAGAACCTACTTTGATACCAATTGAAAAACAAAAAAATACTAAGAGGGGGAGGGGGTGAATCAGTATTTTTAAAACTGTAAACAATAAGTGAAACAAGAAATCACATAAATCACAAACAGCAAGAACAAGGACACCAAATTTATCTCATGGAAAACCCAACAAGGTAAAAAACCACGGTATAACTAATCAAAAAATGTGGGCTCCAACCCAATACAAAACTGAGTTGCAACTCACTGCAAGGAAGCACCAACTTTGAACTCCTTACAAAAGGGCACCAACCTCTTTCAAACAAGATAACTTCACTATCTCATACTCTTTGTTTTTTCTTCTTAGAAAAAAAATAGACAACACATCTGAGAATAGTCTTCACCAAAGAAGCATATATACATCTGCAGCCACGTTACTAGAAGCGTTACAAAAAACTGACAGCCTCCACATAATTCTGAAACCATCCATGATATCTTAATGCACACCCCTTTTTTCACCATGCATCGGTATTTTTGTTTTAACACAACTCATACCATTTATCCTTAGCATTTTAAAAGCTTTGTTTGGAACTCCAACCAAGTGTCATGAGACCTGGAAATAAAATCGCTGACAGCTCTATCACTTTCGTCTTTAATAGAATGCGGACAATTCTAAAGTGATTTCCGTTATATTTTTGCCTAGAAAGAATCATCAGCTGTCCACCACAAATATAGAATAAATAAAACTCCACCTATTTGTCTTCAAAGGATGAACAACACTATAAAATGCAAGCCGTAAGTGGTGTTGTATCCAAACGAATGCCCCTTTCTTCATCAAATTAGAAGTAGTGTTGCATGCCATGAATATCCATTGACAAATCTGTGGTAGCCTGGGGTAGCAGTCACACAAACCCAAAAAAACATGGAGCTGAGTGAGATTCACTGGAGTAGACCACTCAATGATAGCATGGATCTTATCAAGATCCATCCGCACACCCTTTGCACTAATAATGTGACCCAAATACAATAATTTTGCCATACCCAAATCACATTTTGATTCCTTGGCATACAATGATTCCCTGCCAAGAATCTCTAACACTGTATCCTAATGGCCAAGATGCTCCTCGCACATTTTGTTGTATACTAGGATATCATCAAAGAAGACAAGTACAAATTTCCTCAACTGAGGTTGAAAAACTTTGTACATTGTAACCTTAAATGTAGTAGAAGCATTGGTTAGCCCAAAAGGCATAACCAAAAGGAATAACGAAAAACTCTAAGACTACTAAGGTAGCCTACAGAAAGGAAACCTATTCTAACTCTCTTAAACCAAATGGTTCAAAAAAAAACTTACTCTAACTATGTACAAGACTTTGAAGGGATGACACTCAAAAGATTGATAGATACACGTGATCTAACATGGTTTCTCAAAACGTTCTGCCCCAACCTTAGGATTTTTACATTGCTTCACAACTTCACCTTCTTTTCATCTTGGCTTTGCTTTGCACCATTTCACAACCTCTCAACTCCATTTAACACTTCGATCAAGTTTCAAGGCAGGTTTCATACTCATTCCAATCTGTGCATTTTGAAGTCTGATTTCTCATGTCTTGTTTACACTTTCTCAATCTGACTTTTCATTTCTCCTAAGGATTTGACCTTCATACACTAAGCATAATTGATCCCCTACCTTTTAAGGCCTTCATACCTAGGGACCTGCCTAACTTCATGCTCTCTCTCTCTCTTTCTGACTTGGAAAGTTGCAAACTGTAACCAACTAAAACCCCCTAAGACCACTAACCTATTGGTAAAGCTAAAAAAAGAGGGGGTCCCTATTTGCAATGGGGCGATGGTGTGAAAACCTCACAACACTACTCCCAGCCCCAGGCTCAAACATTATGTTGTTGTTGCAATATATCATAAATAAATAAGCATCTAAAAATTCTACACATTCTAACTGAATTGAAATAAATAAAATAAAGAAAAACAAAAACTAGGGCTTCTTACATTTCAAATTTTTCATCAACATAAAATGAAGCAAAACTAAAACAAATGTCAACAAAATGCAAATATGAATGTAAAAAATTTAGTAAACAACACAAAAAATGTAACTCACCTCTTCAAATTTTCTCCAAAAATGAAGAAATACACTTCAAATTTGTAGAGGCCTCCTCCAAATGCTTCTTTTAGCTCCTCTCAATGTGTGAATGAAAGATACAAACTTGTACAAACAATCAACAATCAATATTTGAGATTCAATCAATCTGTTGGTCTATTTTCTAAAACCCCAATATTCATCTCTCAAGCCTTTTTTCACTCTTCCTTGTGTTTGCAAATTAATGAATGCACCTTTTAGATTTGGGAGAAGGCAAGTCAAAGGAAATCATTAAAAAAAAAATCACTTTATAATGCTAACTGTCGCGGCCGAGTCATGGGCTTGGGACTGGGCGAGTCAACCAAGTCTGGCTCACTCCGTGAGTCAGCGTAGACTTGGTCTAACTCGGTCAAGTCCAATTCCAAGGGTAGAAAGACCCAAGAGAGCCAACTGGACTCTGCGAGTCCTGCTAGGACTTGCAAAGTCCTGTAACTATGGTGAAAAGTTAGATTGTGATGGTGGATTTAAAGGGATATTATGGTAGGTATGTGGAACATTATGGTAAGTGGGTGGTGGAGATGGTTGATGAATATTTGAGAAACAAAAGAGACATTGGTTGAAGATAGTACATAAATATATTGATTGATAGGATTGGATCCATTACTAACATAAATGGCATTACCATTTTGTGCGACGGTAGACATAATAGAGGATGTGTATATAGGGAAAACGGGCACTATTGTAGGCATAGGCAGTGGTGTCTCAACTTGGCTTGTAGAAGCAGTATATCCAAGCACTTTTGTGCAACTAGCTATATTCATAGTGTTTTCATCCACTATGTGAGTTATGCTACAATAAACACCCATCTTCTGTGCATCACCTTGTATCAACTTCCTTAGATTCTCAATCAAGAGGATTGCCTCTTCAACCAAGTATTCTCTACTCTTAAATTGTTGAAGACCTTCTACTTCCTTGTCAAGCTTTGTCAATTCCTTGTTAGACACTTGTGTTGAAGGGTCATCTTCATCATGAGAAGCATGAGGGGAAAGACTTTCAAGTATGTTAGGCAAGATGTTTGTTGGATTCAAAGAAGATGGTTCTCCTAGGTTTCTTGGTGGGAACAAGTTAAGAAGCAACGCAAGCTCAACACCATGACTAGCTGAAGAACACGAAGCCATGAGTCAGTAACTTATTCTCACATGGATCCCACATTTTGAGCAACGGGATATGAAACTAATAAACAAGTATAAGCTCCAAAAACACACAATTGTTCCTAGAAAGCAATAAGGGAAAACAAGAGCCAAAGATATGGAAATTGGTTTATGGTTTTAATGCCTTCATAAAATTTATTGCAAATGTTGTAATGTCCCCAACCACATGACTGGAAAAAAATTCTCCGGACCCTCTCTCTATCTCCAGTATGGCCGTACAGAGCTGCGCAACAACCCAAATTGGACCGTATGGTGGATACAACAGGTTGTACGACAGTAGAAAGCCTGTACGGTGGATTCAACAAGTCGTACTGTGGATACAACAGACCGTACGGCGGACATAGCAGGACGTACTGAAGCAAGTCGTACGATGAATAAGAGTGTCGTACAATGGTCAAGAAGGTCGTACGGTGGTAGACCGTACTGTGTCTGGGTAACACAGCAAGAAGGTCGTATGGATGAATGGTGTTCGTCTCCTCTTACACGCAGTTATGTCGCTAATTGCTATATGAGAGATACGTGATACAGAACATACAAGATAAAAACCAAAAATATTTGCAAGGAAACCTTACTATTATTTCTGAGAGTACTTCGGATTTTCCAGACCTGATACAACAAAACAAGCAGAATAGGGTGAGGGTTGAATCCCACCGAAACTGCAAATACCAAATAGGGAGGATCTTTCACCTCCGAAATGGCAACCAGCAGAATCCCAATAGGAATTCGCAATTACAAATAAAATATCAAAACTCCACATAAGACTTTCATCCTACACACCAGACATAAATACCCGTCGGACAACTTCCAAGGGTGCACAAATAGAGCCGACAACAACTACACCTACGCCAAAAATAAAATATGGGTCCGAGATAAACTAAATCGATCGGGACCCAAATACAATTATTATTATTCATTTATGACGGGGACATTACAAATGTAAATAATTATGATGCAATCAATTAACAAATTAATTAAATCGTATGCAATGACAGTAATTATGTAATTGATTAACCAATTGAGTAAAATATGTGAAATAGTTATGATATGATCAATTAACTACATAATCAAGCAATACAAGATAGCAAATTAATTAATGAATGCAAGCACATAAACAACAAATTTCAATGTAGAAAATTGGGCATCTCTACTATGACGGACATGTAGTCCAAGCTCAATGTGTGTCACAAATTCATCTTGGATGGAATTAAGTGCATCCCGAAACCATGCTAGTATACAGTCTACCAAAACATTTATCCATATTGCATGGAAGCCTGATTGATTTGTATGCAAAAAATAGATGGTATCTACTTAGATCCAAGTGGGGAAGTAATCCTAACACAGGGAAACCTGTTGTTAAATAAAAGGGCCGTAAATGTGCTAGCATTAAAGTATAAGAAATAATGCTTATTCAAATGGTAGAGAAGCAAATCGTAGACAGAAATATTATACATTCAATCTTAGCAACTCTCTATTCACTTTTTTCCAATGGAATTGGAGCATAAAAATTAAAGATGAAAATAGCTTCCAGTTAATGAGAAAGAATCGTAAATTTGCAGAAAGATGAAGCAAATCCAACTAAGAACCTACTTAGTACCTGGTTCCAATAGTGTTAACCTCTCGTCATTTAAGGTAGCCTCAGCACCATTCAAGAGTGTCCAAAATGGAACTCGTATGTTCACAGTAGATTCCGTGTTATTTCCTTCTGATTCCTTAATTATTTCAACATGAAAACAACAAAGAATTTAAAATAGGGATTTAATTTTTCAGTGCATTATAGCAAAATAACATTAAAAAGTCCATCTAAATAATTTGATCTTTTAGTACAGCTTCCAAACAAAATTAGAATTCTGTCTAATTGTTGCCTGCTATTTGCTCATCTCAATTTAAAGGTTTGTTTCATTGAAAGAAAACCTCATGTAATGTGCTAGAAGCCTAGAACAGATTTTTAACATAATTTATTTTTTATAATAGTTGAGTCATTATATTAAAGGGGGAAAATAGTTACAAACATAGAAGCCAGTAAATTATTTTCAAATGCAACAGGATTGTTGACTGAATATACAAAGTTGCTCTTCCCTTTCTTGTGCTTTGATACTTTTAAGTTTTTAACTTCCCAAGTAGCATAATAGCTAATGTCAAGTTAACATTGTAGTAAACTATGAAGTTATAGACTACCTTTATTGTGAAGAACTCCAATGAAATATGAAGGTATGGATCCCATGAAGACAATGAATTCACTGTTTGCTTGATAGTTAGTCCTGCTATATCCCAATTCAGGGTACTCGATATAAACTGGATAATATATAAACTGGGATATTCGCCTTTTTCTTGAAAGTAAATTGAGTCTCCCAATTTTGAAAACGATTCAATGCCTACACGAACAAAGACAAGTCAGTTTTTAAAGAATTGACTATTTCAAAAATACATACACTAGACTAAACATTATTTAGCTTTATCTATTTTATCAACTAACCAAAACTTACGTATCTAGTGCCACACTCAACTAAATAACATGTTCCAAATGCAATTGTTACCAAAATTCAATAATGTATGTAATCAGTAATCACCCATTTCACAACCATGGTATAACTATAGCAATCAGGCAACTACATAAAACAACCAATTCCTCAAATAAGGATTAGAATATTAGCACAACAATAACTGGTTCTTTTGGAAAACAATTTGAAGAACTAAAATTAGATGTGGCAGTATACACTAAAAATATATGGTTGCAGCATTGGCAAAACAGCTAGAAATCATAGCTGAACATGTGAAACTTAAACAAACTTGCATAGAAGATTTTATGCAAAATTGTACGAGTAATCTAGTATGAATAGAAACAAAAGATTTCATAACTTCGTAGTGGTACTTTGTGTTTAAATTTATACCTTTGTCAATTTAAAATCATCATCATTACATCATCTATAACGACAATAACAAATTTTGATATAAAATATTAACTGTTTTTTAATCACCAAGATCCCATGATGGCAAGGTGAGAGCATATAGTGAATATTTATTATTATTAAACCATTTCTTATGTCCAATATCCTATGAGAGCAAGATGAAAGCATACTATGAATGAATAATGATTCTATGTATTTTATTTTATCAAATGACAATATCAAAAAGAAGTGGCAATAAATTACATTGACAATATAACTCTTCACAAATATGTTGGAGCCTATATTAATATTCAAATTCGCCATAATATCTCAAATAGACAACAAGAAAATGAATCAAATCTACAACCACAATATGTTGTTGCGCCAACTACAAATACTTGTTGAAAAACAAAACTAAAGCTTTCAACATAGACACAACTTTTGGATGAGAGTGCCCTCAAGAAACTAAAAGGATTTTGTCCTCCAATCTCTAAGGAACTGAAGGAGTTGTGTTCTTTCATCTCTAAATCCAAGAGTAATTAATGCTCGAATTGATAGTTGAACACAAAGCTCAAACAACAAATGCATTTCCCGGAACTAACCCTGGTAGTGGCCCGGGTTGTTCTAGAACAAACTCAATTTCCTCTGACGTCTCCCCTCCGTCCTCCTCCTGCACTGTCGCTTTCTGTCTAGTACGACAGGGTACCATTTGGAACTCCTCGTCCTCCGAAATGGAAAAAGATGGTCCCTGTTCTGCTATTTCCTCTTCCTCTGAGCTGTCATCTTCATCATCTCCCTCCTCCATACTAGTCATGATTTCCTGTCTAACTTTTTTTCCTCAATGGTTAAAAATTTCTTGTTGTGAATGTATCCAAGTGTAGCCAATAGTTCATTGCTGGTTTTCTTGATCGCCTACAAGATACAACTGATTTTTCTTTAGGCCTAGGAACAACATCCTAAATATCATTCTTGATGATAAATTGATATTCTTCCATCATAGCATCTCTCTATACTTGTTGCTTTGATGCCTCCTAAAAACTTGAAGATTCAAACTCAATGATGTGACTCATTAATGCAACATAACCTGGAAACTTATGTGGTCTCCTACTTTCTCTAAAAGTGTCACATGGAACTACAAACTTTTCAGCCTCCTACGTAGTATGTCTAGCCCACAAAGGTCTCTTTCTCTAAAGAAATATTACTTGGTTCATTGGTTGGTTCTATGGGATCAACGAGATCAAAAGATTCTTCCAATTCAATAGACTCCCTCTAAATCTCAGAAGAGGAATCAGGAGCAGCAATGTCCATAGCTTGAGATGTCTCTTATCCTTCTCTATCTATCTCCATAGAAGGCCTTTTTAGTCTTTTGAAGGCTACTTCTTCAAATGATACATCCTTGCTAATTTTAAACTTTTATTCATCCTAGAATGTAGATCCTGTAGGCCTTAGAAGACTCGCTGTAACAAACAAAAATCTCTTTCTTGCCTGAAGGTTCTAACTTAGATCTTTTATCTTTAGGCACATGAATATAAACAAGACAGCCAAAAATTTTGAAATCGCTAACTTCAAGTTTAATACCTGTGAAGGCCTCTTCAAGAGTCATATTATCCAAAATTTGATGTGGACTTCGATTATAATCATAAACAATTGTTCTGCAAGCTTCTGCCCAAAGAAAGGTTTGCAGATTTTGATCATGCATCATAGCTTTCGTTGCCTTAACAATGAATCTGTTCTTTCTTTCTACAACTCCATTTTGTTGTGGGTTATATGGAACACAAAACTCCCTCTTGATCCCTGCTTCAATACAGAAATTTTGAAAGACTCCAAAAGTATATTCCCCTCCATTATCTGATCTTAAAACTTTGATCATTTTTCCAAACATGTTTTCAACTTAAGATTTGAACTCTTTAAATCTAAAAAGTACTTCATCAGACTCCTTAGATTTCAAGAAATAAATTCAGGTCTTACAAGAAAAATCATCAATAAAGATCACATAGTACCAAAAACAACTCAAAGATGCAACAAACATAGGTCCACATAAATCAAAATGAATCAGATCTAAAATTTCTTTTGCTCTACTTTCACTATTGTAAAAAGGACCTTTAACATTCTTACCTAGGGCACAACTTTTGCAAATACCATCATGCTCTTGATTAAGCTTTGGAAGACCAACACCATCTTCCCCATGGAAGAAAGAGTTCTGAAATTTAAGTGATCAAATCTTCTATGCCACAACTCACTTGTACTGATTGAATCATGTGCTAAAGCTTGAATAGGACGAACAGAAAGTCTATATAGACTCTCTTGACGAACAACAATTTCATGAATTGTCTTAATGCTAGTGTTTTTCTTCCATGCGAGCACTTTGCCTTCAACAAATGCAACTTAATACCCTTTGTCCTCCGATGCTGAAATTGAAATCAGATTTGTCTTGATTCCTGGAACAAACAAGACATTGCTTAAACAAAGAAGGATGCCTGAATCTAGATGAAAAGAGGTAGTCCTAGCACCTTTCACTAAATAACAAGCATCATCACCAATTATTACTTGCAAATGAATATCTTTTTGCACCAAGTTAGAAAGATGCTCTCTGTATCTTGTAATGTGACGAGAAGCACCACTATCGATCAACCAAGTCTTACTATTAGTTGGAACATTGCTTGAAAGAGCTGAGATAAATAAAAATCCCTTTGAATTGCCACTAGATTATTTATGAGGCGCAGCATCATCAACATTTGCAGCAGTAGCTTGATGTTTTAGTCTTGTTAAACAATCTCTGGCAAACTGACCATACTTGTCACACCTGAAATATTAAATTCTAGAGAGATCCTTCTTTTTCGATTCAGGAGATGAATCTGAATTCCTATCTCTATTCCTCTTAAAATTTCCTTTTCTCCCTTCTCTTCCTTTCCTTTTAGATGTTTGAGCAGCAAGGACATGATATTCTTCATGATGAGATTTTCGTCCATCTCCTTTTGCTTCTAATCTGCATTCCTCTTGAGTGCAATCATCTCTAAGACAAGCAAACTTGGGTAATTCATCTCTTCCACTAATGCCTTGAATAAAAGACTCCCAAGAATGAGCGAGACCATTCATGGCCAACATAACTAGGTCTTTATCTTCAATTGAATCTCCAATGGCAATAAGCTAATATTTCAATTCTATAATCTTCATGAAGAAGGAGATAACTAATTCTCCTCTAGCCATTTTTATATCGAGAAGCTGACGTCTCAAGGGCAGAGCTCTGCTAGTATTGTTGAATTCATCCAAGTTTTGAAGACTCTAAAACATTTCTTTAGCTGAATTCAACTTGGATATAATTGGCACACAATGATCCTTTACAGAATCAATCAATATTTCCCTTGCAATAATGTTATTCCTCCTCCATTGATCTTTCTCAGTATCGTCGGTTGGCTAGGGCACATTAGTCTTCACATAGTTTAGAAGATCATTCTCTTCTAATGCAATAAGGACTCTAAATTTCCATGATGTGGAATTCGATGCACCATCCAATTTGTCTTCAACCTTGAGTCCATTCACCATTTTTAAAGCTTGAAAGAATCAAACTAGTAGAGAATAAAAGAATACTTCGCTGCTTGAGGGTGAAAAACCCAATCACACCAAGAACAATCTTTAATTGAAATAATAATGATAGTCCGAATACAAGGTTCAAATACTTAGACTACACAACCTTAAAGAACACCACACTATTTTATCCTTACAGTAATATTGTCTCAGATATCCTTCACACAAAAAATGAATGTCTTCAAACAATTCTGACAATACATCACATAATAAACAACTACAAAAGACTCAGACAATCTAAATCAGATATACGATAATGATCAGATAACATTGCTATGGTCATACACCCTTCTAACAACATTCACAATAACATAAACAATGCCTTGCAACAGTATTGATGCTAGCCACCAACACTCCCAATTCGCAACCAAAGAATGCACTTCATTTAGATAACAAAAACAAAAAAACGTCGCTACAAGATGCTTATCTGTTACATATTGGTGACACAGCAACGACATATGTGTCTCTATGATGATAGTCAATTACGCAACATATGACCCTTAGAATTCCAAATGCTGTGCAATAGTAAATCTCTTGATTGCCGACAAGAATGAAAGGTAGACGTAGGAAGCTTAACTATCGCAGCACACATATAGACAACAGTTACAAAGAGTGTAACCTTTCATGTGCAACATGAAGACTCTTCATTAGACTTCAGCATTTGATAACAAAGAGACAAGACTCTTCAAATAGGAACCAGTTAAGCATTGTAGACTCTTCGCAATCTAAGTCATCCGACCATAAGGAAGAAATAGGCATTATAGAGAACAGGCATCACATTCACACAACTTGTATGCTGATGCAATCATATCTGGTAAACAGATATCTCCTACAACTACCAAGCTTCAACATTTCAGGCCTACTTCAAAGCCACTAGGAGATCTGAAACAAATGTCTTCAGACCCAATTCTAAAAACATACGCACAAAGGAGGCGATTTTGGAAAAAAATCTTATAATTGATTCATTCACCTGATCAAAAAGAGTGTTGTTGCTAAGTCTTTGGGAGGTGGTTTGTGCATAAATCATTAGGTCTAAGGACTAAGACAACCCAGAAGAAGGTATAAGAGATTAAAGAGAAGAATGTATAGATATAGAGATCTTCTCCCTTCAAACATAGCAATTAGCACAATGAGTGGCCTCTGTCATGCAATTGGGTTTCCTTCAGCCATTCAATGCAATGAACTCTTGGTAGTGTACAAAGAATTGTGATCCAGATACCAGGACAATTAGAGCCAAAGGGAAGGTGTTCACATTCTTATGTGAGGAGGCAGTGAGAGAGACTTTTGGAATTCCATACTATCCTAGTATGTAGATCAGAACTAAGGAGGAAGCTAAAGCATTATATGACAGGAGACCTGACACTTGTACGGATATCATCAATAAGAACTGGATCAGTGAGCCAAGGAAGCACCACTCTAAGTTGCCTAAGAAGCTTATGAGTGAGGATTTTAAGGATGAGTATAGTGATTTAAACTTTATGCTGAATGGAGTCATGGGAACACCTCAAGGAGTTTTCTTTTATATCTGGATGTATTACTTTATTGAAGAGATAACAATAAGTAACATAAGGATGAATTGGGCAAAGATGATAAGTGACAATCTAGATACTCAACTAAGGAACTTGAGAAAAAACAAGCAACTCTACATGAGTTCCTATGTGATCTATTTGCTAGCAAAAAATATTGAGTATCTAGCCCTCATGCATAAGGGCATGATTGGGAATGGCAAGGAGCAATTCAAGGTATATGATTGCTATCCTGAGTTACAGCTACATGAAAGAGCAAGTTATAGGAGGGTCAATGACATCTTCACCATAAATATCACACACACACTTCAAGAAGGATTACATAAGATTGTCCAAGGATGTCATAGCATTGATTGAGTAGTATGGATATTGGTACATCCAATTCCCCACTTTTGCTTACATCAGGATCCACGGAGTACCTTCAGAGCCTTACAAACAACCTAAGTATCCTACAGATAAGATCGTTTTGCTGGGGGCGATTAGGAAATTATCAAAGTTTGATTGTATATAAAAGGAAAAGCACAAACAGGGAATGCCTTCCTCTATTGCTTTGGGGAAGATGCTTGACATACGTCCTTCATTGGAGGCAGTAGAGACAGCGAATGTAGAGTTGCAATTCTATCAACTTGGGACATACAAGGCAAGGAAGGAATTTGATCCATTCCAAAAGATTCATACTTACAGGGGCAGAAGATACAAACATAGGATTAAAATTGAGGACTATTGGTCAAATTTAATGGATGAACATGTTGTAAGGAGAAAGACGTGGGCCAGGATCTCAGTTGATTTCATGAGGAGGTGTACTGTTTTTCGGTTCCCTATTCCTGATCAGGTTAAAGATGATGGAAATCCTATTCATTTTGATTACGAGTATGAAAAGAACAAGTCAATTGAGCCACCTTACAAACTTGGGCATTTTGATGAGAGAAGTAATGGATATATCAAGAGCATGGATTGATAAGCAAGATAAAAGGTTAAGGAAACAAGGTTTTGCCTTCAATCATGTGAGGAAACAAAGTGAGGACTCTTCTTCAAGAGGAGAGGAGAGGACCATCAACATTTCAGGATTACACATTGAGGATAAACGGAAAACTTCAAAGAAAAGGGGTAATCTAGCTGTTATACACTAAGTCTGCACCCTTGTTCCAAGCTCTCGTAGTCTTGATAACTTAGTATAACATGGGAATCATCTCTAGGTTGTGGGACCTTTGCTAACTGAGATGAGAGCTCCAAGTTCTAGGTTGGTTCCTCTTGGATAATCACCTTAATTTGCTTCTTGACATGAAAGGTAAAACTTTTGAGGGAAAGGGATAGAAGGAATGCTTGGAAAGGGAAATGACTAAAAGCAAACTACCTACTAGATGATGCACCGAAATTAGGGTTTGGATCTCAGTATGTAGGATGAAATCTATGAAAGACTTAGGTCTAGTAGGTCACAACTTACTCAATAGGCTTGCATAAGTGTTTCGCAGGAGGGCCTGAACATAAGACACAACCTATGACTTGCAAGTAGACATTCACTTATGCAATTCGGTGTAGGATTGAGACAAGACTATTAGGGGCTGAAGTATACCCACAAAAACATCAAAATCTGATCAAACACAATAACACACACAATCACAGAAAGTAAGAGGGATCAAGAACCCTAAGATGTCTCTAAAAAAAAAAAAACATCATATACTTTGATTCAGTAAGAGAGAATACAAACAAGGAAGCATAGGGACATGAAAAATTGTCACAAAATACCTCTACAGTGTTTGGACAATCAATGGGAGATTACAAGAGTAGAAGACCAGAGGGTAGAAGAAATACCACAAATAGCCTTCTGAAGAAGGACTCTTTCTTTTTACAATTTCAACCTCTGAGCTTCAAAAGCTCTAAAAAAACAATATATACATCTTCTTGCATGTAGGCAAGAGTCAAAACTTAACTAGGGTTACAAAGATTTTCTCAGAATAACAGCCAACCCTAACTCGACCAATCTGATCATAAATGCGTCTCTGTAGTATCATGGCCGATCAAATCTTTTGTTTGCGTGCCCATCCCTGTACTAAAAAACAATCCTCCAGACAAGCAACATGGATCACCAACCTTCCTACAACTTGGCGCGAAATCAATAACATGGTACCTAAGAAACAAGAAATGACCTGTGACAGCCACCGAACCCTCATCATCGTCCTTCCAATTGCAAACGCCCTGAAGACATTAATTTTCTAGCTACCTCGCCGCTTGCGATCTGCAAATCAAATACTGGCAAAGACACTCTGCAGAGACATTTGAATTTGAATTTCTAACAGCTAGCCGGTCACTTTAAAACATAGTCGTTGATGTCCTTCATCTCCCAGCAAATGAACGGCTCAGATTAACTTTATAATAGTCGCAAACCCTCTTTGAAACATCAGAAATCCACCTTGGCATGCTTGGACCAATGGACACTCAGCACCTCAGCACGCCTGTTATTTTGGACCCACCTTGACCTTCCTTCATTAGTCATTTAGTGACCATGCGACTGAAGACTCCCTCTAAGTCGTGAAGAGCTTGACTTAACCCTGGTCTGGTTAAGCGATTCAGCGAACAAGGCGTTTCACTGAATCGCTAGGCCTTTTTACTAACCTTGATTATACTCCGCGAACAAGAGAAACCCCTTTATTCGCATGTTCGCAGAATACCTTTAACCGCACATGAGAACATCGGCTTACATTTGGCGAACTGGCGACCAAAGACATCCGCTAGGTCACCGAGAATTTTAGGGCTTTACTAATTTATTCCGAGATTCTGCGAATACACACATTCGCACATTCGCCAAGTCAATTGGAGCACTGCTATCTTATCACACGAATACGCGACCAAAGGGAATTTATCGGAGCCGCCAAATACCTTGTTAACCCTGGGCCCATCTCCATATGTCATTCTCTCATTTGCTTTGAACTGCCTTCTTGGCTTTGACAATCGCCAACTGTCCTGACATCGGACCCACCTGAATTCCTTATGCTGTGTCTTTATCTGGCGATCACGCGACTGAGACCTTATTCTCCAATTTGCCCAATGATTTGGAATATTCCCTCATGACTTGGAGATTACCCGACTAAAGGCTTCTCGCAATCACTTAATGGAAAAGAATATTCGCCCGGCACTTTGCGAATACGAGACTGAGGCCTTAGTCACGTAATCGCGGAATACCTTATCATTCTGGCCTCCTAACACATCGGTCCAACTGTAAATCCTCATCAGAACTTGGAAACCAATCATATTCGAGCACATCAGCACACCTGGCAACATGGTCCCACTTGACTAAAACTTTGACTCTGGAAGGATCAAGTGAACACGCGACTGAGCATTCTCCGAGTTCGCGGAAAGGTTACCCTAACCATGATTACATCTGGCGAACATGAGAACAAAGTCCTTCGCTGAATCTCTGAATCTTTTCATCAACTGGGGTTAAGTCCTGAGAATAAGCAACTAAGACCACCCTCCAATTCATGGGATACTTTATTAACCATGGGTTACATTATTAGAACAAGCGAACACAAGCCTTCGCTGAGTCGCTAGAAGACTTTGACTAACCCCGGCTAAGTCTGGTGAGCAAGAGAAAAGCGTCGATCTCACTTTGATCCGACAATGGTCGCTGAATCTCTAAATGCCTGTGGCATATTCCTTCACTTTCAGAGATTGCGCGACAGAAGGAAATCGCCAGGTCACTGAATGAAAAATAATATTCGCCCAGCACTTCGCGAACACAAGACTGAGGCTTTAGTCGCGTATTCGGGAAATACCTTATAACCCTGGGCCCAGAGCTGCCACTTGTCAGTCTTTCATTTGCTCCGATTGCTTCATAAGCAAACACCTCAGTAGCTTCTCTAACAACGGACCCACTGACATATTCCAATTCATCTCCCTTCGGCCAATCAGAAGCTGCCAAATAGGAAAACGAGGACCCACCCGACCAAGCCCGCTGCCTGCAGCATTAACCCCGCTCGATCTGGCGAATCAGCGAACAAAGGGATTCATCTATTCACAAGATACCTTGATGAACTGTGGTAAGTCAAACGAATACGCGAACAAAGGGATTCGCCTATTCGCTAAATCATATATCAACCCAGGGTTACAATAAGCGGATGCCCGACTGAAGGTGATTCGCAGGATCGCTGAATGTTTAGAAGCTTCACTATTTTATTCCGAGATCCCGCAAACAAAGAGAACTTTAAACCTTTGCCAAATTTCCTTGTCCGAGCCGCCAAATTTAGGGCACTGAGAACATGACTCATTCGCGAGGTCGCCAAGAGAATTCAAGTAGGACCCAGTCAATGCGCGATTAAAACATGACCGTCAGATGAAGAAGCGATCGACGGCACTCTCATGATCGCTGAAAGATTTTTTTCTTGACCCTCTGATTCAGCGAACACGAGATTACTGCTCCGCCAAATCGCTAAAGGCTATCCGGGAACCGCCAAGAAACAAGCGAACACAAGACTAAGCAGTCGCTAGATCGCTAGATGTTTTATTAAAACCGCTAGGTATTAAGCGATCATGAGAATCACTACATTCGCTAGTTCGCCGAAAGGAAAGATAACCGTCGGGAAAAATAAGAGAACTGGCGACTGAAGGAAAGCAAATCACGCACGTGGATAAACCAGGACTTAGTTTGCCGAAAAAGTAACAATGAAATAGAATGAGGGTTTAGGGTTTTCAGGGTTTATTTGGCACAACGGCTACTTTTATGAATATTTGACTTGCAGACCAAGAACTAAAACAAATTGCAGAGACCAGGAAACCAAACATGAAGCCATGAAAATTACTGAGGTACTTGGCATGATTAAAACTGAGACCATGGGATAGATTTTCGCCAAATTTGTATGAAACAAGGAAATTTGCGCAACATTTTGGCGATTTCTGCTAGATGTCATCCTGCTAGACATGGAGAACCAGTGGCTTTGACATATCCATTGGGCATGGGGTCTGTTCAGGAACACAAAATTTTGACAGAGAGACAAAACTGAACCAAAAGGACGAACCTGTGCACAGGCACTTCTTGAAAAGCAGGAAACTAACCTAGGAAAACAGGAAAGGAAAACAGAACATATTTACAAGAATTTACAGAGAGGGATTAACCTCAAAGCAGGGCTTCAAGTGGAATCCATTCACTGAGATTGGCAAGGCATCACCTTCAAGAGTTGATAGCTGAAAAGCATTAGGTCCCTTGCACTTTGTTATAATAAATGGTCCACCCCAAAATGAGTCAAATTTTGTATGTCTGCCAGATCTGGCTCTGAATTCATCCCATTTGAGAACTACATCTCCAACTTTGAAATTTCTGATCCTGGCTCTTTTATCAAAGCTTCTCTTTGTCTGAATCTGGTGGAACTCCATATCTCTCATAGATTTGTCTCTGAGTTCCTCTAATTCCATGAGCTGAGCATACCTGATCTGTAAGGGATCTCCTTCTTCAAATAGAGCATATTGAGTAGCCAAGTCCAGAGCTAGTAATTCAATTGAAATTGACAACTTAGCCTCTCTACCATATACTAACACATAAGGAGAGTTCCTAACGATCTTTTTTGGAGTAATCCTGTCTAACCATAAGGCAAACCTCAATTTAGTATACCAATCTCTTTGATTGTCTTGCAGAATCTTCTTGATTATCCTAATCAAGTTCTTATTTGTTGATTCTGCCAAGCCATTGCCTTGAGGGTAATAATTTGAGCTTGTATTCAGATAAATGTCATTTCTGATTGCCCATTCTGAGACTTTGAGGCTTATGAATGCTAACGCATTATCTGATATTATAGAGTCTGGAGTGCCAAATCTGTGAATTATATCATCATAAAAATTTAAGACAGCACTCTCATTTGATTCTTTCAATGCAATTGCCTCTATCCATCTAGTGAAATAATCAATTGCAGTGATTATCCATTTATGTCCTGCACTAGATGGAGGATTGATCATACCTATAAAATCTATACCCCACCTCATGAAGGGCTGATCTATTCTGATTGGCTGTAGGGGCAGGGCCGCAAGCCTTTCTTTTCCTGCAAACATAGCACACTTGATGCATTTTCTGACATAATCATGACTATCCTTAAAGATAGATGGCCAATAGTACCCGGCCCTCATGATTTTATAAGTAGTAGTCCTAGGAGAAAAGTGACCTCCAGAAGGTCCATCATGAAATTGAAATAGGACATCAGCTATTTTTTCTGAATCAATGCATCTTAAAAGGACATCATTGTGATCCTTTCTAAAAACAACATTATCTATCAGCACAAAAGGAACAAATTGCAATCTATAGTATCTTCTTTTTGCTGAATCCAAACCTGCAGGACACTGTCCTGTCTTCAAAAAATGAACCATGTTAGGCAACCAACCTGATGCCTCAGCATGTTCTTCTGTAGAATGCACAACCAAAGATGCATCCATTTGTTCTAATTTCTTTGGACTTTCATCCCCTGCCAAATGTTCACAAAGACCTCTTCCTCTAACCAGCTTGGTGGTCTGGATATCAATGTCATATTCCATCACCTTGGTGATCCAACCAGCTCTCTTCTCATTTTGGTCCTTGGAAAGCAAAAATTCCTTGACACTTGGATGAGTAACTTTCAAATGTACCTTGCTATGAGTCAATAGATATCTGAACTTCTTAAGGCTCTTTATCACAGCAAGCACATGTTTCTCTACAAAAGAGTATCTCTGTTCATACTCCTCTAAACCTTTGCTAAAGAAAGCAATAGGCTGCTCCAATCCCTCTGAATTTTCTTGAGTCAACATTGCAGATATAGCATCATGTCCTCCATAAGCATAAAGGATAAAATCCTTATTGAAATTTGGGTTTAACAGGGCAGGAGCTTCTGTTAGAGCCTCTTTGATAGCTTGGAAATTAGCTTTTCCCTCTTTAGTCCAACTGAAAGTTGAACTCTTCTTCAACATGGCTGTCAAAGGCTTGAGTAAATCTGCAATATTAGGCAAGAAACACCTAACAAAATTAATCTTTCCTATGAAAGATTGGAGACTTTTCTTATGGTGCGGCAATGGTAGCTCTAGGATGACTGCAATTCTCTCAGGATCTACTGTAATTCTTTCTTTGGATACTACATATCCCAACAATTTCCCTTCATGAACTGCAAACACACATTTCTTGGGATTAAGAGATATCCCAAATTCTCTACACCTTTCAAAGATCTGCCTCAAATGTTTGATGTGATCTGCTGCATGTTTAGAATAAACAGTTATGTCATCTAAGTAGACCAGTACAAACTTGTACATGAGGCTTTTAAAGGCCATATCCATTGCCTTTTGAAATGTGGCCCCTGCATTTGACAAACCAAAGGGCATCTTTTGATAAGCCATGGTTCCCCACTTGGTTGTAAATGCAATCTTATATTGATCCTCTTTATTAACTAAGATCTGATTATATCCTGAATAGCCATCCAACAATGAAAATCTCTCGGATCCAGAGACACATTGTAGAATTTGTTCCATTGAGGGTAGTGGATGGCGGTCTTTTAATGAAGCTCTATTGAGATCCTTGAAGTCAACACATAACCTCAACTCCCCATTCTTCTTTCTGACAGGAACAAGGTTGGAAACCCAACTAGTATGCTTAATGGGGTAGATGATACCACTTTCTATCAACTTGAGCACTTCTTTATGCATAAGTGGCTCGAACTTGGGATTAACAGGCCTTTGCTTTTGCCTCACTAGTTTGGCATTAGGCTCCAATTCAATAGTGTGTTGAGCAAGGGCTGGATCAAAACCTTTGAGGTCTTCATATTGCCATGCAAATACATCACTGAATTCTTTAAATAATTGGGTGTAAGCTCGCTTTTCAACTTGTGTTTACCTTTCCAAATTTCAAACTCTTACCCGGTTCCAACTCTAATTCAACACAATGTTCTTGTTGAACTACCAGGCCAGCTTTACTTTTCTTAACTTCATCATCCTTGTTGAAGACAGTTTCCAAGGTGACAAGACCTCTAGGCATCTTATTGGACTTAAGTTGTATCACTTGATCATCATAGCTTTGTGATAATCTATCTTGATTATGTTCTGAAAAGACACCTTCTTCAAACAAAGAACTGCAGAATTTGCTCATCATTGTCAAACACCTGCCAATTGACCTCATTATCAGGGATAGAGGGTCTGACAATCACTTTGATATGCTGTTGGTTTGCTTCTTTTGAAACGCTATTGGGAATATCATACTGAGATCCAACAGCAGCTAATCTATCTACATTTTGGTTTAGCTTCCTAGGGATAGCAACAATATTGAAAGCAGAAAAATCTTCAATTGCATCCCAAACTCTATGTTTATATGCTTTCAAGGTGTCATTTTTGGTTGCACTTATCCCTCTTACTTGGCTGACAACTAACTCACTGTCACCATAAACTTTTAAGGCCTTAAGCCCTCCTTTTCTAGCCCATTCCAGTCCACTGACAAGGCTTTCATACTCTGCAGTGTTGCTAGTGCAGGAGAAACTGAATCTAAAGGCTGTATAATACCTTTCTCCTTTTGGGGACACTAACATGGCACCACCACCAGAACCATGTCTGCTTCTAGCTCCATCAAAGAATAGTTCCCAAACCTGACTGCTCTGATCCTCTGAATCAATGTCCTTGAGAAGGTTGGGCTCTATAACATCGCTCTCTTGTATCAAATAGTTTCCCAAACCAGCATTTCAAATGACATGCTCTGATACCCTTTCATCTAGAAGAATATCAGGGATATTTTCTATTTTGGTGCTTGCTTCACTAATGGTTTGGAAATCACTGCTATCAAATATAGGGCAGTTTGTATTGATGGTATTGGACACATAAGGTTCTATATGGTGTGCTGCCAATTTCTCTGATTTAATGGTAACCTTGGTACCATATCTTGTGTGAAAGAGCATGTGAGACCAGTCAGAAGAAAGATAACCTCCTATCTTGGCTATGAACTCCCTTGATAAACATATGGCAAATAAGGCAGGGAGGTCTATGATATATATATCAAGGAGGATGGAGAAATTAGGACTTGCATGAAGGATCAGACTGGTATCCTTAGCCATACCTATAGTATTGACTGAGGATCCATCAAGTTGTGTGACCTTCTTTTGGAAGGGTTCATACTTAAGTCCTAATTGGTCAGCTACTTTCTTGGGCATCACAGTGCTAGTAGCTCCACTATCTACCATGCAATTATGTACTAAAGAATCTCCAATAATTAAAGATACATAAAAGGGAGGAGGCTTTGAGTTCCTACTTTGCATGGCGTTGGCTTTGGAGTTGCTACTTGGAACCTCCTTTTCTTGGTCAGTGTTAACCAACACTGGCTTTGCAGCCTCTTTTGCGGGCTGAGGAGTTGCTACCTCTGTCATAGCTTTCTTTAAAATCTCAGGTTGTCCTGGAATAGACAGAGAGTCCCACATAGACATAATAATGTTCACCTTCTTCATGCTGTCAACAATGTTGAAAGGTGTCACAACATGTACTTTTTGTTGTGCTTTCACTATGATGGGCTCCACCTCTTTGGAAGTCTAGCCTTCTTTGCTTGAGATGATAGGAACCTCCTTAGGTGTGATGGGAGTAGCTTGTTGCATTGGCTCTGCAAATGTAGTGGCTTTGGCATTGGAATCTGCCCACTCCATCTCTTGAGCTCTTCTTATTGCTCTTGTATAGGTAACAAAAGCGACTTCATCATTAACTCCATTGAAGTCTGGTTGCTCCCAATTGAAAAGAGCAGTCTCATTTTCTTGTGGCTCTTGTTGAGGAGCAGACCCACTAAATGAAGTCTCTGATTGAGCTTGTGAGGCATTTTGAACCATTAGAGCTTGGTTCATCCATCCATTTGAACATGTAGCTTGATTGTGAGGCTGATTACAAGGAAAACACCATTCATTTTCCATAGCCAAATTATTTTGACTAGGAACCATATCCCTCACTGGATTTGCAAAATTAAGAGGTGCAGGGTTATATGGTTGGAATGGTCTCTGATTAAAACTGTCTTTGTCCTTGATAACCTCCTTGGTAAGGT
The DNA here is from genome assembly GCA_027943335.1 of Chamaecyparis obtusa. NCBI lineage: Eukaryota > Viridiplantae > Streptophyta > Pinopsida > Cupressales > Cupressaceae > Chamaecyparis > Chamaecyparis obtusa. The sequence continues at coordinate 395,943 of BSBK01007531.1, forward strand.
GGCCTATTTTGCTGATGAGGCTGTCCCTGATTTTGATACTATTGATTAGGACCTTGACCTTGTGGCTGGAAAGGTGGTTTGAATCCTTGACCTTGCTTCTTCAAATTTGCAACCTCTTTAATTAAGGTCTGCAACAAATTTGTCATTTCTTGCTTACTGCTTTCTTGATTGTTCTTTATTTCTTGCAGCTCTTGAGAAAAATTTGTTGCTAGCTCTTGGCCGCTAGTACTAGCCTGAGCTGCTAATATGGTGGGAAAAGGGGTAAATGGGGGTATTTGTGCAGGTGCAATGGGTTGAAGGCTAGGAAAAATGGGCATTGGAGGCCTTCTAGCTATCATGCCTACTTGTATCAAACAATTTTCAGCCCTGACAGCAATGTCAAAGGCCTGGGGTAAGGAAGTACCACCCATAGACTGGATCATGACAGAAATTTGACCATTCAGACTTTGCAAGTAGTATAGAAAAACATGATCAGCTGATGGCCTTACTGAAGCTGGAATTCTATTCCATGTTTTAAGGAACCTACTATTATAATCTTTCATTTGTTCTTGAGGGTCTCTTTAAATAGTTGTCAACTGTTCAACTAGAGACACGTTATCTGATTTATCCTCAAAAGGTTTACTTAATGCATCCCCTAATGCATCCCAAGAATTGATAGAACCAACAGATAGAGTTCTAAACCATTCAAGAGCCTTACCTTTTAGAGAGGCTGCTAATAATTTTGTGGCCACATCTTCTTGGGTTATGTTGTGTATGCTGCAGATGGTGGTCACATCTCTTATGTGCTCAAAAGCTGTTGTCTGCCCTTCGCCTGTGAAATCGCGTAAACTTTTTAGTGCCACCAAGGGCACATCACGATGTACAACAAAAGTTAGTGGGCTTCCCTGGTTGAAAGGTGCAAAAGCATACTGTCTAGCCATTGTAGGAGCTGAAATCTGAAGATTAACAACTATGTGAGTCGTATTTGCTGCTGGATTTCAATCCTCTTCTAGATCTCTGGTTAGAGATCTTCCTCTTCTTCTAGAATGTAAGGGTGAAGGTCTCCTTTCTGAAGTATCAGGAGGTGTAGTCTGAACTCTCCTTGCAAAGGATGTTCTTTGAGTTGACCTGCCTTTGTGACTTCTCTTTGAGGGCAACTCTGAAAATTCAGTAGGCTTTGAGCTCCTAGTCTAAATCTTTCTCATAAACCTTGAACAAGTTAAGCCTGAATCTGTGAAATCAATGGAGTCGCCAGATATACTTGATGGAATAACCTCTAAAGGTCTGTATTATGCAATCTGTACATAAGAGATAACATAACTTTAAACAATGAACTTCTTTATTGTCCCACCGGGCATGCCAAAAATGTTATATACTAAGTTTGCACCCTTGTTTCAAGCTCTCGTAGTCTTGATAACTTAGTATAACATGGGAATCATCTCTAGGTTGTGGGATCTTTGCTAACTGAGATGAGACCTCCAGGTTCTAGGCTGGTTCCTCTTGGATAATCACCTTAATTTGCTTCTTGACATGAAAGGTAAAACTTTTGAGGGAAAGGGATAGAAAGAATGCTTGGAAAGGCAAATGACTAAAAGCAAACTACCTACTAGATGATGGACCGAAATTAGGGTTTGGATCTCAGTATGTAGGATGAAATCTATGAAAGACTTACGTCTAGTAGGTCACAACTTACTGAATAGGCTTGCATAAGTGTTTCATAGGAGGGCCTAAACATAAGACACAACCTATGACCTGCAAGCAGACATTCACTTCTGCAATTCGGTGTAGAATTCAGACAAGACTATTAGGGGCTGAAGTATACCCACAAAAACATCTAAATCTGATCAAACACAATAACACACACAATCACAGAAAGTAAAAGGGATCAGGAACCCTAAGATGTCTAAAAAAAAAAAAAAACATCATATACTTTGATTCAATAAGAGAGAATACAACCAAGGAAGCATAGGGACATGAAAAATTGTCACAAAATACCTCTGCAGTGGTTGGACAATCAATGGGAGATTACAAGAGTAGAAGACCAGAGGGTAGAATAAATACCACAGATAGCCTTCTGAGAAAGGACTTTTTCTTTTTACAATTTCAACCTCTGAGCTTCAAAAGCTCTAAAAAAACAATATATACATCTTGCAAGTAGGCAAGAGTCAAAACTTAACTAGGGTTACAAAGATTTTCTCAGAATAACAGCCAACCCTAACTCGACCAATCTAATCATAAATGCATCTCTATAGTATCATGGCCGATCAGATCTTTTGTTTGCGTGCCCATCCCTGTACTAAAAAACAATCCTACAGACAAGCAACTTGGATCACCAACCTTCTGGCAATTTGGCGCGAAATCAATAACATGGTACCTAAGAAACAAGAAATGACCTATGACGGCCATCGGACCCTCATCATCGTCCTTCCAATTGTAAACGTCCTGAAGACATTAATTTTCTAGCTACCTCGCCACTTGCGGTCTACAAATCAAATACTGGCAAAGACCCTCTACAGAGACATTTGAATTTGAATTTCTAACGGCTAGCCGGTCACTTTAAAACACAGTCGTTGATGTCCTTCATCTCCAGGAAAATGAATGGCTCAAATTAACTTTATAATAGTCGCAAACCCTCTTTGAAACATCAGAAATCCACCTCGGCATGCTTGGACCAATGGACACTCAGCACCTCAGCACACCTGTTATTTTGGACCCACCTTGACCTTCCTTCCTTAGTCATTTAGCGACCATGCGACTGAAGACTCCCTCTAAGTCATGAAGAGCTTGACTTAACCCTGGTCTAGTTAAGCGATTCAGCGAACAAGGCGTATCGCTGAATCGCTGGGCCTTTTTACTAACCCTGGTTATACTTCGCGAACAAGAGAAACCCCTTTATTCGCATGTTCGCAGAATACCTTTAACCACACATGAGAACTTCAGCTTACATTTGGTGAACTGGCGACCAAAGACATCCGCTAGGTCACCGAGAATTTTAGGGCTTTACTAATTTATTTTGAGATTCTGCGAATACACACATTCGCACATTCGCCAGGTCAATTGGAGCACTGCTATCTTATCACATGAATACGCGACCAAAGGGAATTTATCGGAGCCGCCAAATACCTTGTTAACCTTGGGCCCATCTCCATATGTCATTCTCTCATTTGCTTTGAACTGCCTTCTTGGCTGTGACAATCGCCAACTGTCCTAACATCGGACCCACCTGAATTCCTTATGTTTTGTCTTTATCTAGCGATCACACGACTGAGACCTTATTCTCCGATTCGCCCAATGATTTGGAATATTCCCTCATGACTTGGAGATTACCCGACTAAAGGCTTCTCGCAATCGCTTAATGGAAAAGAATATTTGCCCAGCACTTTGCGAATACGAGACTGAGGCCTTAGTCACGTAATCGCGGAATACCTTATCATTCTGGCCTCCTAACACATCGGTCCAACTGTAAATCCTCATTAGAACTTGGAAACCAATCATATTCGAGCACACCTGGCAACACGGTCCCACTTGACTAAAACTTTGACTCTGGAAGGATCAAGCGAACACGCGACTGAGCATTCTCCGAGTTCGCAGAAAGGTTACCCTAACCATGATTACATCTGGTGAACATGAGAACAAAGGCCTTCGCTGAATCTCTGAATCTTTTCATCAACTGGGGTTAAGTCCTGAGAATAAGCAACTAAGACCACCCTCCAATTCATGGGATACTTTATTAACCATGGGTTACATTATCAGAACAAGCGAACACAAGCCTTCGCTGAGTCGCTAGAAGACTTTGACTAACCCCGGCTAAGTCTGGCGAGCAAGAGAAAAGCGTCGATCTCACTTTGATCCGACAATGGTCGCTGAATCTCTAAATGCCTGTGGCATATTCCTTCACTTTCGGAGATTGCGCGACTGAAGGAAATCGCCAGGTCGCTGAATGAAAAATAATATTTGCCCAGTACTTCGCGAACACAAGACTGAGGCTTTAGTCGCGTATTCGGGAAATACCTTATAACCCTGGGCCCAGAGCTACCAATTGTCAGTCTTTCATTTGCTCCGATTGCTTCATAAGCAAACACCTCAGCAGCTTCTCTGACAACGGACCCACTGACATATTCCAATTCATCTCCCTTCGGCCAATCAGAAGCTGCCAAATAGGAAAACAAGGACCCACCCGACCAAGCCCGCTGCCTGCAGAATTAACCCCGCTCGATCTGGCGAATCAGCGAACAAAGGGATTCATCTATTCACAAGATACCTTGATGAACTGTGGTTAAGTCAAACGAATACGCGAACAAAGGGATTCGCCTATTCACTAAATCATATATCAACCCAGGGTTACAATAAGCGGATGCCCGACTGAAGGTGATTCGCAGGATCGCTGAATGTTTAGAAGCTTCACTATTTTATTCCGAGATCCCGCAAACAAAGAGAACTTTAAACCTTTGCCAAATTTCCTTGTCCGAGCCGCCAAATTTAGGGCACTGAGAACATGACTCATTCGTGAGGTCGCCAAGAGAATCCAAGTAGGACCCAGTCAATTCGCGATTAAAACATGACCATCAAATGAAGAAGCGATCGACGGCACTCTCATGATCGCTGAAAGATTTTTTTCTTGACCCTCTGATTCAGCGAACACGAGATTACTACTCCGCCAAATCGCTGAAGGCTATCCGGGAACCGCCAAGAAACAAGCGAACACAAGACCAAGCAGTCGCTGGATCGCTAGATGTTTTATTAAAACCGCTAGGTATTAAGCGATCATGAGAATCACTACATTCGCTAGTTCGCTGAAGGAAAGATAACCGTCGAGAAAAATAAGAGAACTGGCGACTGAAGGAAAACAAATCGTGCACATGGATAAACCAGGACTTAGGCTGCCGAAAAAGTAACAATGAAATAGAATGAGGGTTTAGGGTTTTCAGGGTTTATTTGGCACAACGGCTAATTTTATGAATATTTGACTTGCAGACCAGAAACTAAAACAAATTGCAGAGACTAGGAAACCAGACATGAAACCATGAAAATTACTGAGGTACTTGGCATGATTAAAACCGAGACCATGAGATAGATTTTAGCCAAATTTGTATGAAACAAGGAAATTTAGGCCACACTAGCATAGGCATCACAACTAGCAAGTGATAGAACTATTAGTAAGGAATATGGAAGTAAAAGGCATAAGTTGTCCACACCTCCCAGTGCTAGCTCTTCGTCAACTAAGGAAATAGAGGTACAGAGTATGGATCATGATTCAGTGCAAGGTGGAGATACAGAGATTCTACCTCGAGATAGTCAAAAGGCAACTTCATCTAGACAATCAATGCAGCAGGGTACAGAGATATTGCCATCATCTCTTACAGTGTAGTCGGTAGTTGATTTGAGAGACGATTATGAGATAGTCTAGTCTATACACTTAGGAGATGGAGGATGAGATCATTTCAAAACTAAAGGGATTTCACAAAGATGAAAAGATGGTAGTGTTAATCCTAACCAGTTACTTTGAATACACAGGTCAACACAGCATATGTATGTGGAGACCCTCGGTTTGAAGGAAAAAACCACGGTGGGACAGAACCCATAACTTCACTACTGCAGTAATAAAGATGTCATGTTAGAGGCTTACAAAGCACTGGTAAGAGTGCTACCCGGTTAAGGGATTTGATAGAAGACCTGTTAGGATCTTGACCCTGCTAGGAGTCGTCTTGTAAGAGGACTTGGAACATCAATAAAGATGTTACCTGGTAAAGGGATTTATGCAAAGAACCTGTTAGAGTTCACCCTGATTGAGGGATTTAAATATGCTTCTCAATTTAAAGCAATGATCTTATGATGACACTCTCTGTCGAATCAGATCATACTTGTTACCCTTTCCTCCGCTTGGTTGTTGAACCTTTCTCTACCTTTCACCTCTCGTGACTATGACTCCTCTCAGAATATTCATCTCTCTTGCTCTCCTTCGCTCTATGCTCTTGATATTCAACAACACTTCTTTCATGTCCTTTGACCTATATTTATAAGAAAATCTTATTAAAAATACATCTCATAGTTCTGCCAAGCTGTAAACTCACCCATAAATCATGCATGCAATAAAAGCTTGCAAACTGATCCTGAGTTTACCTCGAAATAGTTGTAGATAAAACAAAGCTAACTTCAGTTCCACTGAAAAAGCTAACTCCAGTTTAACTGAAAAACACTCCATATAATCTGGTTCGGATTATCATGCACTTAACCGGTGTAGAACTTGTATCCAGTAAATCATCTGTTCCCTGTGTGTATCTCATGACCGGTTGTAAAAACCTAGACCGGTATAAGTGTGACTAGTTAAAGTACACCACTTTCTTGTTTAGTCTACCGGTTCACAATTATGAGTACCGGTGTGATGTACCGGTGTTCCGGTGGGATTGATGTTTGCCTATGACTCTACCAATGACAACTAAGTTTATGTTAACAATCTTCCCCTTTGGCATTGGTGACAAAACATATCAATACACATCTGTAGACTTCCCCTGTGGATCTCCTTGTCTACCTGTAGCATTTTTAGACACACACTGTCATCTCTCTCTTCTCTATTCTTTCATCTGTGTTGATCTTCTCATCTGTATATTATCTGTATTCCTTCTCTTCCCCTTTTTTGCCTCCATAGGTCAAAGGGTTGTTACTCCCTAAATGTTTACATATCATAATTGTAACTTATTGAAGATATCCTTATATATTTTCGTCGCAAAATCAAGGAATGGATTCCATATACCTGTTACATGATCTAAATTTTTCTTTGCTTCTTGCAGTGAGACTATTGTATTTTCCATGTCTTCCACTGTTTTGTAATCAGGTTCTTTGATCAATCTTTCTGCATCTGTTGCCATTGTCTACATTAGATCAAATTTGGTGCAATGAACAACTGGAATCCAATAAGATCTTGGATTGTTTTTGTCTTTTCTTCAAATGCCTTCCTTAAGATGAGAGCAAGACTTGTCAGCTCCCAGCTATACTTTGTTACAGAAGAGCTCTTCGCATCAAATTTGGGTGTTAGAACCATTATCTCTTCTGTAGTCTTGTTCGTTCTCTCAGTTATATCTTTAACAAAGTCTTCAAAGTTTAAAGTCCTTGTGATCAACCTTCCTGCTTTCTGTATCTGGTGTTGTAGCTCCTCAGCGCTTTTAGATACAATGGCTTTGAGTTCTCCAACCTGTTTGTGAAGAATTTCTATTTGCTTCTTTTCATAGTGATCAATTGCAATCGTCTTTGGGTTAGTGCCATCTGCCCCAATTGCTTGCGTTAGAATCTCCAATTGATCAATTATAGGTTCATCCTCATTTATATCTGTATGAAGTACAAAATTGTACAAGATATTTCTTACACGAGAGAATCATATCCTGTTTTCTCTTATTGAGTTCCTTTAGCTGTCTTGTTGACATCTTGCTTATGTCAACCATTGTTTCACTAACTTTGCTTTTCTTTGCTTCAAAATCTGTTGCAAAAGTTTGCTTTCTCTTTAATGAAGATGAACTAGGAACATTTACTAGTTCCTCCTATCTATTCTCCTATGCAGGTTGTTCTTCTGCAAGCTTCTCGTGTTCTTCATTAGCAGGCAACTCTTGTTGTTGAGGTATCTCCTCTTGTCGTACCTCCTGTTCTTGATGTACTTCCCCTCCTGGTTGTACTCGTTCCGGATGGACTTCCTCTTCCGGTGGTTTCTCTGTTTGTTGCTCTTTAGCAACCTGTTGATCATTCAAAACAGTTTCTTCCTTATCTGTTCCTTTTTCAATAGTCATCTTTTTTGATGACTCTCCCTGTACCTGATCTTCTGGTTGAACTTGTTCTCCCAGATTTACCTATTCACAGGAAGTGAACTATTCAGATGTAACTTCTCACCGGTTGTAGATTGTTCACCAATTGCGAACTGTACCGGTGGTACCAATACTTTTTCAAGTTCATCTTGTGACATGCCCTATGGACTTGTAGACTTAAGAGTGTTGAAGTCATATTTTAGCCAAAAATCCAGAGAATCTTCACGCATATCTTTTTCCAGTCTATTTATGATCTTGGCAACTCTAATCTTCATGTCCAAATTGAGTGACATGGCTTCCATCAAAAATTTTATTGTCTCATCACTGAGACCTAGTCTTACTTGTGTCAAAGTTTCTCTTATAATCTTATTGTTTGTTGCTAAACCAGTTCTCCATTTAGCCATTAGCCTTTGAGTCAATTCAAGCGGAAACAGATGCATGTAGTCTCTAGGACTTTTGTTGAAATCTAAAAAGGTTTCTAACAGAGAAGTTTCAATTTTCTGCTTATCCTCTTCTACCAGAACACTGAACCATTTAGCCGCATTTGACACTTCACCAAAATCCATAACTTCATCAACTATATTATCTACAGTCAAAGTTCGTGCTTTACCTTTAACTGGGGAATCAAGTAGGGTTGGTGGAGTGAGATCACCACCTGTGTCTCTAGTGATATCAACAATGACCGGTTCGGTTGAAATTTTAGCCTTGACCATAGTTTCATCTCCCAGTATGCCTTTTCCCTTTCCAGCGTCCATTACCGGTGGCTCTGTGGTCTTATGGCATTCTGCTTCTTCTTGATGTTGTTGTTTGAGAACATTCGTCCAAGTAGCAACTCCTTCATCATAAACTTTATCCACTTCACAAATTAGAACCTGACCAATTTTCTTTCTGATGGTGAAATTATGTTTGAATAGGTCAACCTAATTGGTTGCCTCTTCCAGACTTAGGTGATACCATGATTCTGTACTTCTAGCAAAGTCCTTATCCTTAGCTCTCTCTCCTTATCTGAGGAATATTTCCATCTTCCTTCAATTATTCTTATTAGATCATCAGGAATTGTTTTATGAAGTACAGTAGGTGTTAAGTTCTACTTGTGAAGAACAAAAATAATAGCTTCTTCCAGCCTTCTCTTATAGTCTTCATCACCAAGCTCATATGTTCTCTTAACTCCACCCAATCCACCTGTCTCCTTTATCCCTTCAACCACTTCGTTAATGGTCGGTTTTCTTCCTCTTGGTGCATCCTCTTTTATTGGTTTCCCAGTCTTTCTCTTCCTGTGAAGAGTAGTTGTTTCTTTAGTTTTTGTTTCTTTCGGTTCCTCTCCTTGTGCACTGGACACTTGTTGAGTCCTCTTTCTTTGAACCTTGGGTTCTTCCAACACTGGCTTCTTCTTCCTAGGTGTGGGAGTTCTTTTTACATACACCTTTGGTTCCTATACAGATGTCTTTTTCTTCAAAATCCTATATCTCTTCATAGGTGCCAAACCGATATGCAGAGAGATCTAGGTCGCTTTCTTGTAGTGCATTAGCATATCCCTTTGCAACCTTAGAGGTAATCTCATATCCAAGCTCTAGTACATACTCGGTCCTTGGCTCCACAACTTGGATCATACAATCATCGGTGCTTACCAGAAAGCACACCTTTTCCTTGTATTCTTCAACAATGGTAGAGGGAATTCTTTTCTTGTTGTGCATTCTTAGCCGAAAGGCTTCAAAATAATCGGTCATAATCTTATTGAACCGATTTTGTAGGTTATTTACCATCTCTCCTATTTGAACCATAACCGGTTTATCTTCTACCCATGTAACCTTGCCTAAACCTGGAAAGAAGTTCTGATAATAAAAAACAAACATACTATTGTGAGGTTTCACATCATCGCCCCAAAATATTTGGGGACCCCCATTTTCGATCTAGGCTTAGCATTTTTTCTTCTCCTTGATCCCGACGCTCGGTGCCTTAATGAAAATTTTAGACCTGGATTTATGATATTGTTGAATTGATGAACATGGAATGCAATGCTTGGTGCTTTGATTTGGATTCGATTCTATTGAGAATTTCGCAAGAGTGATGAATTGTAAAAATGGTTGGTTTTATTGCAAAATTATAATGGCAAAGGAATAAACTTAATTTCCAGATTTGGGCCATTTGAAATCAAAGTTTAGGCATTGCAAATAAATTTTAACTTCCTTTTGATTTTCGAAAATTGCATTGAAAGTGGAAGTGTAAGCTTTGGGGTGTCAATTTATTGATGTATTTTCAAAATTGCTTTAAAATCTTGGTATTGGCTTTAGATTTTCGAAATCTGAAACTAATAAATTTTTATTTTTTTTTTGGACATTGAAATAATAAATCTGGGAAATAAATCTTTAAAATTAATCTTCAATGAGGTAAATCTTGGGCTTTAATTTTAAATCTGCTTTGAAATTGTAAATATTGGTCCCTAATTTCGAAATTGTAGCAAGGAAATATGGAAATCTGCATTAAAAGACCAATTTAGGGCCCTTTGAATGAAAAATCTGGGCTATTACATTCGAAATTTGCATTGAAAATATGAAATCTGGGCATTGCTTTTGAAGATCTGGCCCTTTTTTTATGGCATATGGCATTTAAAAATAAATTTAGGGCCTCCTTTAGAGGCGTGACCAACTCTCCCAATGTTAGTTTCAAAGGTCAGGGCTTAGTAATGGGATTTATTGCAAATTTAATTCTTGTTTAGCAGGTCGGCCCTTTTAAATAGCCACATTTTAATTATAATTTTGTTTTCTTTTCCCAGGTCGGCCCTTATATTGGGAGGCCCTAGGATGGGTATAAGGGAAGAGCGTTCCCTCCTCCTCACTCACCATTCATTCCTCCATTCCCCAGCAAATATTAGAGGAGCAGATCCGAAGGTCTAAGGGAAGCAGACATCAAGCTAGGGCATTCGCAGTCATCTCTAGGGCAGCGAATTGCTTGAGAGGAGACCAGTTTGGAAAGGGAGCGAGATTGCCCTAGGGGCCTGCAACTTCAGTTTGAAGGCAGCGAAAATTTATAAGGAAGCAGCGATTTTTGTCTAAGGCAGCGAATTTAGAGGACAGATCTGAATTTAGGGAGCAGCGACAGTGAATTTGGAAGGCTGCAATTCTAATCTAAGGGGGCCTGCGACCTTTGTTTGAGGACTGATTCGACTTTGTTTGGAGGCCACCGAATTATCAAGGAGTGCAGTCCGAAAATATTAAGATAGGAGCAGACTTGCGAATTCGGTAAGAGGCCAGCGAAAATTGTTTGAGGGCAGATTTGTGGAGAGGAGGCGGAATTTGAAGGTGCCCAGGCCTGCTATATGATTGCCAAGGGCTACGAAAATGGCAGAGGGTAGCAGATCCGAAATAGTCTAAGTGGGAGGCTACAAAAAAAATCAGTCCAGGGCAGACTTCCGAATTTGTTTGAGAACCTAAAGGGCAGGCCCGAATTTGTTAGATCAGATCCTGAAGGAAGATCAGAATTTATTTGAAGATCAGATCTGAACATTAGGAGGCCATGAAATTTCATAAGATCTCAATTTTGGCAAAGGGAGAAGGCCATGATCTTGAGGGCATGACATGTTGATAAAGAGGAGTTTGAAGATTTGATGAGAGAGCCACTGACTTTTGCCCAGGCCCTGCCATTTTGAGGAAGAAAAATTTGCAAACTTGATGAGCTTTTAACTTATTCTCTTTAATTGTTATCTTTTCTTTGGCGATCGTTTGTTTGGGTGTCGGAGACAAGTTTCAAAGAGAGAAGGCTGGCTCATTAAGCAGATTTCTCGATTGTCTTGATTGGATTCTTTCCCTTCTTGCTTGACCACTCCATGGCGGATGCTAGTGCAAGCAAGAACCCAAAGGGAACTAATACCAAAATAGCAGACAAGGAAGATATGATGCCCAAGACCACCTTCTTCTCAAAATTGAAGCGAGTCCGAGACACTAACATCGGTACCATTGACTCGATACAATTGAAAGATAGGTTGAGAGAGGTAAGTCCTCTACGGCAAGGAAGATCAGTTTAACTTATTTTCGTAATTGTTATATTTTCTTTGGTGTTGTTTGTTTGGGTGTCGGAGACAAGTTTCAAAGAGAGAAGGTTGGCTCATTAAGCGGATTTCTCGATTGTCTTGATTGGATTCTTTCCCAATGGGAACTAATACCAAAATAGCAGACAAGGAAGATATGATGCCCAAGACCAACTTCTTCTCGAAATTGAAGCGAGTCCAAGACACTAACATCGGTACCATTGACTCGATACAATTGAGAGATAGGTTAAAAGAAGGCCAGTCCTCTATAGCAAAGAGGGAAGCATTAACTGGGAGGCAATTCTACATGGGGTCCTACCTCTTCTATTCGATTGCAAGATTGTTGGTGATGCTTTGCTAGTCGAACCAAATCCAATTTTGGGGAGATGCACTGCACCACTATGGTTGTGGCAGTTTGAACAATTTGAGGACATTCAGGGGTTGGCCATAGATAAGGAAAACATAGGTGAGGAAGCAAGTTTCATTGCAAATTGGAAGAGATATGAAGATATTTGAGGCTAGAAAAGGCTTGGCCATTCGTGCAAGTTAGTTTGGTTAGGTTTATGAAGGAGGTATGGCCAAGGCAGGTGCCCCCAGAACCCAAGAGTATTGAAGCAAATGAGGAGGGTGCATGCAAATCGAATTCAAGAAGACAAGTTTGAAGGACCATGAAAATCAAGGAAGGCAAGGACAGTAAAGAGGAAAGCGAGATGAAAGGTTGAGGAGGTCAAGTTTGATTTCAAGGCGGTGGCCAAGAGCAAGGCTCTCAAATTGCAAGAAGGTTCACATCCAGGCAAGCCACCGAGGTCAAGGTAGGATTACCCCAAGTGCATGGAGACCTCACCCTTTCGAGGTCAGGACATCAAGTACAAGCAAGTTCAAGTGGTGATGAGAAGGTTTCTAAGGACAAGTTCAAGCATCCAAGGCTTCACCTCATCTCAAGGATTAGATAAATTTATAAGATAAGGTTGATGAAGTGGCAATTTCATGTGCATGCAATCAAATCATGCCAAGTGTCCCATGTTCTCATTGGTTGACAAATTACTGTAATTTTCTCATTGGCCCACAAAGTTGGTGCCCTCATGTAATTGGTTGAAAGATGGTAACCCTAATTAGGGTTTGTAAGGTTTAATCTTGGCCCTTGATTTTGCCTCTTAATCTTGGCCACTCGTAATTTTGAGCCTCGATATAAGGCCATTTGTTCTCATTTGTAAAGAGAGTTATGTTGGAGAATTATTGCCAAAATACTATCAAAATTGTTCTCTATTCATTGTTGTGGTTTGCATGGTGGATATACATGATCATTTTGGTGTATTGCATGTTTCTTCTCATCTCTAAAATTAAAGTAGATTTCATTTCATGTTGTTAGAATAGAAGTAGATGGCTAATTGTATGGTGATATTGGTAAATGTTTGATAGGGATCTATATACTAGGCCACTAGCATCCTAGCGGCTTGTTAGGAAGCCTTGTGTGGTAATCTAGTCCAATTGCTCCCAAGTTCTACTTGCATTTCATCTTTCTGCTTGTACTTCAAGTTGGGTTGGAAGATAGGTGTTAGTGTGAAAATCCTAAGAGTATTCCCTTTGAATCATTGCATCTATGGAGGTAACGCGGCTGGTAAACTTTCATTAGGTTGATCCCCGTCCATTCGCCAATCTTTCCATTTAGTAGGAGTAGTAATAAAGCTAGAAGTAGTTTAGTAGTGAGAAGTTTGAGAAGTAAAGTTGAAAGTGGTAAATTGGAGAAAGTCATTGAATATACATTGCAAAGCTAAATCATCATCATAGTGAGAGTCAAAACATCTTCAAGTGAACAACGTAAGCCCACCGAAGTGATTACCAGCAAATCACATTTATATAACTGAGTTAGTATCCACAGGTGTAAGGAACCTTGGAGTATCCTCGTGTACTTTTCAAGAGAGGGTTGAGTGTTTGGTACGCTGTATCAAGTATTCAATTGCTATATGTTATGTAGTGGTACAAAACTAACATCAACACATACCAGCAATGTTCCATATTAGAGAAATTTCTTCTTTCAAATCTATTAGATTTCCACAATTCATACATATGGTATCTTAGCTTCTGGATTCGATTGTGTAGACTTTTTACCATCAACGTTTCAGATCATACTACATGATCCATGATCATGTAGTATGATCTGAAACGTTGATGGTAAAAAGTCTACACGATCGAATCCAGAAGATCATACTACATGATCATGTAGTATGATCTGAAACGTTGATGGTAAAAAGTCTACACAATCGAATCCAGAAGCTAAGATACCAATTTCTTCTTTACCAAACCAAGCTTCTTCAAGTTTTCGAAGATCTGCCCTCTCAACATAGGGCATATATTGTATTGTACATTGTCATGCATAATCCTATGTGCGGCATGTATAGCTCCTCCCGGTATGCTATTTAGGTTTCTCGACTGATATATTTTGTAACCGATAACCGCTGATGCAAACCGAACGCCATCGTCTTCAATGTCGTTCACAGTCATCAACCGACTGTCAGACCTTGACTTTGTCAACCGTATGACTTCTGCATTGGCTATCGTTCTTAGGGTAAGGGCTTCCCCTATGGCATTATAACCAATCACCCTGCGTAGATCTTCTTTTGTTATCGGTGTGACCGCGCCTTTCGCCAGCCACATTCCTGGTTCGTGAACCTTGCTCAGAACTAGTCTAATCCAATCCGATCAAAACACAGTTGGATATTTCACTCCATTGATCAATCCCGATGTTTCAAGCTTTGCATATTTGTCTTGAAGCTTCCTTTCTTCACAAAGTGAAAGGTATTCACTTTGGCTGAACGTTTCACCAAGTTCCTCTTGTTTGTTGTGGATGAGTGTCGTTACATCCTCAGTCAGCAAAACACCTGCAAGTACGGACAATAGAGCTGCCTGCATATCATTTTCTCGGTTTTGTACTGCAATAATATCGTAAATTGGTCTATCGAGTTGGTTAGCACTGATTAGGCTTACCACAGAAGATGAAGATGCCATAATACTAGACCGGTTTACACAGAAAGTTCTTGACAAGATTCACGGAATTTGCTAAGCAAAGAATGTAAATCACAGCAAGAAAAGATTACTCAAGCATAAGAAATCAATAATCACAGTTTGCAATGTAAAGTGAAATGAGTAATCAGCTTTCCCTTTTATAGACTTGGGTCGTAACAGCAATTAGCAAACGGTAACTTTTGTTAACGATTACTGTATTAATTACCCTTACCTAACATTTCTTTTGACAACCGGTCCGCAGACTTGTTACTTGTTCGCATATCCTCGGTTGCAATGTCAACAGTTTCCTATCCGATTTACATGTTAGACCGGTGACATCTTCCCGGTAGCACTTCTTAACTGAGTGAGATCACAGCTCACCAATTGCTCCAGGAACAGTAGGTTGGTTACATGTTCCCCTTAAGCCCTTAGGCTTAATTTGCTGAAGAGATATCACCATCAGCAAATGATGACCTTACCTCAGATTTCTCCACAGCGGAACTCTTTGTCTTTTTTACTGACCAAGTCTTCTTAACTTCCTTTTTGGTCTCTTTCCTCAAGTTATCCATCTTGTTGGGGGACAAGTTCTTCTTGACCGGTTTGGCTGGACCTTTTCCTTTGTTTGTCGGTCGGTTCCTGAATTCCTTGGCCAGATGCCCAATCTTGTTACAGTTGTAACAAGCCATTCCAGTTCCTCTCCATGGATTGACCCTTCTTTCTTTGTCCATGGGTGAGTGACATCCAAAGTTCCAATGGCCAAATGGCCCATAGGTAGCACAGTTGGATGTGCACAAGTTAACATTCCTATTATGGAATACCGGTCTAGGTGGAGATTTGAATGTCATGGTTTTGGACCTGCATTCTTTCGCTTTATGTCCAAACTTGATGCATGAATAGCAATAGCCCTTAAAGCTTCCCCGGCTTCCACTAGACACACTGTTGGGGTGTGACCTACATTCTAAGGTCTTGTGACCATACTTGCAACAGTTGTTGCAGTAGCTGTTAGAAGTAAATAGTTTTACTGGTGCATTTCTGCAGTCATTAGTTTTATGACCCGATTTGCCACAAAGTTTGCAAGAGGGTTTGAAGGTCTTCTTACCTTTGTCTTTTGTAGGTTTCTTCTTTTCTTTCTTGTCTCCAGAGGACTCACCAGTTTCTTTGCTGCTTTGATTGATGTCTCGAAGTCCTGTGGGATCCTTGTGCATTTTGTACCTTTTAAGTTTCTCATTTCTCTCTTCAAGATTTTTCAATTGTTCCTTTAGTTGATACAATTCAATAGCCAACCTTTTGCATGCGTCATCTTTGTCATGCAAGTGCTCATGCATAGTTGCATTCTCCTGAGTTGTGCTTTGCATGTCTGCTTGAAGTTGTAAAACGAGAGCATCACTTTCTCTTACAACATCTTTTACCAGATTTCTTGCTCTTTCAGAGGTCAATAATGCTTCTAAGGCGATGTTCCTTTCATCTTCAGCTTTCCTTTTATCTTCGATGATTTCAGTCATCCTCAAGGCATGACTTTCTTACTCCCTTTTTAGATTGGAGATCTGATAGGTTAGATTTTGATTTTTCTCCATAAGATCAGAGACTCCCTCTTCTGTTCCATCAGATCCACTTTGCCCACAGAGTTTCTCAATGGTTTCATTACTCTCTTTCAGTTGCAGAGCCAGCTCTTTTCTCTTAGCAAGAGACCTCCTCAGTCTATTCTCGAGAGAGGCAATCATGCCATTGGCTTCCTCAAGCTGCTTTTCATACTTGTAACCCTCTATGATCTTTTAATCAAGCAATTAAGTTTTATATCTTTGAGAACATAGGCTCAGATACCAATTGTTAATCCTAACCGCTTACCGAGAGGGGGGGTGAATCAATAATTTCAATTTCTTCTACTTTGTTTTAAACATATGTATGTGGAAACCCTCGGTTAGAAGGAAAAAACCATGGTGGGACAGAACCCACAACTTCACTACTGCAGTAATAAAGATGTCCTATTAGAGGCTTACAAAGCACTGGTAAGAGTGCTACCCGGTTAAGGGATTTGATAGAAGACCTGTTAGAATCTTGACCTTGTTAGAAGTCACCTTGTAAGAGGACTTAGAACACCAATAAAGATGTTACCCGAGAAAGGGATTCAGACAAAGAACCTATTAGGGTTCACCCTGATTAAGGGATTTAAATATGCTTCTCAATTTAAAGCAATGATCTTATGATGACACTCTCTATCGAATCAAATCATACTTGTTACCCTTTCCTCTGCTTGGCTGTTGAACCTTTCTCTGCCTTTCACCTCTCATGACTGTGACTCCTCTCAGAATATTCATCTCTCCTACTCTCCTTCGCTCTATGCTCTTGATATTCAACAACACTTCTTTCATGTCCTTTGACCTATATTTATAAGAAATTAATCTTATTAAAAATACATCTCATAGTTCCGCCAAGCTGTAAACTCACCCATAAATCATGCATGCAATAAAAGCTTGCAAACTGATCCTGAGTTTACCTTGAAATACTTGTAGATAAAACAAAGCTAACTTCAATTCCACTGAAAAAGCTAACTCCAGTTTAACTGAAAAATGCTCTGTATAATCCAATTCGAATTATCATGCACTTAACCGGTGTAGAGCTTGTGTCCGGTAAGTCATTTGTTCTGTGTGTATCCCATGACCGGTTGGAAAAACCTAGACCGGTATAAGTGTGACCAGTTAAAGTACACCGCTTTCTTGTTTAGTCTACCGGTTCACAATTATGAGTACCGGTGTGATGTACCGGTGTTCTGGTGGGATTGATGTTTGCTTATGACTCTACCAATGACAACTAAATTTATGTCAAACAGGTAGATGGTATGGATTTATCCATAGTTCCTAAATGGTTAAGAGAAAGTATGAAGAAAAGAAGAAGAGTAGAGGAGGTACTTCCTATTGATGGCATTGATGCATTCTTTAACAAGATTGGCAGAGTGAAAGAACCTAAACCAGCTAAGAAAATTCATAAGATTACTAGAGATGAGTCAACATCTCGCAATTTGCACATGATTGTCCCAATTGGTGACAAGACTAGAGATGAGACTACTCCTAATGAGAACCATATCTCCTCATTCGTCATTGGGCCAACAAATAAGAAATGGGAATTCCAGGACTTAAGGGATACTACAGATGCAATTGAAGAAAGAATGCATAAGCTAAAAAAGGAGAAAGATAAGCTTGATTTAGAGAACTTGATGATGGAGTTCATAAACAAACATATGACTCCATCAAGACACGAGAGTGCAACACTTGATCTATATGTCCCTACTTCTCAGGATTCGCATTGTACTTGTGGCATGGTAAATAGACAAGCAAGTGATATCAGGGAACAAGAGGAAGCTTATCTTACAAGGATAGTTCAAGCACATGAGAAGACCACAATATTAATGAATAAGGTGCAAGGATTAAATGAGATATGGAAGTTATTTCAACCCATTGAATACAAAGTGATTCCTCGTCTCAAGGCATTAAGGAGCATCCTTGTATTAGCTCTAACTCAAGAGGGAGTAATTGATAGAGGAAGTGTTTACGACTTTGGTCATTGGTATCTTTCACTGGTCATGAGGAGAAACACATAAGAATGCACAGTCAGAGTGTCTAAATATTGAGGGTCCTTTCCTAGAGATACACTCAAAGGTCCTTGTTGCAATCAAGGAATTGCTTGGTCTTGAAATTAATGTTTCCAGGGAGTTAGATTTGGATGAGTTGAGAGAAAAAATGGAATCAGTCTATTTCGAAGATATGGACTCTCATGAGAAGAATCAATTGAATGGATTTCTCTCACTTATAATTTTCATACATTTGCAAAGGCACACTTCAAATTGGGATAGCACATTGAATACTTGCATGGAGAAGTTGGAAGTCATGAAGTTACAACATAGCAGCCTTCCCAATATTGACATGGAGGAACTTAGTCAAATTTTGGTCAAGTTCATTAATTTTACTAAAAGTGAAAAGGAAAAGGGAGTGCACATTTGGGATGATAAGTAGTATGATGACTAGGCGGCTTCCTTACTTCCTATTGGTCCCCAAGCCATTGAATTTTCTCATTGGTTTATTTTGTGGTGCTTCATTCTCATTGGCTTATTTTGTGGTGTTTCATTCTCATTGGCTATTTTTTATTTCCATAATTAGGGTTTGTAATGGATTAATCTAGGTCATTGATTTCAAATCAATCTTGGTCGTTCATTGTAATTGGGGCTCCTATATAAACCGCACCCCTCTCATTTGTAAGGGGAGGTTGTAAGAGAATTGTTGCTAATATACTGCCAAATTTGCTCTACTATTCATTGTTGTGTTTGCATGGTGAATAATTGTGATCTTGTTTAGAGTATTGCATGGTTATATACATTCCTCACTTACAATAGATTTGATTTCAAATTGTTTACACTAGAATTTTCTTTGAATAATTTAGTGGATAAGAGTAATTGTGAATGCATACTTGCGTGACGCGAACCTAGACCAAACCACTAGCTTCTTACTGATTGTAGGTTTGTCATTCATGGTCGAATGGCATTTATATGCACTTAACTTCAATCCATACGTGGTCTTTGATTTGCATCCATTGATGGGATTAAGGAAATAGTATTGATTTGAAAATCATTTGAACACACCTTAGAAGTTTGCAATAGGTGAGTGGAGTCGTTGACAAGACTGTACCTAGTAGAGTCCAAGTGTATTCACTCTTCCTTGCATCCTTAGGTAGAAATAGAAGTAGTTAGAATTGCAAAGTTTAAGTTGGATTTCAAAAGTTGAAAGTCGAGATATATTTTCATTGCACATTGTGAAGACATACCAAATGAATTAAGTTGACAAGTCTTATTGAACAGTGTAAGTCCCCTCGTGATACCAACAAAATCAAATTATTTTCACCAAGTAACCACATTAAGAAGGAACCTTGGAGTCAACTTATGATCTTTCATTGCATTCTTAGCATAAGTGGTGTCTTTGTTCAAGAGAGCATCTGATATTTAGTGTTTCATCCTGAGACACTGAGTGTTCTATCATGTATGTTGTAAGGGAACAAAACTCAAATCAACAGTATTCTTAAAGATTGAGCTTATTTCTTGAGTGTGGGATGTTTTTCTTTGATTAGACCCACCAATGGTAGCTTTTATTTGTGTTGGTTAGCATCTGTTCAGTGTGGTGGTTCAAAGGAACCTGATTTACATGTGGCTTTCATTAAATCAATACCATGAGCACACCTGCAACTCTAGTGCAGAGAACTATCATACTGATTGACTGTGATGATACTAATGCTCTTGGCTCTATTACTACTCTACTTTGGCTTCATAATGTGCAAAATTTCAAAGCATACTTTGGGCAGTTTTAAAAAATCAGACGCAATAAAAGTGAGCATGACTAGAAACCTACAAGGGATATTAATAGTGGAGAAAATAATGTCATTCAGCCTATCTTCATTCTCCTTGATGTGTATTCATAGTTATTAACCTAGCAAGTAGAAAATAACATAATTTGGCTTCTCTTTTTTCCCTTTGATGTGTACTCAGTGCATGTGCATGCAGAACTATCAAAAGTGAGCAAGACTACGAAACCTACAAGGAATAGTAATCGTGGAGAAAATAATGACACTCAGCCTATCCCCATTTCTCCTTGATGTGTATTCATAGTTATTGACCTAGCAAGTAGAAAATAACATAATTTGGCTTCTCTTTGTTCCACTCAATGTGTACTCAGTGCATGAGCATGCAGAAATATAAGAAATAAAGTAATTTGACAAGAAACAAAAATATAAATGTCATGCATACAAACACAATGGTTGTGGAAAGGAAACCCAGAAGAAAGCAATGAAACAAGAGCTAAATGGTTCGAGAAAAGGAAAACTTAACACTAAAAATAAAGCATGAATTATTTACAGCAGAGCTAAATAAAACATTATTTGGCAACCTTATCATCTTATGAATATATAAACTCAAGCATGTAAGTTTACAATAACCAAAAAAAGATCATACTACCTGTTCCATAGCAACACCAAAATGAGTTAAATGGTGTCCCCCAACGATGGTAACTAACAGCCTTTGAACCTCCAGGAGCTAAAGGAAGCATGTAAATCATGACCCCAGGCTCCTCACCTCGTTGTATTCCAAGCACTCCATTGGTCAAGGCACGCTCATAATAATCAGCATATGACATTTCTTTGGTCCAACGAAATAAATGTCGAGCAACCTAAGATTTTCCAAAAGGAATAAAGTAAATTACTTCAAATTTTACAATTAACATAGATACGTCATTTTTATGCCACTTAAAAATTTGTCTTTGAAAATACTTGCAAAAATTGATAGATTATAGCCGTGCTTATGTGGATGCCACATTTCATACTTGGTTGGGCAATAATAGGGGATTCGGGTGTGGGTTTTATTTGATATCATTGCTAGATAGGCATTGTTACCTAAGGCCAGGCATGTAGCCTTGCGGCAAAATAACTGTTTGATAAAAGAACTTGACTGATCTTAAACCACTATTTTCGTCAATTTCTCTTTGAAATGTGTCTTCCTACAGGCATAAGCTTCTATGGTCAAGAGTCAAGACATGCTCTTGAAAAGGGAAGTTTTGCTATTTCTATCCTTGACATTAGAATGCAGTGGTAATGGGACAGATTAGAGTGATTCATGCTCTTTATGCTGATCATGGGTGCATTCTCTTAGGTGATTGGGAATGTCATAGAGGATGTGGGGTTGCCGGTATTGCATACCTGGATGTGGACTGAGTTAGGAAAATTATTAAAGTTTCAATGCGAATCTTAGTTGCTGCTGCGTATTAGAGATTTATGCATGTAATTTTGCAGTTGTATATTTCAAGTTGATACATGTAATCAAAGGTCAGAAATCATATCTCTATCCATGTAAACTTTATCAGCTATTACAATTAGAGAAATACTCTTTGATTTCAGTCTTCATGCACTGTGGAAGATTATACATTATTTGTTCAGTCAATGCATGTTTTCTTTATTTCTGAGTTAATAAAACGCTCATACAAACCAACATTGTTACCTAGCAAACCTGAAACTGTGCAATCACTATACCAAGTAACGTATTAGAAGAGCAAAATTTTGGTTCAAAACTAGCAAGGGATTTTGCACAGAAGTTGAAAAGGCAAAAGTGACAACTAACGAGGCAGAGTTACCAGAGAGAGATGACCAACAAGCAGAGAAAGACAAGGATATTGCCCAAACTAACGCCATTTGGTGAATGCTACGAGAGAAAGGGAATTGCTAATGGCTCATCATCTCAAGCTGCACCGGGAGGAGGTTTATAGAATACACCAAATCAGCACTCAGACAACCACTCCCTCACATTTGGTGTACCCATCACCAGGGATATCTCCTCAACATCTTCCCAGAAATTTTAGTAGTTTTTGAAGCACTGTAATTTTGTTTAAGGTAGCACTAGTGTCATTTGGTTTATTTTGATGATGATAAAGATTATGGGTTATTTCCTGTTTCACTCTTATGTAGATAAATTCCTCTAGATGCATTACAGATTTTGGTATACTTCATATTATATTTGCTCTTTTGCTGTGTTGTGGTGGTGAAGGATTTGGATTTCTTTTTCCTAAGCATTGAATGTAGATGTTTACTAACTAACCCTGCTGGAATGAGTATCAGGGAAGTAAACAGAATAATAGATATAGACAATAATGATGATTCGCCACAATGATTTCATTAAGATCTGTCTTTCCATTCATTCATTCATGAAATTTTGCAATAGATACAGGAATTCACATATGCAGTCCCGAATATGTGTAGAACCAGAAATTTATAGCATAGCTAACTTAGTTGCACATTATCTTGCCAAATGGGCTACTAAAGACAATTGGAATTTGAGAGTTTCTGAGTGTGGATCTCTATCTCCTAATATAGCCTCTCAGCTTTGTGTACTTGTTCACAATCACCAATCTAGATTGTCCCTCACACTTCTATGATGGCTCCAATCTCAGGATTGATATTTTTCTTGGAACTTCTCCACAAAATTCTACTACTAAATTCATTAGCTTCACCAGCTTCTAAGGCATGTTTGGTATTCTGTTTAAATCAGAATTGCTCATCAAAGATCCCCATTCATGATGACCCATGCCTGTTTGATAAGCTCTCTGGGATGTTCTTGGCAATGGACTTGTGACAAAACCATCTAAGTTTTCCAGATTTTTGCTTTACTTAAGGCTCTAGCCATATGAAAATATTTGTCTTGTAAAATGGAACAAGGTTCTTTTGATATAAGTTTCTCTTTTGTACAAACACAAAAAAAGTGTAGCTTTAATATCATTCTATGGAATTTCTCATTGTATGTCTAATGCATTTGTCTCATTTCAAAGAGAATAAATACAGACCTTAAGCATGTTGTAGGTGGTACAAGACTCTTCATTCTCTGTGCCAAGTGTGCCACCAAGATGCTTTGGATCAGTCCTTCAACAAGATGACATATTTTAGCATGCTAGACAAAGAATGAACAAATCAAAGAGAAAACAATGGTTTAAAATTAAATAAAAAATGTACTTCTAAGAACCTAGAACATTTCTCTCAATCCCTAAGACTTCTTTCCCCATTTACAAGACAAAGGAAACACAAACAGATGCTTGTCATTCACTCAACTATTGTCATCCACTACCATTTGGAGGAACTGTGTAGCTTTCTAGAAAGAATAAAATTTAGTGGATATGGAAGAAACTTTAATGCAACCTTTACACTCAAAAGAAGGCAGGAGGCGAAACTGTTCATTTTCATACTACTTACCAAAATTCACCAGCAGACGTTCCACCAGTGGCATAGCTATGCGAAGAATTAACTATGTCCATGAAGTATGTTGCAATTTCCTGTGAACATCAATTCCATCAATGGATAACATAACCAATTCAACACTTTGAGTTCCCCTTATTACACTTCAGACAGGTATTTCTGAGCACTACTGCACTAGTCCACAAAACCAAATAAGAAAAATATATTATTACATTGTGGACAAACAAGATGGGCACTAAATCAACGTAGCAGTACATACTTTGTTAAAATTTCAGAATTTTGTCTCCTATATATGCACAAAACCTTCATCTCTATGTAAGAAACACAGCCCAAACATTTTACTCTTCCTTCTTGAATACCCTTATAAAAAAAATTACTTCAACCTCTCAACAAAAAATATAAACTTCTCTATATTTGACACCAAGGTACAATATACATTCTAAACCATTACACAGTATACAATGGTTCCAAACTACTTTCCAGTTCACATTTACAAATATTCTAAACATCTCCTGCGATTAAATATGAGAAACCAGAATTGCAACACAAAAATTGGACAAACTAGTTTAGACTGTAGTGAATATTATTCCAATCATGAAACCAACTAGTTTTAAATCTGCCGAATATTCTTCCAATGATGAAACCAACTAGTTTAGAGTCTAGACTCTAGTGACTATTCTTTCATTAAGTAAAGCTTCTACACAAAAATACTACCTTGAATTTTTTCCAATACTCAAATGCTTAAACTTGTACATTGAATTCACTTAGAAGCCACCCACTTCCTTTAGAAAGAAGATACTTACTACAAAAGAAAGTCAATGGAAGCAATAGAACTACCTAATTAATTTTAACAGAGATTAGGGCTGAGCTCTTATCCTCTCATGGAACCCCATCATGACCTCCCTTAAACATATTAGCTGCACAACTTCATGATTCCTATTGTTTGTGTGCTAGCTCCTTTCATCACTCCTTTTCTCTCCTATCTTCATGTTTCTACTTTGTCTTCCCATTGAAACCTCCTCATACGTTTCCCCATCTTTAGGCTTCCTTCCTGCAGCGTTTGGGCATCATCTTGTTGCCCGCACAGGATTCCATTCTGGTTTTTTCCCTTTCCTATTGCCCAAACTTAAGGATTTTTTTCAAGTAATCCTTTTTCCTGTTTTGCTCCTCCATTCCCTTTGCTTTCTCAACATCATTTTCAATTTTTATATATTATTATATTATATTTCTTTAGTATATTAGATTACACCATATATTTTTATTATATAATTTCATGTTACTTTACTAACCTCTTATGGTTATTTTTATAACCCCCAATTTTTAATGTTTTTTCCCTCCTCATTTTGTCATTTCATTTTAATTTATTTTGCTTTAGCTTCCACATAATTTTGGCATTTCTAAGTATATTGGTCTAGTTCTATACCGTCACTTCAATTGCTTATCCTAATGATGGATGACAGAGTAATAAAAAATATTGATAAAATAACACTGTCGATTTTTACCAAAAGCTTTGTTATTTATTATCAAAAAGTGGTTAAGAATTCACACATGTTCATTGTTAAAGTGGAGATGAAAGAAATTTTCAGGTTGCAACATCACAAGTGAATCCTATTAGATTATTTTTAGTATCCTAGGTTTTTGCTATATTTAGCTCGTTCATCTAGAACCTTAGTTAATGGTCATTTAGGCTTTATTTTGAGTTTTCTTAATTTAGTCTATTTTTAGATGTCATTTGTTCACGCTATTATTAGCGTCTATACAACTCTATTTATTTGTGCATTGCTAGGTTCTTGCTATATTTAGTTTGTTTGTAAAGAGCCTGGCTGGCTCTCTTTTGCAACTACCTTTTTCACAATTTTAATTTGAACTATTTAAATCGTTTTCAGATCATATAGGAATTTTGAATCAATCATATGTGAATTTCAATAAATTTTTCAGATTTTCAATTAAAACAACAGTAGCAATTTTAAATTCTAACTCCAAAAATAATTATCATAGTTGAAAAACTCGGACTCGGCAATAACTCAGTTGGCCCAAAAATTTTGAAAAACTCGAACTCGCCAAAAACTCGGCGAAAAAATCGGCAATAAATCGTCACTTTTATCGAACATATGAAAAAATATAATTTCTTAATTTTATAAAAAAACACACATATACACAAAATGCTATAGAATGCGAATGTGTCTAAGGTGCATTTTGGTACATATAGCGAAGAAACATGTTAAAA
Organism: Chamaecyparis obtusa; assembly: GCA_027943335.1. NCBI lineage: Eukaryota > Viridiplantae > Streptophyta > Pinopsida > Cupressales > Cupressaceae > Chamaecyparis > Chamaecyparis obtusa. The sequence goes on from BSBK01007531.1 coordinate 421,735, forward strand.
AATGGAAGCAAATGATATTATTATTGTTAAAAAATGAAATTAAATGATATCACAACCTCAAGCAAGGACATCAATAGAGTTTCACATTCCATTGTTTCTGAAATCTAACTCATATCGAAAAATATTTGAAAGTTTTTGTGCTTCCATCCTAAGTCACGAGGTTAGAATTCAACCTCAGATTTGCTTATATAGATTTGAATTTTTAAAATATGTAAATAATAAATTCATTAAATTAGCAAAATAATTTAACATTTTAAAATAGATTTGAAATAATACTATAAAATAAAATAAATTTAAAATAAAATGATGAAATGTATTATTTATTAAAATAAAATAACATTATATTAAATTTAAAAGACTAATTTAAGTATGACATATATAAATTAAAATTATTAAAAATTAAACTATATTATGACTTTTTAATTGATTATAGTACTTTAAAAAATACTATAATTTAAATGTATTTAAAATCTTAATTTTTTAATTTATAAATGTACACATAATTAATACGTTAAATCTTATATGTTAATATAAAATATATTTCAAACTCCCGATGGTTTCTAACACGGCATGAGCACAATTTCATTCCTTTCTGCCAGAATTTCTTTCCGTGTGTCCCTGTGTTGTGCCCTTCCTTTCCGTGTGTCGTGCCCTAGGTCGTAAGTCTCGCACAAACAAGCTCCGTCAGCTATGTGTCGTGCCCTAGGTCTTAAAAAAAATTGTGCCTTTTATTTATAGCCTCTTTACGCAGTTGTTTGACCAATTTTTCACGATTTTTCGCGATTTTTAGCTCAAAAAGTCACCGCAATTTTTTACATATATCGGCCACAATATCTTCTGTGATTAAATCGATCCAGTTTCTGACTTACAATATATTACGATATCTGTGATATATCGTAGCTATTTTCAACCATGATAATTATCAATTCAATTCACATGCCTGACAAATATTTAAATACCACATTAATAATGAGTGTGCAAAACCTTTTAAAAGACCTCAAGAATGCATGCCACCTTGTATGTATTGCATGCAGCCCCTTGAAGAATGAACAATGGCTTCCAGGAAGTCACGCAACCCCTAAGGAATCACTCCCAGCCTTCAAGATAAACCACGCAGCCAATTCTAGAATGAAACACAGCCTCCTGGATACCTCACACAGTCAATAGAAGTGACGCAGCCTTCTAGATACAACATGCAGCCCAAGAAAATAATTACACAGCTTGTACTTGTAGATTCCAGCTTATTGGAAGATATATCAGCCTTCCAACATGAACATTATTAAAACACTAGAGAGAAATCAATCCAGCTTGGAAACCCTCTATATCAAATATAAATTGATAATTCTTCCTCCAATTTGGTATACATCAGCACCAAATTGTATTTCTAGAATCAGAATTAAATATTCAGAATTTCAGTAGCAAAATTCATCATCAATCAGCGATGATTCAAATTGCAAAAATGAGGAATCAGTCCTCAAACCCTAGCCAAACTTCTCCACTTCCAAAACTTCATAAAAAATGCACAAGTCAAGAATGATGTTTGAATTCTCACAAGGCTGTATATATAATATCTTTCCATAGCTTCTCAATGACACTTTTCACTTAAAAGCCACTTGCTTTATAGTTGCACATTTGAAATATAATAAACTATTATATTTCCCTTCACTTTAATGCTGAAAATGACCCTTTCATTAAAATAATGCTATTCTAACAAATAGGGTCCCTGTTTTATGTGCTAAAGATTTAAAACTTCTCAAGCCGGTTCCAACGAGCTATAACACTAAGATGCCCAAAATAGATTCTCAATAAAAATGGCAACCTTAGCCGATTTAATTAAATAATAATCATAATTCACCCATCTTGCGAAAACAACTGAGGAAGCATTAGAATCAAAATCTGACAACACAAGAGTGATCCTGATGATGAAAGATGATGAATGAACCTGACAAAATGACTTTCTAAAACAAGACACTCCCTCGAAGAATCTTGAAGCCCAAACCGGAAGCTGAAAATAAAAACTGAGAGCATCATTTAATTCCTCTAATTCATCTGAGCTCATCGGAACCAGCTATTGACTTACTATAAATAGTAAGTCCCTCAAAACAGGCCAAAACCCACATCAAGGTCCTCTAATCACCAAAATTAGCCTGCAAGGACCCAATGATAGGCTAAATCCACTAACTCCAATGCTCGCTCAAAATGGGGACATTACAGTCCTCCCTCCCTGAAATTGTTTGTCCCCAAGCAATCTTAGAAAACAAAACACAGAAGTCCACCTAGATCCCAAGGATGGTCATGGGTAATGTCCCTATCATCACTATACTCCTATGAAGAAATCATCAACATCAACAGTACAAACATCAGCATCCGAGAAACTGCACTCAACACCCAAACTGAAGATGTTGCAACAGGATCGCCACGTGGGAGAAACTCAACCAAGAGTAACTCACACGGGAGTAACTCAACCCACAGACTGGACTTGCCCCCAGTCTTCATGCCAACCAAACCATCATTCCAGTCATCAAATGGATGCACTGAAGAACTCTGCAATTGGTAGATATCCTGTACGTGAGGATCAAATGTAAAACTATAAGCACTCCTCACCGTGTACACCCCTATAAACTACTCAGCTAGGCCTGACTAGCCTCCTGTAAAATCCTTCTGATACTCACGTGTACTAATAGGATCCCAAACATCATCATCATCATCGTACAACAGCTGAAAGGGATCATCACTGAGCTCAAATAGCGGATTATCATAAGACATAGTGATATCCATATCAAATAAAGGATTGTTCACAAAGTGAACTGATCCCATCTACTAATCTAAACTAAAAAAATGCGAACTGTGAGAGACATGATCTGTAATCTGCTTTACCTGAATGGACTCATGTCTCCGAGAATCCTCACTATCTACAATAAGTCCCTGTAACATATGATCCTGGGACCTATCATCATCCAACAACCACTCTAAGTCATCATCCAATATCTGATTTGATATACCAGACTTGCTGCAGCATGAATCATCCCCATAGATAACATCAGTAGTGTCCACATCATCAATGCCAATATCACCAACTTGTAAAACCTCGGATATCTCATGCTGCTACCAACGTGACTCACTGCTGTCATAGAAATCAGAATTAGAAGAACTCGCATTTAGCATACAATCTTGAAAACTAACACTCTCATCATGTGAGTCAAAACCCATAGTGATATCCACAACATCCTCTACACTTGCCCTGTCATCAACGACATCAATAGGCTCAAACAGAGGACCGTTGTCATAAAAATCAGAGCCTATATTGTTAGTAATTTCATTGCTACCCGTTGAAGTAGGGCTGCCATCAAAGGTGGCTATCATGTCATCAACATTCCCATAATCATGAGCTCCTGTCACATGGAAATAATGAGACTCAAAGCAATTGTCCTCAAGCAAGTCTATCATAACCACATGCTCCTAGTAAGGGCCTCCATCATCACGCGTATAAGGACTAGTAACTACCTCAGTGAGTAAAGGCTCCACTACCTGATGGTTGCTAGCTGCAAAGGCTACACCTTTACAATCCTCCCGGCTCTCTTCTTGTTTTCTCTGTGAGGAAGACCTTTTAAAAATGGAAACCATATACCTTGCCACATTGTCTATGGTTGACGGATTTGAAAGCAAAGCACTCATCCTTTCCTGATTTTGTCTAAGCTTTTCCATACTTTCCATCATGGCATTTGTTTGCTTCATGAGATTAACCATGCTATTCAACTGCTTTCCCTGTTTACTACCCTCTGGTGGGGGTGAAGCTCTACCCCTGCGGACATAATGCATACCAAGCACAAACCTGTCTGCCATAGTTAAGCCCTCATAAACTCCAGGTTGGCAAGATCAAAGCTCTGATACCACTCTAAAGAACCTGGCTGGTTCTCTTTTGCAACTAACTTTTTCACAATTTTAATTTGCACTTTTTAAATCGTTTTCAGATCATATAGGAATTTTGAATCAATCATATGTGAATTTCAATAAATTTTTTAGATTTTCAATTAAAACAACAGCAGCAATTTTCAATTCTAACTCCAAAGATAATTATCAATTCAATTCACATGCCTGACAAATATTTAAATACCACATTAATAATGAGTGTGCAACACTTTTTAAAAGACCTCAAGAATGCATGCCACCTTGTATGTATTGCACGCAGCCCCTTGCAGAATGAACAATGGCTTCCAAGAAGTCACGTAGCCCCTAAGGAATCACTCGCAGCCTTCAAGATAAACCACGCAGACAATTCTAGAATGAAACACAGCCTCTTGGATACCTCACGCAGCCAATAGAAGAAGTGACGCCACCTTCTAGTTACAACACGCAGCCCAAGAAAATAATTACACAGCTTGTACTTGCAGATTCCAGCTTATTGGAAGATATATCAGCCTTTTAGCATGAACATTATTAAAACACCAGAGATAAATTGATCCAGCCTGGAAACCCTCTACATCAAATATAAATTGATAATTCTTCCTCCAATTTGGTAAACATCAACACCAAATTGTATTTTCAGAATCAGAATTAAATATTCAAAATTTCAGTAGCAAAATTCATCATTAATTAGTGATGATTCAAATTGCAAAAATGAGGAATCAGTCCTCAAACCCGAGAAAAACTTCTCCACTTCCAAAACTTCATAAAAAATGCACAAGTAAGAATGAGGTTTGAATTCTCATAAGGCTATATATATAATATCTTTCCATAGCTTCTCAATGACACTTTTCACTTAAAAGCCACTTGCTTTATAGTTGCACATTTGAAATATAATAAACTATTATATTTCCCTTCACTTTAATACTGAAAATGACCCTTTCATTAAAATAATGCTATTCTGACACATAGGGTCCCTGTTTTATGTGCTAAAGATTTAAATCTTCTCAAGCCGATTCCAACGACCTATAACACTAAGATGCCCAAAATAGATTCCCAATAAAAGTGGCAACCTTAGCCGATTTAATTAAATAATAATCATAATTCACCCATCTTGCGCAAACGACTGAGGAAGCATCAGAATCAAAATCTGACAGCACAATAGTGATCCTGATGATAAAAGATGATGAATGAACCTGATGGAATGACTTTCTAAAAATAGACGCTCCCTCCAAGAATCTTGGAGCCCAAACTGAAAGCCGAAAATAAAAACTGAGAGCATCATTTAATTCCTCTAATTCATCTGAGCTCATTGGAACCAACTGTTGACTTATTATAAATAGTAAGTCCCTCAAAACAGGCCAAAACCCACATAAAGATCCTCTAATCACCAGAATTAGCCGACAAGGACCCAACGTTAGGCTAAATCCACTAACTCCAATGCTTGCTCAAAATGGGGACATTACATCGTTCTTCTAGAACCTTAGTTAATGGTCATTTAGGCTTTATTTTGAGTTTTCTTAATTTAGTCTATTTTTAGAGGTTGTTTGTTCACGCTATTATTAGCGTCTATACAACTCTATTTATTTGTGCATTGCTAATACAATTTATTATCCTGGTTTTAAAAGTTTCATGGTATCAGAGCGGGTTTGAGTCTGACTCCCTTTTGGGAGGGCTCGGGATTTTGGAAGCTTTATAATTTTTGAAATTTTTTATAATTCGAAAATTTCTTCAACAAAATTTTAGTGAAAAAATTCAAAAGATTAAGAGGCTTTTTTATTATATTTTTCCTTTAAAAAAAATAATCTAGGTTTTTTAATATTTTTTCATGAAAAAAATATTTTGGGTTTTTCATAATTTTTTATCCTTTAAAAAATTCTGGAAGGTTTTTTTAATTTCTACCTTTAAAAAATTTTCTATTGGGTTTCAGTAATTTTTCCTCAAAAATTATCTGATGAGTTTATTAATTTTTCCCCTTAAAAAATTGTTTGGGGGGCTTATAAAATTTTCCTCAAAAATTATGAGTTTGCTCTTGTTTGACTTGGTCAAGGTTTCCGCTATTCGAGAGGGCTCTCTTGTTTCTGGCAAGGTTTTATCGGTTTTTCCTTAAAAATGATGTTTTGTATGCTAATCCTTGTCTTGGATTATATGTCAACTATCTGTTTGGTTTTGATCAATTTTTCATCTCAAAAATTATGTTTGGTTTTAATCAATTTTTCACCTCAAAAATTGTATTTAGTTTTGATCAATCTTTCAGCTCATAATTTGTGTTTGGTTTTGATCAATTTTTCACCTCAAAAATTGTGTTTGGTTTCTGATCGATTTTTTTCCTCAAAATTTGTGTTTAATTTCTAATCGATTTTTTTCCTCAAAAATCATTTCTGGTTTCTGTAATTTGCAAAGTTCCTGTGGGATTTTCTATTAGGGATTTTTGTTTTAGGGTTTTTACCGTTTTTTCCAAAAAAAAAAATGCTTTGTAAACTTCAAATCATGTTATTTTGCAGTTTGTTTTGGAGCATTCTACACATCTACAATAGTTTGGAGGGTTTACCGATTTTTTCTCAAAATCATGGCAATTGTTCTCAATGTTTGCCTCTTCCTATAGAGAAGGGCAGATCAATTATCCAATATCAAGTTGGATGTTTTTGTGATGATTTCTAGTCAGTGGTTTTGCAAATTCTGGGAGGGTTAGTGGAAGAGTCAGTGGTAGGCTCTACTCTCTTATTGCAAACCATTCTAAAGAAGGGTACCACCTTCTCTTCTTTTTTCTAGGCTACTCTTGGTCATTGACATTCTACAGATCCGAGGGTCTCAGCAACAGTAGAATGTTCTCAAGAATTTGTGACTACAAGACATCTATTGTCTTCTGCAAGTTAGTTGATAGAATGACCATTAAGTGAGGGTATTAGATTATTTTTAGTATCCTAGGTTCTTGCTATATTTAGCTCATTCTTCTAAAACCGTATTTAATGGTCATATAGGCTTTATTTTGAGTTTTCTTAATCTTGTATATGAGCAAGGGCGATATATTGGACAACATATGATTTATGACGCCTTTCATAACTATAGAGTTAAGGAAAAAGTAGATGCCCCAAGTAAACTTAAAATGGACCTAAAAGAGAGTTAGTTATTGTACCCCATCCATAGAATCACTTTGCAATTCCAATTAAGTTTTTAGAGTGCAAAAGCTATCTATTGTGATTTGAAATTTCAACACAACATGCCTTTCGCTTCAAGAGCTTTCTCCTAAAAGAAAGTAAACGATAAAGTTTGTCTTCAAAACTATGAAAATGTGTTTTTAATCATTGAAGGTAGTAAAAGAAAAGAACTAGCCAAAGAAAAATTATGCCCTTGAATTTAATAAAAGACAAAACATTAAGTTGAATGTTATATATTTTAAGAACACATTTTAAACAAACACAACAAACAATTCAACTTAAGTAAACTTGTGAATCAAAAAGGGAGTTTTATTTATTTGTTTTCATTATTGGGCCTACTTACATGTTTTCGCACACTTCAAATTCATGACAATTTTGGGTGCTTTCTTGTGAATATTTGTTAGCATTGATATTCCCAAAAAATCAATCACACTTCATCTTCCAAAACTAGACTATTACTATACAATACTCAAAACTCTTCCACAATGATAGCTTTTGGCTCCAAGCCCATGAAGTATTCAATTGCTACCAAGAATTCTATTTGTAACCATCAATGCTCTCATCTTCTTCTCCAAGCATGAAACAAGAAAACCACTATGCATTCTCGAATTGTTAGGGTTGTTGCATGCAAATACCATTTCCCCAACCTTGGCCTGAATCTTGAATCATCCATAGTAGTTGGAGCTTTTTCTTCCCTTTCTCTTAGTGTTATTTGTTTTTATAGATGCAATCAACCTACACCATGTGCCCAACTTAAAATCTTCACTTTGTCCTATGTTGTTATTCTTATTACTTCATTTGATTCGTGCATGGTCGAATTATCCTTCCATTGTTATACTATGTCTAATATCTTTTCAAATGCCTTGATAGCTATAGGGACTTCTCCACCCTATACAATCTATTTAATCATGATAGGGGCTTATCCCAATAGAACACCTCCAAAGGAGACATCTTAATGACTTAAATGTGTGTGGATTCTCTATTTATCCCCTACATACATGCTTAAGTACCCATCTAGATATTTATTCACCACCTCATTTCTATCATCCTCTCTACAATTCCATATACCATAAATACATGTCGAGGTCCCATATGTTTGAAATAAACCATCGCAACCTCAGGTCCATTGAACTTTTCCTATATTATAGACTTTTAATTTATTATAGAAATGAAATGAGCATACTTGGTCAACCATTCTAGCACCACAATTATTTCATAGTTACCTTCAAGCTTTAGTAGATCTAACATAAAGCCCATCCATACAATTTTCTAACTTTGCTTAGGAATGACATTAGGCTAGAGAAGATATGAGGATGTGCAAACACTTACATTTCAATGACCTTCTAATACCACACCATCATTGTCACGTCTTCTCTTTAAGCCAAACCTATCTTTTTTTGCTATTAGCTCTTTTGGTCCCCTGAGAGCTAGTTAGCCATACAAGGGAGCACACTAGTGCACCAACTTGACTTAAGTAATATTTTTATAATTTGAATTTGGGGGCTCACTTTGGGTTACCAACTTTTGATTCCTTATGAGTTAGAGTAGCATATTTAACTACACATGTTGCATATTCATAATCATCAATTCAAGCATTTATCTGTTTGCGGTTATAATTCCTCTTTAGGAATTCATCATTAGAGAGCAGTTTTGGAGGTGAGAGATCCTTACTAATCTATTGGTTTCTCCAATAAGGTGAAGTCACTACATGAACTTATTGGACTAACAAAAATAACTTTCCTTGCAGATTAGAGACATCAAACATTGGAGATCGGTCATCTTCCTTGGCAATTCGGCACAATTTCTCAAAGATATCTTCTTGATTGATATCAATCAATGACCTAGAGCAATTGTTTGAGGACAACATCAAAGGTAGCATCTACACAGAAATCCATACTATTGGCAATATCCTTGTCGATCTTGTTCGTCGATACTAGCGACATCAGCATCAAAAGTGGCGAGTTCATAGTATCATTAGCAACCAATCTACAAATACCATTCCAAGTTACACAATTATAGATTCATTCATACCTGCTATACAATTCATTAGCAATTGTCAAATTGGTGGACATGACAATTACCACTGATACATACTATAGACTTTATCATCATATCCCCGCATTGCATTCACATCAAGGATCGCACATTATAGATCAGAATCGATGCTTGCAATCAACTATCATCAAACACACAGATGCAAACATAAGAACTTTATGATTCAATTGCAATCACCTTGCATTGACATTGTCATCACATATCCAATCGCAAAACAACCATCCTTGACATATTGCATCATATCATACTCTTTGCCTACGCAATTTTAGTTACAGGTGATTCTAAGGTATTTTGATGGGGTTTTGAGATACTTTCTATTTATAGTAAGCCAGTTGGGCCAAGTCAATATCATTAGTGGTTCATCGATAATATCCTGTCGATAGTAATTGTTAATATCAACTCAAGATTTTAATAATTGTTTGTGATTATTAATTTATTTATCAATAAAGTTAAGTTATAAAGTTAAATTAAAATTTTTAACTTTATTGCTATTGGGGACTTAAGTAGATTGAAATTGTTATGAACTCAATCTAATCATTGTTGTGAGTTTTTATTTATCCATACAAACCTGGTAAAGTGTCATACAGATTTGAGCACCATTTGGAAGCATGGTACATGTATGAAACTCATTAGAGGAGAGCCATATTAGTTGTTATACATCTGTAGGAGCTGTACAGGTCAGAGATCAACTGAAGTAGGGCCATACAGGTCTAAAAGAGCTAAGTGGAGGTCGTACAAGACTACAGTCCGCTTGAGTGTGTCGAACATACTTTGAAGGTTGTTGTATGAGTCTAAAACCATTCAAGGGAATTCACATCAAGGGTGTTGGAAGAGAACTAATGTTGTACATGCATTAAGCAATCTACATTCAGTTTGTACAGAAATTTGTGGTATGCAAATATATTATATTAACATTATTAGAAGAAATCATAGAAGCTCTCAGTTGTCATTGTATTTTAGAATTAATGATTTAGAACAGTGAATATAGATATAGAGAGAGAGATATGCGAGTTTGGTTCCAATATTGTTGTTGTTACTATAGCAAGTTGCATTTTGAAACATTCTTGTGTTATGTCAATAATATTTCAATTTTGACTACTGTAAAGTAAGAACAAAACAAAAATCAAAAGTAAAAACTGTTGTCAACTAGGGCTGCCCATTACAGTGGTATCAGAGCATTGTATCCTGTCATCTTGCAGGGTACAAAATGAGACAGTTACATGTTTGATTGGGGTGTGCAACCATTGACACGCCTTTATCACACAACAAAACAGGGCATTTTTAAATATAGGGCCAGGGGACAAAGGGAAATACTAAAATAAGAATTTTATCCACCCTTGCAAAAAGAATAAAGTTGAAAATAAAAGCCCAAGAAAAAGCACATTGGCATGTTATAAGAAGGATTTGGTATCCATTGTGTACAGACCACTAGAAAAAATAGGGCTGAAGACTTTGCAGGTGTTTGGCATCTATCTGTTTGGAGGGATGAAAAATTTGCAAGCAAAACACTACGGACTCTTGATAGTGTACTGAACAAAATTTCCACCTTCGTACAAAACGCTTCATCCACCATACAGCATAACTACTCCTGTGCGGGTGTAGGGTCCTTTTACTGTATGGATTACTTCCCATACTTCCCATAGGGCAATTACAAATACCTATCTTCAATGTGAGGGAATTTGAACCGGTGCTAAAAGCTATGAAAATGTTCTATGGAAGACATAAACACAAGACAATGATACCCTACCACGGAAATTTCGACATTACAATATCAATCTAGCCAGTTGAGCATGCATGGGTATTTGGAATACCCTCCAAAGGAGTTAAAGTCACAAAACCATCAGGAAAGATATCAACGGAGCAGAAAAACACCTTGTTGAAGAGGGTATCGTGATGATCTAACACCCAAAGAGTGGGACAGCATTTGGAACAACAATAGTCGTAGAAGCGTAAAGAAAACTTTCATGGCAACACCAAAATGGAAGTGTATCATTGATATCATCAAGAGACGACACACAGGATGTAAAGAACCTGCCTAGCTCTTTCTAAATTTAATTTCTTTGTCTGAATTAATTGCAAATTTTGTTTCTTTGTATTTTGATAATGCTTGTTTCCAATAAGTTTTTCCCACCAATTTTGAATTCATAAACAAGATCAAACTGTATTTTTTTGAATGAACATCAATTAAATAAACTTAATATTTAATATAACTCATAAACAACAATTTATTCTTCAAATTAATTGGCACCTGGCAAACAAATATGCACTGGATGAATTGAAATGATGTCCAGTATTATTGGCACAGCCTGGCAAGTATCCAGCAGCCACAATGAATGAGCTCACAGCTCTCCAAATGTTGACGCCACCTGGCTGGGAGCTCATGCAGCCTCTAAAACTGATATTCCAGCTCCCGAATTTAGTCATGCAGCATGGTAAAGGGTTGGCGCAACCTTCCTTGACAGCAGACGCCCCCTTTTAACACTTACGCAGCCCCTTTGTATTAATTGCAGATTTAAAAAAATAAATCGCAGCCTCCAGTACTGAAACGCAACTAGAAAAAAATGTTTAATTCTTGAATATTGACTATCAACCCACTGTATTGTTTGATTTATCAATCAGGAAGATACATCAGCCTTCCTAATCATTCCCGGATACTCTAATGAAGAAAATCGAACCGTTATGAAGAACAATAATGTAACAACTGCAAATCAAGAACTCTTCACAATTTAGCATACATCAGCACTAAATTGTATCTCCAGAATCAGAATTATATTTTCAGAATGTCAGCAGCAAAATTCACCATTAACCTATAATGATTCAAATTGCACAATGAGGAATCAGTCCTCAAACCCTAGCCATTTCTCCTCTCCCCAATTTAAAAAAAAAACACAAGTCTATGAATGAATTCCTTTTTGCCCAAAGAATTGCTTTTATAATAAAAGATATCTTCTCTCACACACTTTTCACTTACAAAAGACTTTGCTTTATGTGCACACTTGAAATATAATAAACTATTATATTTCTCTTCACTTTAATGCTGAAAATGACCATTTTATTAAAATAATGCTATTCTGACACATAGGGTCCCTGTTTTATGAGCTCGGGATTTAAACTTCTCAACCCAATTCCAACGAGCTATAACACTAAGATTCCCAAAATACATTTCCAATAAAAATGGCAACCTTAGCCAATTTAATTAAATAATAATCATAATTCACCCATCTTGCGAAAACAACTGAGGAAGCATCAGAATCAAAATCTGGCAGCACAAGAGTGATCCTGATGATGAAAGATGATGAATGAACCTGACGGGGATGACTTACTAAAAATAGACGCTCCCTCCAAGAATCTTGGAGTCCAAATTGAAAGTTGGAAATAAAATCTGAAAGCATCATATAACTCCTCTAAATCCTCTGAGCTCAGTAGAACCATAAGTTGACTTACTATAAATAGTAAGTCCCTCAAAAAGGGTCCAAAACCCACAACACGGTCCTCTAATCACCAGTATTAGCCTACAAGGACCCAATGATAGGCTAAATCCACTAACTCCAATGCTAGCTCAAAATGAGGACATTACACAAGAGCCAAAGTCGAACCTCTGATATAGTTGTACAGATGATATTTCTCATGATTAAGATAAGTTGTGCGAGGATAGGGTGTATAATTGGGCATTACTACTCTCGAAAAGGATCTCAGAGTTCCTAACTCTAGAGCACAAGTGTTTCTATATTGCACAGCATGCCACCAGCTTGTTCCTTGATGCCATATGAGTCCAGGTACCACCAGACAAGTGCGGTAATCGTCAACCACAAAGCGGTGTGGACCCATCCACACCGGCTAATTTCTACTTGACCCATTTGGGTACTGTGACTGGGGGCGACCAACCAACTAGGAAGAGGTAGAGGAAGCACTAGCAAGAGTCAGAAAATAAAACTAGTACAAAAGAGGACAGCATCGTTGAGGTGTCTTCAGTTGCCACATCTCACCATCCATCAAGTTCATTATTATGTTACAAAGATGTCAAGTAGTATGTAGGAAGATAGAGATAAGCATAAATAAAGACATATCTTTTCATCACATTTAATAAAAAAGTAATAAATAAAACATATAGCATTATGTTTGTGTTGGATTAGGTGTGGAAAGGTAAGTACTGAGAGGGGAGGGGTAAATCAGTACAGTAAAACACTTTTAAACTTATTTGAACTTTCTTCACAATCATTTATTGATTCCTTAACATTTGCATTCATCACATGAAATATATAAACATGTAATAATCAACACACACAAATATTTGGTATCGCAGATATCCTTGTTAAAGGATAAAAACTACGGTGGGGATGACACCCACAAGACTTCACTACAGCAGCATAAAGTTTGCTCGATTAGAGCTACAATGTTTAGCTATTTCTGATAGCTTACCCTATTAAGAGTATTAACTCGGTTAAGAGTCTAAAGACTCTAAGTCTACCTTGTTAAAGGATTTTACAATTCTAATCTAAGAATTGCACCTGGTTAAAGGATTTACAAATAAGATTTGCTAACATCTTCTCGGTTAAGAGAGTTTACAAACTCTGATTACTCTTAAATTAGTAACACTAAAATGTTTGTCAAACTTGCATCAAACATTTGCTATTCGAACTGTATGTGCTCATTAACTCATTACCTCATACTGTGTACCTTTCATACTAACAACTCAATACTCGGTAGATCTCAATCTTTATCTGTTCTTCACTGCTCTGTTACTCAATGGCTTCACTACTCATCACCCTCCCAGTAATTTGTTTCATACATGCAATCTTCACAACCACTCTTCATGCATGCATATTGATCTTCATACTCTGATCTTCTTAAATACAATTCTTGAAGCAGTGCTAGATGTTCTAGAATCTTCTCATCAAGCGGTGCTAGCATTGGTTACTCTTCCTATACATATTCCATCCTTAATTCTCATTGACGGATCTCACTTTGTAATCATGTATAATCATTATGTTGTAATCTCCAATGTTCTGTTATATGATCTCTTCGAGATTGGTAAACCGTTTTCTGTGCAGTATCCAAATTCAATGTATTTAAAAATTCTTCTGGTGTCGGCATGTTCTGCTCGGTAACACATTTTCCTTAACTCGGTAATTGTCTTCTCTTCTCAGTTCGGTGCTTTGGAAGACTTGGTTCTCGGTGCTCGGTTCTACCTTGCTCGGTGTATGCGCTTGCTTCTTCTTTACCAAAATTCGTTGTCTTCTAATTTCCTTTACCCAATGACTTTCTCTGCTTTACCGAATGACTTTGACAAACATTATGACTTCCTCATAACTAATGACAACAAAATCAACTCTTAGGAGTATCAATCTCCCCCTTTGGCATTAGTTTGGTATGTTTGTTAAAAACTTCAAAAACTTCAAAGTCATCAACAAAATTCAAAATTTGTCCTTTTCCATTCTTCTTCCTCGGTAAACATATTACTCCCCCTGAAGTAATAACTTCAATTTATCTCCATACTATATACATAATCTTCTGCATACATATTCTTTCCTAGATATTCCCCCTTATATATCTATTCCCCCTTTTTTAACAAAAATGCCAAAATATTTACTTATTGTTTAGCCGATGTGGGGATCTTATCAAAAATGCTTTTGTACTTATCCTGTGCATCCTTGAGTGATACCTTCCAAGTGTCCTTCAGTGTTTGCAACACTATTATTTTCTTGCTTATATCTATTGCAAGACTGACAATACTGTCCATAGCACTAACATCTAGTGTGCTAACTAAATCTTTAGCCTTTTGAATTTGTTTATGCAGTGATTCTATGTCTGGGATCAAAATTGTTTGGAATTCTAGTAGATCCATCCTGATCTAATTCTCCTCCTTTCTCAACTCAAATTGCACTCCCATCAAGTGCTTTAGCCTCTTATAATATTTGATAATTGATTTAGGCTAGGTGGAAATCTTAGATAATTGCTCGATGAGCTATTTTTTCACATTATTGTCTTTTTCTTTTATCTCCTTTGTAAAATTAGACATCAAACAAATCTTTTGAAATAATGAAAGAATGGATTGCAGTTCATGTTCCAATTCATTAATTAACTCTAAAAGAGATACCTTGTCTAAAGCAACTAATTGAAGAACTTCTTCAATCACCTTTGTCTACATGTCTTTCTTATGAACTTGAAATAATGAAAGAATGGATTGCAGTTCATGTTCCAATTCATTAATTAACTCTAAAAGAGATACCTTGTCTAAAGCAACTAATTGAAGAACTTCTTCAATCAGTTTTGTCTACATGTCTTTCTTATGAACTTTCAACATAAATTCGGTAGTGTCAGTTCCTGGCTAGTTAATCTAACTGACAAGTTCTCTCAGCTGACTGTATAAGTCTCATTTTTCATTTATTGTTGCCTCAGGTACAATTTCAATCAAAATACTCTTTACTTGTTCCAACACATTTGTTTTCTACTTCTTGGCTAAGAGTTTATCTTGAGCAGCTTTCCTTTTTAACAAGTCTCCGAACTCAGAGACTTCCTTAGGACTCATTGTTAAGTAATCAACCTTCGGTATTACAATGACTTCATTGATAACAACCTCTTTTTCTGATTTTCTCTTCTTTGATTTTCCCTTTGAACTAGATGCCTTCTTTGCATCTGGTTGTGTAGATGTCTCTTCGGTTTTATCTTCCTTTTCTTTCTTTTGTTGTTCTTGTTTTGTTTCTTCCTTATTCTCCTATTTATCTTCTTTGTTCTCTTGTTTTTCATCTTTCTTATCTTCTACCTTTTCCTTCTCTTTTTCTCGTTCTTGTTGTTGTCCAGTAGTATCGGTAGGGGTCACCGATTTTTCATTCTGATCTTGTGTGGATTCGGTCTCAATTGTCTTCTCGGTCTCTTTTTTTTCAGTATCTTTGGTTGGCTCGGTAGGGACCTCAGCTTCAGTAGGTGCATCACCTATCACCTCTATCTTCAGAAAATTTAATACTCGAACAATAATAGGATCTTCTGCCAACAATCTGGCCTTTAAATAATCATCTACATCCATAGCTTATGTCTCTATAGCCTCGGTTGCCATGACATTTTCATCATCTTTGACTGTTTCATCTAGATCTTGTTCAGTAATATCATCTATGAGGACTTCTTGATTTGTTATCAACTTAACTAATTTAGATGTATCCTCTTGTATTCTAACTCCTTCAATTGTTGGTTGATCCATAGAAAAGATCTTTCTCCAAAAATCATCGGTGGCTTTTTGTACTTCATCCAGTTGACCGACCATAATGCTCAAAGCTCTGTCATTTACTAGAAATCTTGCCGAATATTCTTTGTGTATCTTTTATTCCTCTCTTTGTTAGGTCTGGAACAGTGATTGCAAGTGACTTTTCTCTCATTTCTTTTTCAGCAGAAAGACCGTATTGCCATCTGGCACCTATTTTCTAATATAACTCTCCTTCAAGATATTGTGTCACTTTAACTGGTATCATTCTAAACTTATGCAGTGTGGTAATGATTGTCTCTTCAATCTTATCCTTCTCCTCATCAATCCTTGTGTCATACTTTAATTGTTGAATGATTTTAAGTCCACCATACCTTTCAGGTGTCTTGAGAAAATCTTCAAGACTTTTCATCTTTTTGCTTGGTGCAACCTTAAACTGTCATTGGTCATCCGACTCAGTATCACTCTCTTTTAGCAACTTCTTCTTCTTGGCCTTCCAGTAGCCTTGTTTTCTCTAACATAGGTTTTTGTTTTCACAAGTTCTTCTACTGCTTTCTTCTTCCCTTTCGGTGTAGAGGTAGACCTTGTCGATGGTCTTACACCGACTGGGCTAGGGGTTTCTTTCTTTACTTTTATTTTCTTCCCCTTGATCTCTGAAGGCTCAACAACTTCTTCAACTTCATCATCAACAATGCCTAGACTCTCAGATAATGCACTTATCATTTTACTTGTTTTCCTTATTGCTTTAGGTATTAATATACCTTCCTTATTTTCTCCTTAACCTCTTCATATGTTCTATACCGAGTTTCACTTTTGTCAACCGGTTTCTCCAATAATCCTTTTATTTGAATAGTGGTTGCATCTATGTTCATCTCATAGCCCATAGGTGGTAACCACTCAGTTCTAGGTTCGACAGCCCTTATGATACAAACATCGGTATCAACTTCAAAACACAATCCATTCTTGTATTCTTCCACTAACTGAGGTGGAATTATGTATCTCTTGTGCATTCTAGATTGAAATTTGCTAAAATAATCATCCATAATTACATTAAAATTATCACCCATGCCTTGAATATATTCACTAATCTGATAAACAATGGTTTTATCTTCTTTCCATGTAATTTCACCGATTGTAGGACATGAATTTTGGAAGTAAAAGAATATACATACCAACAGTGGTCAAAACTTCAATGTATTTGTCTTTGCTTTCCGAATGGTGTTCATGTTGTCATCCAACTGTTTCAACAGTATCTCACACAAATCAATCTTCATGTCCTCTTTAACAATATTGTAGGCAATATCTACTCCACAAGGTACACTATCTACCCGAGATGATTGGAAAATCCTGTACGATATAATATTCAATGCGAACCTCAATTCAAGATCCTGTTGTGAGGTTTTCACACCATCACCCCATTGCAAATGGGGACCCCCCCTTCTGCTCGTAGTTGTTAGGTTCAACAAATTTTAGCACTACATTAGGCAATTTTGAGCTTTAAAAGACTAAGAGGTAATGGAGAAATCAAGTAGCCAGGTTGTGATTTTTAAAGTGGGAACGTTAAAAAATAAAGTCTATCGGGGTCATGTTGTGATAGGTTGAATGTAAAGTTCTAGGTGTATTTAAATTTTGGCTAGCCAATTTGCCCAAAATTCCATATAAAGGCGTATTTCATGCATAAGGGCCTTAAAACCCTTATAAAATTGATTTTTTACATACAAAATGGCCAAAATCCTAACAAAAAATCAATTTTCCTTATAAAAATACACAAAATCTGGACTATACATGAATTTCCTTCATTAATTGGCTTTTTCCTGAAAAACTTCTAAGAGATGGGGTTAAAATCCAAGCATACTATGAATTTCCACAACTTTGGATAAATTCTGCTTGAAAATTTTCGTAAAGTCTGGAAATTGTCCAGACTAGGGGGGATTTTCCCCCAAGGTGAGATTGAGAATTTTTCGAAGTTTGGAAAGTGTCTAGACAGGGGTCATTTTTCCCCCCAAGACTAAGTATGGATACCAAACAATTTTCTAAGTTTCAAATTTGTCCAAACAGGGGTCGAGTTTCCCTTGAAACCAAGTATGGAATGCAAATTTTTTCTAAGTATTGGAGATGTACAAACATATCATGTTTTTCCCCTCAAGAGGAGTTTGGAATGTGGAAATTTCTCTAAGTATGAGAACTATCCAAACTAGGGTTGAATTTCCCTTTGAGGGCCAAATTGCAAAATTTTTCTAAGTGTCAAATTTGTCCATACTAAGGTCAATTTCCCCCCTTTTGATAGCAAAGCAAGATCAAAGTTTTTTCTAAGTATAAAGCAGATTTTATCCAAGCCTTGATCAATTTCCCCACCTTGCATGAATGGAGTTGGAGTTTGGACATGGTTACAAGACCATACAAGTCTTGGACTTAAGCAAATTTGAGAGTCCTAACATGGATCGATTTTCCCTATTATGGCAGAATTTTATTATTTAATTAAAGTTAATGTGGAAAAGTAATAAAGTCAAAGTGGAACCTTCTAGAAGGTGGTAAATCTTTTATCCCACATTGCTTGTGGAAAGCAAATAAGAGGCAAAAACAAGTATAAAAGGAGGGGTGTTGTTGTTATAAACATGAATAATTTTGGAAGGCAAGGGCAAGGCAAGCTGAAATCTGAAGCAAGACTCCATGAGAAGCAACTTCATCCTTGAATTGTTCCACTTCTTCCAATTTCTCCTTCCATCCATGGCTGATTGCAAGCATTAAGGCAACTTTTTCTAAGGCATTGGAAGACATTAGAAGACCAAAGGAAAGGAATTATTAGTCCAAAATCTGCAGACTTATGAGATTGGCATTTTATTAGAAATTCATAGAATTTTTTCCAAAGTGCCCAAATTTGCCAAGCACTCATTCTAAACTAGTCCCCCATCCTTGGGCATCGATTTGGAGGCCATTAGAGGGTTAAATCTGAGGTATGCATGCCCAGATCTGAAAACTTCAAGAGCAGAGGCAATTTTTTTTAAAATCATATAAAATAATCTAAGGGCCAAGTCTGCCCAAATTTGTTTGTTGAGTCGTCCTTGGCCAAATACCAACCATTTGCAACCATTTCCAATCACTGGGAGGTTAAGGTAAGGCTGCTATGAGCGAAAATCTGAAAACAACTTCTGAGAATTGTTATTTTTGTCAAATCTGGGTTTATCTTTTTAATTGCATTCTGATCCTAACCATATTGCAGGCCTTTTGGGCATCATTTGACACCAATTTGCAACCACTCTAAAGTCTGAAGACACAAGTTTCAGACCCAGGTCTGCAGACTTCTATAACAGGGGCGATTTTTAAGAAATTCCTCATAATTCACATTTTCATCCAATCACAAAAGAAGTTGTTGCTGAGTCATTGGGGGGGTTATTTTGCATCTAAATCATAAGTTTGAGGACTGAATTCACCTAGGATAAGGTAAGTTGCAGACATGTATTCAGAAAATCAGAATTATGACAAAGGGTTTTATCCAAGATAAATTAGCTCATGCCTTCATTAAACCCATGAGTGTTGATTGGATCTTGTCTGGATTGGTGTTTGGACTAATGTTTGGATGATTTTCAGACCTATCCATGGATTGTCTTCAGAAAATCAGAACTTTACTACAGTCTGATTTTATTATTTTAAGTGGTGGATCATTGTTCTAACACATGGATAAATACAATCTTAGGTTCCAAACTCTCATTTCAATCATTGTGCGTAGAATTTAAGCATTGTTTGGATTAATTACAACTCATTTTCAGACTTGTCAAAAAAATTGAAGTCAAGGTTGGGTTTGGTGAATGGATTGCTTCACAATTTTAACTCATAGTGTGCATATGAATCCATGGATCCTAATGTGTGCGGACTTAGTGAATTGTTAGGACTGATTTTGATTCATTTTCAGACTTATCATAAGGTATCTTCAGAAAATCAGAATTCTCCCTTTATTGGTAGAAGTCTGATTTTATCATTCAAGTGGTTAAGTTTGATCATTTTATTGTCCTAAGATTCTCCTCCAAATGCTTATTCAATTCACAACCTTATTTGGATAGAAATTTTTTATTCATCGCATTGAAATTCATGGACTAATTCAAGGATTGTGAAGTCTGAAATTTATTATTTTGCTTAAGTCCTTTAAGACCATACTGACTTTGAGCTTTGTACCAAGAATCATATCTAGATCAAAGGCAGGGATAGTTGGAAGGAAGTGAAGACAAGTTCGAGCTTAGGACCAAGGATAGCAATGAAAGAGGACTAGTCCAAAGAGATCGAGTTCAAAGGACAAAACTTCAAGATAATGCACTTCAAAGTTGGGACAAAGGAAAGAAAATTCAAGGATCGAGATCAAAGAATTATCTCAAGGTCAAGCCTTCATCAAGCAAGTACACCAAGGAATTTTTGAGGATGATTTAACACCAACGTTAGCATTAAAACATGGACAAGGACATAAGGACAAGTTTGAGGTCTAGAGCAAGAAAGAGTTCAAGGACAAGATTCCCATCAAGGGAATGATCCTAATGATGATCAAGTCATCCAAGGAAATGAATGGAGGAAGATTTAATATGCCAAGGAAGATGTTCATGTGTTCAAGGGATTTCCACAAGGGTCAAGTCCGAAGGACGAAGAAGAATTCCAAACAATGAAGGTGGAAATACCAAGGGTTCAAAGCATTACAACGTCCGGCCATCCAAGAGAAAGATTTCCAAGAACAATGAAGAATTCCTAAGGATAGAGAAATCAAATTAAGATAAAGATTGCAAGAAGCCTTCCTAGTATTGACATGAAGGAACTTAGTGAAATTTTACTTAAGTTCATCAGGTTTGCTAAAAGGGAGAAAGAGAAAAGAGGCATGCATGTTCATGATGATGAGTTGTATGATGATTTGGCGGCTTCCTTGCTTCCTATTGGTCCTCAAGCCTTTGAATTTTCTCATCGGAAAATTTTGAGGTGCTTCATTTCTATTGGCTACTTTTGGTTGCCCTAATTAGGGTTTTTAATGGATTAATCTAGGCCATCGATTTCAAATCAATCTTGGTCGTTCATTGTAATTGGGGCTCCTATATAAACTCCACCCCTCTCATTTGTAAAATAAGACTTGTTGGAGAATTGTTGCTAAGATAATGCTAAATTTTCTCTACTTTTCATTGTTGTGCCTTGCATGGTGAATTGTTGTGAACAAGTTTGTATTATTGCATGGTGATCCACATCCCTCACTTAGATTAGGATTTCATTTCATGTTGTTTAAAAGTAGTTAGTTGGATGAAAGTGATTGTGGATGTTTACTTGATTGACTCGACAAATCCGAGCCACTAGCCTCTTCCTGATGGTAGGAGTGCCTTGTGTGGTAAGCCGATGATTGAAAGCACTTAACTTCAATTGGTATTGAATCTTTAGTTTGCATCCATTTAATGGGATTGAAGAGGAGATATTGATTTGAAGATCATTCAAGTGTTCCTTAGAAGCTTGCACTAGATGGGTGGAGTCGCGAGCGAGATCGCATCTAGTAGAGTCCAAGTCCATCCACGATTCCTTGCATTCATAGTAAGAAGTAGAAGTAGCAATAGAATTTAGGTTTAAGTTTGAGTTGAAGTGGAAAGGTTGGAAAATCAAACCATATTTGTGATGTCCCCAATTTAGCAGGTGCTTGTACTTGTGTTGTCAGTTCATCAATGCAATCCCTGTGAGCTGACAGTGAGTTTAGGGGATCTCTGTGATAAACTTACTATTTATAGTAAGTCAGTTTGGGCCCGGTTTCTATTTCGGGTAAGGCAGTTGGGTTCTGGATGTGGTCTTCAGTCTTCAAATTGAGTTCATCACCCTGCTCATGTTTTCATTGAATTAAGCTTGCCTTAATTAAATGATATGCTTTAATGATGTTTTAATTTAAAAGTGTGTGCTTGAAAACACTTAAGTGAAAAGTGTATCCTTGAAGCTTCAAACAAAATGTGATGGAGAAGACCCCTTGTAAATTGATTAAAAAGCCTATGGATTTCGATTTAATGCATTCCATTTGCCTTGTTATTTTATGAATTTGGGAGAAGTACGAATTATGATGAAGTGAGGGTTTGAATGTTTTTTCTCAGAGAACCGATAATTTCGCATGGGAAGAGCACTTTGACTTGGTTCTAGATGCCAATGAATTGTGCCGTGTGACACCAGTAGTAAGAATTTGCAGCCTGTGTGATTTATCAGAGCCGTACGAACATCAACAAGGGTCGTACGATTCATTGTCTTGCCTGGCCGTACGCACACACTTGCAGTGTGTTGTTTGATCGTATCACATTTTGAAGGTGGTCTACGTTAGTATTGTTAAAGGATCGAAATGCAATAATTTGGAGGCGTCTTCAGCAGCAAACGGTTGATGAGGAAATGGATGGTGCCTATCTTCAATTCTAATATATACATTGTCTGCAGCAAGCATATATTAAATAAAAGGTGCCAATTCGATTTAACTTATGCAATATTATTTGCTTAGAATGTGTAAACGTTTTCCTTCAAGTTTGCAGGCAATTCAAAAAATTTCCTATATATTGCTGATCATTGTTAAGAATCAAAATAATAAAGAAACATATATATTTTCAAAATACAAAGAATACGAATTACCAAAATTCTTCTAGAAAAATCCAGATTGCAATATATTGAGCCACTAAGGCTCTTTACAATATTTTCATTGCACATTGTGAAGCAAAATCATTAGAAGTGCGAGTAGTTGACAAATCTTGAATGAACTGGCGTAAGTCCCCTTAGTGGTCTGGCAATCACATCATTTCAACTGAGCGGGTATCCACAGTAAAAGAACCTTGAAGTCACCTTGTGATCTTACCTTGCAGGCTCAGCATAAGTGACCTTATATCAAGAGAGAGTTGAATATTTAATGTTTCACTTTGAAACATTGAGTGTTTAATTCTGCATGTTGTAGTGGAACAAAACTCACATCAACAGATCCTCAACTGTAGATAGCTTTAGGCCTCTTCCATCCCATTTAGCTTTGGTAAGCTTGCATAACTTGTTCTTATCTGTTTTCTTCTAGGCCCTCGATTTATCACCGACCAAAAATCCTGTTACTATATGTAAAACGTCCTTTGTAATTTTCACCGGCCTATCAAGCCACATAAACCGATCATGTACTCTGCTTAGTACAATTCTCATCCATTCATGTTTAAAAACTGTCAATACATGCATTGCATTGACCAAACCCTTGGTTTGCAAGTGTGTGTGGTTGCTCTTCAAATTTCCATTAACACAAGTTTCTGTAAGATGAGTCAATCTCTCCTTGACATGTCTTTGATCTTGCAATGGATGAAGGCGCGAACATCTTCAATCAATATGACTCTTGGTGGGATCGAGGATAGGGCTCCAGCTTTATCAACTTCTACAGCAAAGGCAAGTGGAAGCTTATACTTCAGGTTTACAGAATCGATCTTCTCGACTAAAACTAGTTTATGCATCTTGGGTGCCATTGTGATCTCGAAATACTTCAACAAGTACTAGGATTCTAATTCAATAGTAATATAATCTATAAATTCAGCTTGGTGAACACTAGAAATGTCTCAAATGATCTTGTAAATGCTCAGAATGCTCAACTAAATGCTCGGAATTGCTCTGTAATCTCATCTTTGTTAATGCTCAAAGGTGCTCGCAAAAGTGTTAAGTAAAAATGAAGTATCATGCCCTCTATTTATAGTTTTTCCTTTAAGTTACGGCTTCCAACGGCTATAAGATGCATTTAATGCTTCTTACCTAACTTTATTTTACCATTAACCAAACCACACTTTGCTTCACCAAATGCAACAAAATAGCTTAAGCACTTTACCGATCATCGTATGAAATGATAACTTCACAACTCATATCCAAATGCATCTTAGTATGCTAATATGGATCTTTGCACTAATTCTAGGAACTGATTTAAGATACACTTTAGGTTATCAGCTCCTATGCATACCTTTGACCAATTAAGTGAAGATTGGTGCACCCAATCAAGAGGATGTGGTGCCATCACTAGTTCCCAATTTTGTTCCATCATCTTGAGACTTTCTTCTCCAAGTCTCATTCATCTGCTCTCTGATTTCATCAATGTTAACTTGAGTCTTTTCACTCAGTTGTTCCTCAGTTGAATCCTTATTTCGGTACCTATGTTCCTTGGCTAAGTGACCGACTATGTGACAGTAGAAACAAGTCATTCCAGTGTTTCTCCATGATTTCTCGTTGTTCATTCCATGCATCCTAAAGCAGTTTGCAGCAATGTGACCAAATCTTCCACATGCAATACAAATGATCCTTGTATTATAATTGACAGTCCCAACCAGTGCTGAGAGGGGAAGGGTGAATCAGCACCTATAAAAACCTCTTATTAAATAAATCTGATCTAGTATATACTATATCAATATTGAAAGCAAATACAGATTCCAGTAAAAATAGCAGCAAGTAATCAATCACAAAGCAACACCAAATTTATCACGTGGAAAACCAAATCGGGTGAAAACCACGGTGTGAGGAGACCTCACAAATTTTGCACTCTTCTAAAGTGCACCCTGTTAGGAGCCTTCCCTGTTAAAGGATTACAACGCACTATTAGATGCGACCCGGTTAAGGGATTTGATACAATAAGGTCGGTTAGTGCCTGCCCAGTTAGAGGATTTTGAACACCTAAAAAGATGTCACCCGGTTAAGGGATTTAGTACAAGGGACTTATTAAAGTCCACCCAAAATACTGGGATTTAGCTATTGTAATTGTTAGAAAACAATAGAAGGTATTGACCTTTTACAAATGGCTTTGCATAGCCTGATAAGATCTCTATTATACTCAACTGAGAAACATCACCAGTCGCCACTGGTATGTTCTCCTTTATTGTTGTGCTTCTCTCCACACTCTTCTCTCTTTCCTTCTCTTTTCTATTCACCTTAGCTTCTTCAGCGTACAGGTTCACTCTTTTCTTTGGCAAAATGAGGGCAACCTATATTCTTAACAGGTAGAAGAATATATAGAGTCCTTACCCTAATTGTGCTACTCATGCATGACCTAATTACATATCTTCTTCGGATTCATCACCCAGTGGAGTATTAGTTCACTAAGGAAACATCTGATGCATGTCTTTGCTTTATCAGCTTTATGAATAAAGCAATAGATGCATGACAAGCATCTTTCCTTTCCACGAGACGACTACATGTTTTAAAGCCACGGACTTCGGCTTTAAAACCTCTAAACGTGCCTCAAACCAATCAACATGTTAACTCCAAGACTTCCGGATTTAGTGCTGTAAATCCAGTCAAAGAGTTGGTTGACTATGACTTCTTTGGTTCATCATATCATACCGAAGTCTTTCCTTGATTGATTGAGATCCTTATGTTGTGAACAAGTAAAAACTTTGACATATTACCTTTCCTTTGTCTACTTACCGGTTGCACCCTTTCCTCGATTGTATTGTTGACACCAGTTGTCCGTTCCTCAGTTGCCGATGCACTTGGCTTAGTGACCGATTTCTCTTGATAAGCAAATATAGTCTCTTCCTTACTTCATACTGTCACTGGTTGACAAACCAATCTCTTTACATACGGATCCACTGCTGGTGTTCAGCTTAGATCCTTAGATCTTGGGTTGAGATGTCAATACACCTCCTTCCTCTTTTGCCAAACAATGACAATACTTAATTGCCATGTACCGGTAGCAAGCTTACCGGTTACCATCTCTTAATGCCAACAATCTCCCCCTTTGGCATGATGGAAAAACGTTAATGAGAAATCATGTCTTAAGCTTGTACTGTTGTTTGTATCACTATATACTGTCACTGTCGGTCATCTACCGGTTCATTGCCAAACTCTCCCCCTTTTGACAATAATGCCAAAGGCTACTCAAAAAGACTACCTTTATCAAATCTGCTCCCCATTGGAGTAGCAGTCCTATCCATCAATCCAGATAAGATGAGGTGAAATCCTCTGTTAAAGCATAATGAACTGATGAACACCCTTGCAAGTTTACTGATGATCAAGGAGGGGTATCACCCCTAGTTTACCTCTGAGATACTCAAAAGTACTCTTCGATAGTGGCTTTGTGAAGATATCAGCAATCTATTCTTTTGTGGGAACATACTCCAATTGTACCTCTTTGTTTTGTACCAGCTCTCTCAAGTAATGATATTTGATGGCAATGTGTTTTGTCTTTGAGTGCATCACAAGGTTTTTGGATATGTTTATTGCACTGGTGTTGTCACAGTAAATTGCAATCGGTTCAGATATATGTTCTTGGATTCCTTTTAGTAGTTGTTTGATCTAGATTACCTGCGTGCAATTGATTGCTGCAGCAACATATTATGCTTCTACTGTAGACTATGAAATGCAGTTTTGTTTCTTACTTGTCCATGAGACAATTCTCCCACTAAGAAAGAATGCACCACCACTTGTGCTCTTTTTGTTATCAATGTTGCCAGCCCAGTTTGCATCAATGTAAACCTTTACTTGCAAGCCTCCCTTGTGAGGAAACCACAAGCCATACTCCTCCGTCCCTTTTAGGTATCTAAAAATTCTCTTCATTGCTATCAGATGTGTCTCTTTGGGGTTTGCAAAGAATCTTGCAACTATGCCAACCGCATGTGCAATATCCGGTCTACTGTATATTGCATATTGTAATTTCCCTATCATGGACCGATACAGTGTTTCATTCACTTCTTTTGCATCATCATCCTTTGATAACTTGAGGTTAGTTATCATTGGAGTACCAACCGATTTGGATTCTTCAAGTCCAAAAGTCTTAAGAATTTCTTTTACATATTTGGACTGAGAGATAAAAATACCTTCTTTTAGTTGATGGACTTGTAGTCCAATGAAGAATTTTACGGCTCCTATCATAGACATTTCTTCAGCAAAGGCTTTGCTCGTCGTGTCATCTCCTCCAAAGATGATGTCATCCACAAAGATTTCAGCAATCAGGTTCCCATCTTTTCCTGTCTTGAGATACATCTTGTTGTCCCTGGTTCTTGTGAATCCTATGGTCAGGAGATATGAATGCAACCTCACATACCAAGCTCTTGGAGCTTGCTTTAGCCCATAAAGAGCCTTTTTCAGTTTACAGACCATACCACCTTTTTGTGTAGATGTGAAGCCTTCTGGTTGTTCAATGTAAACTTCCTCCTCCAGTATTCCATTCAGGAATGCAAACTTGACATCCATCTGGTATACTTTGAATTTCTTGTGAGCAGCATAGGCAAGAAGAATTCTTACTCCTTCCAATCTGGCCACAGGTGCAAAGGTTTCTCCATACTCCAATCCAGCCTCTTGGGCATATCCTTTGCAAACCAGTCTTGCTTTGTTTCTTATGACTTTGCCTTCTTCATTCAGCTTGTTCCTGTAGACCCACTTTGTCCCTATGACATTCTTGTCCTGTGGTCTAGGCACAAGCACCAATGTAACATTCTTTTCTATTTTCTCTATTTCTTCCTCCATAGCCTAGACCCAATTTTTATAATGATTATGAACAGATTGTTTGTATATATTGAATGAATTACAAAGAGCCTAGATGCTCATATATACACTACTAAAGTTACGAAGAATAGAAACTATCTAAAGATAGATTGCAAAAGAATCGTTACAGCAAGATAGAGCATTAAAGAAACTCTCGAATATTAGAAACATTCTAATACCCTCCCATAATGCTCAATCTGTCAATAACACCAATAGCCTCCCTGAATTTTACAAATTTATCAGAACTGAGAGACTTGGTCAAGATATCAACGGACTGCTCTAAGGTAGGGACATACAGCAGCTAAATAGATTTGTCTTCAACCAGCTGACGAATGTAATGACAATGTGTTTCGACATGCTTGGTTCGTTCATGGAAGACCAGATTCTTGGCCAATTTGAGCACTCCCTGATTATCACAGAATAGAGGAGTCAGTCCTGACTGAGGAACATGCATATCTGCAAGCATCCGCCGAAGCCAAACGGCCTCACAAGCTGCTTTAACTGCTCCGCAATACTCTGCTTCGGTGGACGACAGAGCCACTGCCTGTTGTTTCTTACTCGTCCATGTGACAGCATCGGACCCCAAATTGAACACATATCCAACAGTAGACTTACGATCATCAACAGAACCAGCCCAATCTGAGTCTGTGTAGCCACATAGTGTAGGATCAGAACTCTGAGTGTACAGAAGACCATAGTCAAGAGTACCACTAACATAGCGCAGGACACACTTTGCAGCTGTCCAATGATCAGTCTTGGGCGCTATCATAAAGCAGGATATGTAGCTTACCGCAAAACTAATGTCAGGTCTGGTGGCAGTAAGGAAAATGAGGCTGCCCACTAGTTGTCTAAACAAAGATTCATCCACAACAAGTGAATCGGACTAAGCTGATAATTTGAGCCCGAGCTCCATAGGGGTGGGAGCAGGTTTGCAATCCTGCATTCTAAACCTGTCCACAAGACTTCTAGCATTCTTGGACTGAGAAAGAAAGATACTGTGCTCAGTCTGCCAAACCTCAACTCCGAGACAATAGTGCAAGAGTCCCAAATCTGTCATATCAAAAGTGCAACACAAATCCTGTTTGATTTCAGTGATCAAATGTGCTGAACTTCCAGTGATGATCAAGTCATCCACGTAGACAACTATAAACAATACATCATCACCTACATGTTTGATATATAGGTTTGAATCCGATGGACTCCTCTGAAAACCATGATCGGTTAGGTATTTATCAATTTTCATGTACCAAGCTCGAGGAGCTTGTTTCAAACCATAGAGAGCTTTGACAAGTTTACAAACTTTGTGTTCCTAACCAACAACCTTAAATCCAGAAGGTTGCGTCCTGTAGACCTCTTCCTGTAAGTTACCATTCAAAAAAGCACTCTTAACATCCATCTGATGAACTTTTTGACCAAACTAAGCTGCTAAGGCAAGAACAAGTCGTATGGTACTCATTTTAGCTGTGGGAGAAAAAGTCTCGTCATAATCAATACCTTCCCTTTGTGAGAACCCTCAAGCAACAAGACGAGCCTTATACTTGTCTAAGGTTCCATCAACTTTGTATTTTACCTTGTATACCCATTTGCAGCTAACAGGCTTCTTCCCTGCAGGAAGATCAAAAAGGACCCAAGTGTGATTTTTCTGAATACTCTGAAATTCAGCTTCCATAGCCTGTTCCCACTCAGGGACACCTTTAGCCTCAGAATAAGTCTGGGGCTCATGAACACTATGAATGTTAGCCATAAGAGCAAAACTAACTGCAGGTTGTTGTTTGCTCTTATTTCTAGAAACTCTACCTTCGATGAGCTCATCAGCTCTAAGGTCACTAATAGTTTTAACCCACCATTTGGGCCAGAGAGTAGAAGAACCAATCTTTGGAGGAGCTGGAGGAGGTTCAGGAGCAGCAACAGGGGCAGGGAGAGGATCATGTTCGGGGGCCTCAACAAGATCAGCATCAGGTGCCCCAAGGAAAGTATTATCTGTATCATCCTTCCCATTAGGTGGTGCTAAAGGAAGAGAAACACTAGGAGGTTGTTCCTCAGAACACTGCTCAGAAGAGGACAGAAAAGGTCCTCGAGTTTCATCAAAAACAACATCACGACTAAAGATAAGATGATCAGTGTTGATATCTATCAATCTATAGGCTTTATGGTTGTCACTATACCCTGTCATCATGAGTCTCTGACTCTTGGAATCTAATTTGGAGCATTTAGCATCAGGAATCCAAACATAGGCAAGAGAGCCAAAAATCTTCAGGTGGCTGATATTGGGCTTATGACCAGACCACAACACTTCTGGAGTTTTGTTCTTGACAGCCTGAGTAGGGGAACGATTAAGAAGATAAACAACAATAAACACTGCTTCTGCCCAATACTTATGAGGAACACTCCTGTGTTGTAACATAGAACAAGCCATCTCAACAATTGTACAATTGCGACGCTCAACAACACTATTTTGCTGAGTGTAGGTTGTGGTGAACTGGCGTTTGATGCCATGTTCAGTACAAAAATCAGAGAATGCAATAGAACAAAATTCCCCTCCATTATCTCTTCTAAGAGAAATGATACTGCAACTAGACTCGTTTTCAACCAACGACTTAAAGTTCTGAAATGTACTAAAAGCATCTGATTTGTGTCTAAGAAAGTAGACCCACAGCTTTCTACTAAAATCATCAACAATAAGCAAAAAATATTTGCAACTAGTAACTGAAGGTGTATTCAAGGACCACAAATATCAGCATGAAGTAATTGAACTACCTGAGATGCACGCCATGAATCTCCATCTTTGAAAGGAGCCTAATGTTGTTTGCCGGCTTGACAAGCGTCACATACTCCAAGGTGTTGCATCTGAATCGAAGGTAGACCAGAAACAAGTTCCTCCCGGGACACCTAAGAGAGATACGGGATGTTGAGATGTCCATATCGCTGATGCCACAAAGTACTGAGAGATAAATCACGAGCTGCCATAGCTATCTCAGGAGAATCACCAGTGTCAGTAAGCCGATATAGGCCATGATCCTCTAGACCAGAAGCAACAGTAAGATTTGTTGCTCGATCAATAATGGAATATTTGTGGGCACTGAACACCACATCCAACTCAGGAGAATTTCTCATGATCTGACTCATAGAGAGCAGATTGAGCGCCATACCAGGAACGTAGCATACATTGAGAAAGATGAGCTGACACCCACCAGACTATATCTGAACATTTCCTTTGTTAATAATTTTGAACTCTTCTCCACCAAACACAACTGAATCACTGTAGGGAGAGAAGTCTGTAAACTAGTCACACCGATGAGAAAAATGACGTCAAGCACCAGAGTCAATATACCAAGCAGACGACCGGACTAAACCAGAAGGGCTTTTAGCCATAAAAGCATAGAAAGCAAACTCCTTTTTTTCAGAATGTTCAACAACATTTGCCTATTGATTTGACCCTCCCAGCTTCTTTTGTTCGGAAGCGAGTCGCTGACGGCAATCTTTCTTCATGTGGCCATACTTATGACAGTAATGACATTGAACACTCTTCTGCTGAGAACCGCCTGAGAATTGATGTGAACTGCCCTATTGTGATGACTGAGAAGACTGAAATTTTGCTGTAAAGGCTTGTTCTGACGAGGATGAGGAAGTACGGTTACCAAATTGCTACTTCCAGCTATCCTGCTGTAGGATTTTGGTGCACAACTCTGGAAATTTCAGATCAACATTAGTTGAGGTAATGTTGAGAGTCTCTATGAAATGCTCATAAGATGTTGGTAGACTTTTCAGGGTAATAACTACCATATCTTCTTCCGACCAATGGCTTCAAGCTGATCACGAATGTCCTTAATCTTCATGAGATGTTCCTGTAAGGACATGTGTTCATCCATCATAATGGAGAACAATTGATTCTTCAAAAAGAACGCGCAACTCTTGTCGGATGTCTCATGCAACTCCTTCAAATATTTCCAGATGTCTACAGCAGACTTGCTAGAGGGAATCTGAGGCAACTGATCATCTATGATAGAGAGCTTGAGAAGCATAACAGCTTCTCGATTCCAATCATCGAATTTATCCTGATCTGCTTGAACGGAGGTCGGACGAGTCTCTGTGCCTAGAACAAGCGCATCCAGACGACGGTACTAGAAGATGGTCAACATTCGCTGCTTCCAGGTGTTATAATTTTTGCCATTAACTGTTGACTGTTTTCTAGCATCAGGTTGGTCAAAGACGCCATTAGGTACTAACTTCAAGAAAGGAATTTAACAAGCACGGATTCCAAGACAAATTTTTGGTTGACCCAGAAAAACCCGATGAGTACACAGACAAGCTGACAAAAAACCTAGAAGGAATCTGAGGTCAAAAGTCAAATCCGCTGGCTTGAAAATTGAGGCACGAAAAAATGAGGTACCCAAAAAATTTTAACGAAGACCCAGATAGAATCTCGAAAAACCCACCACAAATATGTATTTGCAAAAAATTTCGAGTCCCGAAAATTAGGGTTTTAGCAAAAAACGACTCTGGTTATAAGAAACCACAAACAGGAGCCACGAAATTTGAGTGTAGAGGAGATTCGAAAGGTTCAAGTCGCACCAACAAAGAGAAAACTACAGGTCGCATCGGAGGAAGACCGAAGAACAAAAACGCGAGCACCAGTTCGAGCCTCTCTCACACCACAGTTCGCCAACGAAGCTCTGCAAACAGGTCACAGACTTGGACAAAGACGGTCGCGGACGAAGCACAGAAAAATATTGAGCAGATAATTTCGAAAACAAAATTATAATATTTTTCGGAAGTGTTTATCCTCGCTATGATACCATATAATGATTATGAATAGATTGTTTGTATATATTGAATGAATTACAAAAAGCCTAGATGCTCATATATACACTACTAAATTTACAAAGAATAGCAACTATCTAAAGATAGATTGCAAAAGAATCGTTACAACAAGATAGAGCATTAAAGAAACTCTCGAATATTAGAAACATTCTAATAATTTTCATCTTCTAGAGCTTCTCTGGTGGTTTTGAGCTCTATACAGAACAAACAGATATTCTTTCTAGCCTTTTTCCTGGTGAAGAAATTTGTATGTTTGTCACCAATTATATTATGAGTTGGGTGATATGTGACATACCTTGGGAGAACCGATCTCTATTCTCGGTCAAGTTCTTCCGGTTGAGCAATTTCATCATCATGGTCATGAACTTCTTGTTCATCATCATGAGTTGGTCTATCAGTTTTAGGTACAGTCTCCTACTCTAGATGTTTGTTCACATGTTCTTCTCTTTCATCTTCAGTTGTTACTTCATTGAACTCAAAGTGATTTCCTTCATTGTGACCTTGCAGACTGTCAAGCTCATTATGAGCAATCTTCTTAATTGGTTCTGAATATTCATCAACTTTTACATTGATGTTTTCAATTTTTTTCCCATTCTCTTATTCAGACATCGGTAGGCTTTGCTTTTGGTAGAGTAACCCAGAAATATTCCTTTATCACTCTTGGTGTCAAACTTCCCAGAGTACATATCTCTTTTGATGTAACATTTACTACCAAAGATTCTGAAGTATCCTACACTAGGAGTATGATTGAACCATAGTTCATAGGGGGTCTTACCGGTTTCTTTCTTGACTTGAACTCGGTTCAGTGTATAGACAACAGTGTTGATGGCTTCTCTCCAGAAGTGATGAGGAAGATCCTTTTGAATCATTAGGGTTCTTGCACAGTCAATCAACGTCCTGTTTCTTCTTTCTGCTACTCCATTTTGCTGAGGAGTCCTAGGTGCAGATAGCTACCTTCTTATGCCATGTTCCTCACAGTAGTGGGTGACCTCTTGAGAAGTGTATTCACCTCCTCTGTCTAATCTCAGACACTTTAGGCTTTTACCGGTCTCCTTCTCCACTCAAGCCTTGTAGATTTTGAACATGTGAAATGCGTCTGATTTTTCTCTGAGAAAGAGTGTCCACATCATCCTTGAGAAATCATCTACAAAGAGCAAGAAGTACCGGTCTCCGTAGCAGCTCTTTGTTCTCATAGGTCCACACAAGTCTGTGTGCACAAGATCTAGAACATTTTCAGCAGAGCAGGATTTACTGCTGAAGCTTGTTCCTGTCAATTTTCCTAACTAACAATCTTTACAAATACCTCTTTCAAGTTTTGTGATCTCAGGGAGTCCTCTTACTGATTTCTTCTTGCTCACTTTGACAATACTATCAAAATTTATGTGGCAGAGTCTCTTCTGCCATAACCAACTATTGTCCTCTTTGGTTACAAGACAAATCTTGTTGGATTCTCCTTTGACTGATGCAATGAGACAAGCTCCTTCCATTGAATCTATGTAGAACAAGTTCCCTTTGCTCTGTCTATCGGTTGCAACATGAGCTCCAGATTGATTCTTGACAACACAAGAACCTTGACCGAATTCCAACAAAAATCCTTTGTTGTTCAGTTGTGCAACACTCATTAAGTTGTACTTGAGTCTTTCTACCCAGTACACATCTTCACAGACAGCATCATTGTTGAGTGCAATAGAACCTTTACGTTTGATAACATAGGGAGCATTATTTCCAAAGGTTATTGATCCACCATCATTGAGCTTCAAGCTGATGAACTTATTCTTGTCACCAGTCATGTGGTGAGTGCATCCAATGTCAATGATCCAATCCTCATGCTGATGAGATCTTGAGATAAGTGCAATTTCACTTACCACTGGGCTCTCTTCCGTTATTGCAACAAATGCAATTTCTGGATCTTCAGATTCTTAAGATTCATTGTCTGTGACTCCTTCTGCAAGGTAGCACTCCTTTGCTTTGTTCTTGAACTGGTTGCTCTTGTCTTTGTTGTCGTTGTCTGGACATCTTGCAGCAATATGTCCAATCTTATTGCAAGAAAAGCATTTCAGAGGAAGCTATCCTTTGTACTTCCCTTTACCTTTGGGAAATCTCCTAGCGATGAGTTTAGCTCTGATACCAATTGACAGTCCCAACCAGTGCTAAGAGGGGAGGGGTGAATCAGCACCTATAAAAACCTCTTCTTAAATAAATCTGATCTAGTATATACTATATCACTACTAAAAGCAAATACAAATTCTAGTAAAAATAGCAACAAGTAATCAATCACAAAGCAACACCAGATTTATCACGTGGAAACCCAAATCGAGTGAAAACCACAATGTACGGAGACCTCACAAATTATGCACTCTTCTGAAGTGCGCCCTGTTAGGAGCCTTCCATGTTAAAGTATTACAACGCACTATTAGCTGCGACCCGGTTAAGGGATTTGATACAATAAGATTGGTTAGTGCCTACCCGGTTAGAGGACTTTGAACACCTAAAAAGATGTCACCCGGTTAAGGGATTTAGTACAAAGGACCTATTAAAGTCCACCCAAAATATTGGAATTTAACTATTGTAATTGTTAGAAAACAATAGAAGGTTTTAACCTTTTACAAATGGCTTTGCATAGCCTGATAAGATCTCTATTATACTCAGCTGAGAAACATCACCGGTCGTCGCTGGTATGTTCTCCTTTACTGTTGTGCTTCTCTGCACACTCTTCTCTCTTTCCTTCTCTTTTCTATTCACCTTAGCTTCTTCAGCGTACAGGTTCACTCTTTTCTTTGGCAAAATGAGGGCAACCTATATTCTTAACAGGCAAAAGAATATATAGAGTCCTTGCCCTAATTGCGCTACTCATGCACGACCTAATTACATATCTCCTTCAGATTCATCACCCAATGGAGTATTAGTTCACTGAGGAAACATCCGATGCATGCCCTTACTTTATCAGCTTTATGAAGAAAGCAATCGATGCGTGACAAGCATCTTTCCTTTGCACGAGATAACTCCATGTTTTAAAGCCACAGACTTTGGTTTTAAAACCTCTAAACGTGCCTCAAACCGATCACCATGTTAACTCAAAGTCTTCTGGATTTAGTGTTGTAAATTCCGGTCAAAGAGTTGGTTGACTATGACTTCTCCGATTCATCATATCATACCAAAGTCTTTCCTTGATCGGTTGAGATCCTTATGTTGTGAACAGGTAAAAACTTTGACCTGTTACTTTTCCTTTGTCTGCTTACTGGTTGCACCCTTTCCTTGGTTGTATTGTCGACACCGGTTGTCTGTTCCTTGGTTGCCAATGCACTTGGCTTAGTGACCGGTTTCTCTTAATAAGCAGATATAGTCTCTTCCTTACTGCATACTGTCACCTGTTGACAAACCAGTCTCTTTACATGCAGATCCACTGCTGGTGTTCAGCTTAGATCCTGAGACCTTGGGTTGAGATGTCAATACACCTCCTTCCTCTTTTGCCAATCAATGACAATACTTAATTGCCATGTACCGGTAGCAAGCTTACTGGTTACCATCTCTTAATGTCAACAATAATCTCATGGCATAGTAGGTCCTTGTCGGTTGTTGTCAACATTTTGTCGGTTAGGGACCCATTTTTCATTTTTCTTTTGTAACCTTCATTCTCCAGATTTGTGACCATATCTCTTGCAGTTGTTACAGTAACCTTCAAATCTTGGTTTCTTGAATTGTTCACAACTCTTGATCTACATTCAAATGCTTTATGACCGTACTTATTACAGTTATAACAATGACCTTTAAACTTAGAAGTATTCGGTGAATTACCTCTCTTACTTCTGCAGATGTTTGTTGTGTGTCCAGGTTTCCCACAATGATAACATATAGGCTTCTTAAACTTCGGTGGGGTAGAAGCTTTATCTTGATCGGTTGCTTGTTTGGAAGCCTCACCCTTCTCGGTAGTGTTGTTTGCATTGTAACCAAGTCCAGGAGTGTCGTTTGGTTGCCTTTGATTTCTCAGCCGTTCATCCAAAATCTTCAATGCTTCTTCATTTCTTTTCAGGACTTCATTAGCATCTCTCTCAGATTTCAGATCATTCTTCAGATGTTCATTCTCAGATCTCAATTCTACAATTTCTCCAACTTTCCTTGCAACATCTTGATTTGCAATAACAAGTTGGTCTGTCAAGTTGTAGTGAGTTTGTGTTAACCTCATTATTTCCCTATCTTTCTCATCCAGTCTTGTATGCATTTGCCTTCTCTCTTCTTCAGCAATTCTTTTGTCAACCTCAGCTTTTCCCTTTTGTTCCATGATTTCACACATCCTTACCGATTGTGCTTCTTGTTCTCTTTTCAGAGTTTTCACATGATCAACTAGGTTCTTGTTCTTTTCAGACAGTTCTGATATGATAGCATCACATTCATCAAACATGCTTCCCTCTGATTGTTCGTCAAGTTCCTCAACTTGATCTTGAGTATCCTTCAACAGATGTCCAAGCTCCTTCCTTTTGTTGATTGAATGTTTATATTTTCTGATCAATTCTTCAACATCCTCGTTAGCCACTTTGAGTTTCATTTTCATATTCTCAATAACCATTTCATACTTGTAGCTTTTCATCTTTTCAGATCTTTCCTCTCAAGTGACTAAACTCCTTAATAAGAGACTAAGCTCTGATACCAATTGTTGGATTACGTATGGAAAGGTAAGACCTAAGAGGGGAGGAGTGAATCAGTACTGTAAAATACTATTAAACTTATTTGAACTTTCCTCACAATCACTTACTAATTCCTTAACATTTGCATTCATCACATGAAACATATAAAACATGTAATAATCAACACACTAACACAAATATTTGGTATCACAGAAATCCTTGTTGGAGGATAAAAATTGCAGTGGGGATGACACCCACAAGACTTCACTACTGCAGCATAAAGTTTGCTCAATTAGAGCTACAATGTTTAACTATTTCTGACAGCTTACCCTGTTAAGAGTATTAACCCGGTTAAGAGTCTAAAGACTGCTAAGTCTACCTTGTTAAAGGATTTTACAATTCTAATCTAAGAATTGCACATGGTTAAAGGATTTACAAATAAGATCTGCTCGGTTAAGAGACTTTACAAACTCTGATTACTCTCTAATTGTTGATGTTTGTAGCATCGGTCAGATAAATAATATTGACTATATGATTATTATGAGAAATGATTTATTATATATATTCATATATATATCAATATATAATAATTGATATTATTATATACATTGATATATATGTATATATAAAGTTAGCTTATAATTATTCTCATAATAAATAAATAGTTAAACTGATAAAATTATTATTATTATTATTATGTAAATATTAGATAAATTAATATAATACTCAAGAGATATTATATATATATATATATGTATGTATATATGTATATATATATATATATAATCATAATTGTCATTATATTAATTACACAATAATGAATAGACATGTCCAATGAAGGGACATGTCTCTTCTTGGCTCATTCTTAATATAAATGCAAGAGATTGTTGCATTTGGAAAACACATACATGAGATAGTGCTATTACATTTGCAATGATCCTAAAACCTTAACATGGTATCAAAGCTAGGTTGCAAATGTAAGAGAGTAGTTTGTTAATGGTGAATGTGTGACTGTCTCAGAAAATTACAGTCTCAGTACGAGGACCATATCTCACAATGAACCGTTGGATTTTGCTGAATTTGAGATATGTTGGTGATAACCTAATTTATAAGAATCTCACCGGAGCAATTGGAAAGAAAATGTCAGGTTCAAAAGTTATGACCGAATGTGTACAGGTCTATGCAGATTTTTGAACAAAGGGAGTTCTTTGATTAAAAGCTACAAACACTTTTTATAGTGCAAATAAGAAAAGGATCATTACATTAATCAAGAGGACAAAAGCACATGATAATTTCATTCAAGGGAGAAATAAATTGATGCTTGAAAACAAATTGATGATTGAGACTAGATGCAAAGAGAGTCTAATATTTCAAAAGAGGTCAAGAAGTTGATAAACTTGAGCTTCAGAGGGAGTAGATGGTTCAATGAACTTGTGACAATCAAGTGATCATATTGATTGAGAGGGAGTTCACTATTGAAGGTGAAACATTTATGAGGTAAACTTGATATAATTGATTATTATACTTATGAATTATGAATGTTTTTAATGGGCCTGCCCCCTGTGTAAATCATGAGGAAATGACGACTTCCAAATGATTATCACTTGTATCTGTAAAAGTTATTGTAAGGTGACGATCTTACAATAACTTGACCTTCTATTGTGATAGACATCTTGTGATGGATGAAACCGATCATAATAGATAGAACTTGTGGATAGAATCGCCGATGGAGGCAATCCACACCAAGCTCGTGAGTTTGTGAATAGAATCGCCGATGGAGGCAATTCACACGAGAGCTTGTGGATAGAATCGCCGATGGAGGCAATCCACACCAAAGCTCGTGAGTTTGTGAATAGAATCGCCGATGGAGGCAATTCACATGAGAGCTTATGGATAGAATCGCCGATGGAGGCAATCCACACCAAAGCTCGTGAGTTTGTGGATTGAATCACCGATGGAGGCAATCCACACGAGAGCTTGTGGATAGAATCGCCGATGGAGGCAATCCACACCAAAGCTCGTGAGTTTGTGAATAGAATCGCCGATGGAGGCAATTCACACAAGAGCTTGTGGATAGAATCGCCGATGGAGGCAATCCACACCAAAGCTCATGAGTTTGTGGATCGAATCACCGATGGAGGCAATCCACACGAGAGCTTGTGGATAGAATCGCCGATGGAGGCAATCCACACCAAAGCTCGTGAGTTTGTGAATACAATCGCTGATGGAGGCAATTCACACGAGAGCTTGTGGATAGAATCACCAATGGAGGCAATCCACACCAAAGCTCGTGAGTTTTTGGATCAAATCGCCGATGGAGGCATTCCACACGAGAGCTTGTGGATCGAATCATCGATGGAGGCAATCCACCTAAGACTTGTGGATAGAATCGCCGATGCAGGCAATCCACCTGAGAACTTGTGGATAGAATCACTGATGGAGGCAATCCACATACTGAGAATATGTTGCTATTGACTACATCTTAAAGATGATGCCTTTATTGCTTACATCATATGATTGATGTTTCCAAGTGTCATAAGTGTTGACGTTGGATTGATTTATCCTCCCTAGCTAAGAGGGAGTGTTGATGTTTGTAGCATCGGTCAGATAAATAATATTGACTATATGATTATTATGAGAAATGATTTATTATATATATTCATATATATATATCAATATATAATAATTGATATTATTATGTACATTGATACATATGTATATATAAAGTTAGCTTATAATTATTCTCATAATAAATAAATAGTTAAACTGATAAAATAATTATTATTATTATGAAAATATTAGATAAATTAATATAATACTCAAGAGATATTATATATATATATATATATATATATATATAATCATAATTGTCATTATATTAATTACATAATAATGAATAGACATGTCCCATGAAGGGACATGTCTCTTCTTGGCTCATTCTTAATATAAATGCAAGAGATTGTTGCATTTGCAAAACACGTACATGAGATAGTGCTATTACATTTGCAATGATCCTAAAACCTTAACACTAATCAGTAACACTAAAATGTCTGTCAAACTTGAATCAAACATATTCTATTTAGACTGTATGTGCTCATTAACTCATTACCTCATATTGTGTATCTTTCAGACTAACAATTCGGTACTCGGTAGATCTCAATCTTTATTTGTTCTTCACTTCTCTGTTACTCGGTGGCTTCACTACTCATCACCTTCTCAGTAATCTGCTTCATACATGCAATCTTCACAACCACTCTTCGTGCATGCATACTGATCTTCATACTCTGATCTTCTTATATAAAATTCTTGAAGCGGTGCTAGATGTTCTAGAATCTTCTCATCAAGCGGTGCTAGCATTGGTTACTCTTCCTATGCATATTCCATCCTTAATTCTCATTAGCGGATCTCACCTTGTAATCATTATGTTGTAATCTCCAATGTTTTGTTATATGATCCCCTCGAGATTGGTAAACCATTTTCTATTCGGTGTCCAAATTCAATGTACTTAAAATTCTTCTGGTGTCGGTCTGTTCTGCTCGGTAACATGTTTTCCTTAACTCGGTAACTGTCTTCTCTTCTCAATTCGGTGCTCAGTACAACTTGGTTCTCGGTGCTTGGTTCTGCCTTGCTTGGTGCCTATGCTTGCTTTTTCTTTACCGAAATTCCCTTTCTTCTAATTTCCTTTACCGAATGACTCTCTGCTTTACCGAATGACTTTGACAAACATTATGACTTCCTCATAATTAATGACAACAAAATCAACTCTTAGGAGTATTAGTTTGACCCTTCAACAAGTTGCATAATATGGACAAAGCAGATCATTATATTTGAATATTGATTCAATTT
This sequence comes from Chamaecyparis obtusa, assembly GCA_027943335.1. Taxonomy (NCBI): domain Eukaryota; kingdom Viridiplantae; phylum Streptophyta; class Pinopsida; order Cupressales; family Cupressaceae; genus Chamaecyparis; species Chamaecyparis obtusa. Next base: position 462,795 of record BSBK01007531.1, read on the forward strand.
ACAATACTAAATCATATTTATTTCAATTTACAATACTGAATGATATTTGAAAATTAATTCAATTTACAATACTGAATCTAAAACACGTTTTCCTTAACTCGGTAACCATCTTCTCTTCTCGGTTCAACGCTCAGTACAACTTGGTTCTCAATGCTCGGTTCTGCCTTGCTCAATGCCTGTGCTTGCTTCTTCTTTACCGAAATTCCCTATCTTCTAATTTCCTTTACCAAATGACTTTCTCTACTTTACCAAATGACTTTGACAAACATTATGACTTCCTCATAACTAATGACAACAAAATCAACTCTTAGGGGTAGCAGTTTGACCCTTCAACAAGTTGCATAAGATGGACAAAGCAGATCATTATATATACATTAACAGTTTCTTTTTTGATATACATTAAAAAGATCAGAAATATTTAAAAGCCAAAGCCATCAAAGAACACAATAATGCAGTATTGTTCATTGCAAAGCCTTCATATGTTAATCTAGCACTAGATTTCCTAGGGATAACCAAAAGATTACATAATGCATCAGTATACTTCATTTGCACCCAAAAGAGGTGCTGGACTTAAAAATAAGAAAAAATAATAAAATTGACTGACAAGAAATATGGAAAGAATTTACTGGCAGGTATGCATATATCAAATGGCTACCCCTAAAATGAGCTCATGGGATATCTTATTACACATGCATGTTTACAGAAATGTATATTTGTAACTTTTTTATACCTTATAAAGTGGGTCACCTGTGATTTCATATCTCATTTGGGCTCCAATAACAACTGGGATGTGAGTATTAGCATGAAAACCAGATATGCTATCTGCCTGTAATTTACAAATCAAGAAAAGCAAACCAAATTTCCATTAGCAAAGACAGAATTGCATATGCAACATAATAATTAGTATGTGACGCTAAATTTATTCAAACCCCAAAAGATTGCTGACACACCAAACCAAGTTCCAATACATTATAACTGTTGAGAAAAAACCTCAATGATTATCATTGCCTATTTTGTGCAGATCAGTACTCAGAAAATTGTGCATATATAGTTTGAATTATTTAGAGATTCTAAGAAAGTTAAATATAAGCTTTCTTGAACAAGATTTTCTCTTTTCTTAGACACGATTTCTTGCAATTTGTTTTACCATGAAACATACTTCAATTAAATCACTACAAATAATGCCATATAAATCCACTCTGTTATATTGATTGTCTCAATGTGAATCAGTCTTTGTATACTGTTTTATTCTTTTAAAGATATGATAGTAAACCAACTACTACATTTAGCTGGTGTAGATATGCATCTAGAAAAACATGTCAAACTACATTGTTGTCTTTATAAGAGCTTATACTCACAAATTAGTGACTTCTGATTAATATTAACGAATGTCAGTTATAGCAGCTATTTGATTTTTCCCTGATGAAGAAGCTGTTAAAGGATAATTGTCATGATGAATAATCACCTCACAACAATTTTGTGGATATTGACGAAGCATGCAAAAATAATCCTGAAACAGAAGCCTTCTGAAGAATCTAAGCACTATTTGGCCCTTCAAGGATGGACATATTTGCTATCTGTGATGATTGAGCATATGTTTTCTATAAATGGGAATACATTTAGCCACTTTGCAGTTGGAAACCTTTGGCCCCTTGTGGTGAGTAACTTTGTCCGCTATGCAATTAGGCATCCTAGTCTGGTTAAGTTAATCTTCTTCTGATCCGGGGCCTTGATTTTGACAATTCCTCATCAACCATTGAAATTGGCACCTTGCTATTTCTCTGGAGAGGCTATCTTGAGATTGAAATTGTGAAGCAGTTTGAGAATTGTTCACTCTTATCTTTGGAGATGTTGCATGTTAGGACTTATTTTAGAGGACTCTTGTAGTCGCAATGACAATAGGGATAAGACTGTTTACTTGGGATCTAGCTTGGAATTACATTCTGTATCTTGGAGTGACCCTAATATGCTAGGGCCTACCTTGTAGTTACTACTGGATAATTTATGAATACATGTAACATATACTTTATAAAATAACAGATTTTGGTAATGTCTATTATAATATTATGTATACAACAGATGTGTACCTCATTATTAATCCAGTTCAAAATATTCATTCTTTATAGCAAGTTGCTTTCATACATCTTGTACCACCAATATCTTTCGCATTATTATTTCTTATGTATAGCATGATTGAGCTTGTTGCAAACAAATCTAGCATGTGTTCTCACGAATAATGACTTTTGTAAATGCTTAGTTTTGATCAACAGATATTTAAAGAAACTTTGCCCATGTCAAACTTCCATACTTGAGATATTTCATACAATTACAGCCATTACTAATTCTAGAACTCAAGTCATCAAGGATGCATACTTTCACAACTTTTACATTCAAAAAATTCATCTACAATACAACATAGCTGTTCAATAGATATAAAAGTATTTTAGTATCAAAACTTTGTTTTATGCAATGCAACTATCCATTTCCTATTTGAAGAGCACTAAAACGTATAGCTCTTCAACAGTTTTCCATTTAAAAGAGCAAGTACCTTGACAGCTAACAAGCCCAAAAAGCAAGGCTTATCAAAGAGATGTGCCAGAAGTAGATGGTTTTTATTTCCCTGCATGCACCTTCTAGTCAGATACCACACGTCACATGTCAATGAAATATTAGACTTGAAGAACCAAACATAGTAGAAATGCTTGTAACATTCTACAAATTTCTTTCTTAATCTTTGAATCAAATGGAACATGTGAGAAAACGTACAGTTAATGAATACAAGCGATAAAGAACATCATTCATTCCACCACTCTCTTCATTGAGGGAAATCCAGTGCCTTTCAATTGTATATGTTGATATAACATTTTGGACACGATTGTAGAAATAGTCAGCCATCCTTATGACCATTTTATATGCTCGGTCATTGCCAGTAAACTCATATTGATCCAATAATCCTGCCATGATCTGCAGTTGAGCATACCTTAGTTTCTAAATTCAGGATGTTACACAGCTACTGCTCATCTCTCCATTCACCTTCCAGTATATCAAAAACATTTGACTGTTGTTGAAATAAATACGAACATAAAGTAGTACCTTGTGAATGGTATAATATGGTGCCCACACAGGTTGAATTGCTTCAACACGATCAAAGAACTCTGAAGGAAAGGCCGAAAGATAGCCTGTCCCCATTTTAAGCTGGCATTCATAAAGAGCATCAATAACAGCTTGCATATTGTTCAATAGTGTCTCATTATGAGTGCTTGCCCACATTAGTGCTGTTGCACTCAAGTAATGCCCTGTAGTGCATCCATCATTAACTAGATGAAGCCTGTACAATCACTGAATTCTAATATTTTTGACAAACTGCAACAAGAAAGCTTCTTTTGCAGACAACAATATTCATTACTAGTAAGTTGATAATTTGAAATAATAAATCTTCCTATTATAAAAAAAACAAGTAAACATGGAATCCTTGACCAGTCCATAAAAAGGAAGAACACGCAAGTAATACAATAAATCACAAGAAGTGAATGGTTGACATTATTGGCAGTACTTATTAAGCTAAACTGGCAATAAAAAAACAATAAAGCAATGTTCTTCTGGAATGCATTCCTTCAATCTGAGCACCTTTAACAACATGGTTATTGCTTAATGTTGGAAAATGCTTTTATTGACATTTCTTATGTCTTATATTTTCACATTTATGCATAGTCACCTTACCAGACATTCTGATATGAGGAGGGCTGGGAGAGAATTTTAACCATTGGAATGTTGATGCATCTCGACCTTCACTCTTTCCAAACATCATAGCCTATCTAGTCACAACTTATTACAGAAGTTGCCATGTTTACCAAGTTCAGACCACAACATGTAGGATACTGCAGTCCCAAAGACAAACAGAAAAAAATACCCCTTTAATGCTCCAGTGAAGCTCCACACTCCTATGCAAGTAGTTGTGATAAGTAACCACCCAAAAGAAAAAACAAGAAAAGTTACACAGTCCAATGTCCACGCTCCACTGAAATCGATAAGAATTCCCCTTTATTGCACCAGTGAAGCCCCCAAACTCCTATGCAAGGAGTTGTGATAAGTAACCACACAAAAAAAGAACAAGAAAAGTAGCACAGTCCAATGTCCATGCTTAACTGAAACCAATGAGAATAAATCAACCAAGGCATAAAATCTACACAAGGAAAAGAGAAAACAGTCCTGAAGAAGCTGCAATGGTTTCTGCCCCTCAACAACTGCACTTTTCATTGGTTGAAAAAGGACCACAACTAACCTCTAGCAAATGAAACGAAAAGTGCTAACGTCCATAGCTTGGCAGCTATGGCAATAATTTTAGGAGTATGTGCCTGTATTATAATCCAAGCACATAGAAATCAAACATTTCGTCAAAATCATCCTATTCAGAATTCAAATGAGACTAAGGACTTCTCTATGATGAGGGCTACCCAGTACAACAAAGATAGTTATCACAAAGGTAGACAATGGCAATATTATTCTAGAATTATCAGAATATATCCCTAATGATGTTTGAATAGAAATTGTTCCCCATGAGTTGCAAACCATCTATGTAAATACAGGAAAGATAATTCCCTGAAATTTTCATTTGTTTCCAACTATTAGGAGGTTATATGACCTGAGTTACCGGGTCCGCACCCTGGACCCTTGAACCAGGTCCGGTGCGCACCGGGTCCAGGTCCGGGTCCGCAAAATGGTCCGTGACGGGTCCGTCATTGGGCCTGTGGGTCTGCACGGGTCTGAACCACCACAGACCCATGAGGACCCACAGGCCCAATGACGGACCCTGCAAGGACCCGTCACTGACCCGGGCCTAAATAACGCAGACCCGGGAGGACCCCGTGAGGACCCGCGGAAAACACCTTACATGTGAGCCCAAAAAACTATTAAAATGACATTTTTTTATTTGTTTTTTTTGTCTAAACCCTAAATCGACCCTAATAAGGAGCCTCCGATTACATTTCATTTCACATTTGGTTTCTCATTTGGCTCTCTCCATCTTGCAAGTTTGAAGTGAGGTGATTGTATTTGAAGGAGATCGATTGTGGACTTGCAAATACCTTCCAAAGAGCAGATTTCAGTGTTTAAGGTATGCATTTCAACCATATTCTTTAGTTTTTTGATAGATTGTTTCAAGTTTTTGAAAATTTATAAAAAAAATTCAAGTATTTGTAGAAGTTTTGAAGTTTTGTTTTTCCATTTTTGTTATAGATTGCAACAATGAGTAGTCAAAGCTCAGTGGGTGGTTCTCAAAATTTTAAAATTGATAAAGGGTCTCCTCTATGGAAATACACTACAAGAATTAGTCAATGTCTTGGAGGTGGGGGGTTTGTATGGAAATGTAAATTTTGCAACTCAAAATATAGAAGCTCCTACTACCGAGTAAAACTACATTTTATGGGTTATGGGGGTAAAGGGATTAATATGTGTGAGGGTCCACCGGGGGAAGATAAGAAGGGGCTGCCATCTAGACAAATAGCAGCATTCATTAAAGAACAAGAAGATGCAGATAAATTAGTTGCAAAGGGAAAACAAAGTGGTTATAGTTCCGTTATAGTTCCGGGACAGCCTTTAGACATCCTTTCTTGCCTATCCCTTCTAGAGAGGATGAAGATGAAGATGTAGATGAACCACAAGTCACCACCTGCAAGAGAGGCCCACTAGATCAAGCATTTCAAAATGAGGCAAGAGATATTGTTGATGAAAAAATTGCACGTTGCCTCTATGCGAATGGTCTTCCATTCAACTTAATGAGGTCACCCTATTGGAGGGAGATGGTGACAGCAATAAATAATGCACCTTCTGGTTACTAAAGTCCTGGATTTGAAAAGGTGTGCACCACCTTGTTGCATAAAGAGAAGAAAAATGTAGAGACCCGATTAAAACTAATTAGAGATTCTTGGGTTCAAACAGGGTTGTCTATTGTCTCTGATGGATGGAAAGATTGCAAAAACTGTCCCTTGATCAATGTTATTGTTGTGTCCCCCAAAGGGGCAATGTTTTTAAAGGCGGTTGATTGTGAGGGGGAGGTAAAAGATGCAGAGTTTATTTCCCGTATTCTCATTGATTCCATAGAGGCAGTGGGTCTTGATAATGTTGTCCAAGTAATCACGAACAATGCAAAAGTTTGCAGGGCTACAGGTGCATTAGTAGAGGCAAGATATGAGCACATCTTTTGGACACCATGCACTGTACATTCGCTTAATTTGGTGATGCAAAAAATTGGCACCCAAGTAGAATGGGTGAAACAAATTTATGAGGGTGAGGAGATTCAAATGTTTGTGACAAACCATCATATGTCACAAGCAATTTTCAGAAATTTCTCCAAATTGGAATTATTGAAGCTAAATTTCAAAATTTAAATTATTTAGTTTCATTTATCATTTTATCATTGTCATGTTTTGCATAATTGAATTAAATATTTTTTGTGTTGTTTACCTATTTTAAATGTGTTACTAACTTGCTATTAACATGTTCGTAGGTGGCTGAAACTCATTTTGCCTCTCACACAATTGTCCTGAGACGACTTGTGAAGGTAAAGGAGGCATTGTCACAGATGGTTATCAGCAACCAATGGGGCATTTGGAAGCAGTCCAATACAGCAAGGGCCCAAAAAGTGAAGGCAATGATATTGGATGATGATTGGTGGGGTCGTGTGGAGTATGTTTTGGAATTCACTGAGTCAATCATGTCAATGCTTCGCTTTGCTAACACCGATGAACCATGCCTCGGGGATGTCTATGATTCCATGATTACAATGTTGGAAAGATAAAAGTGGTAAGTTATAAAGTGACAAGGGGGTACTAGCCATCACACGATCACAAGCAAAACAAGGGACACGGGAGGGTAAGGAAGAAATAAAGAAGGCGATGAAAGCACAAAAAGAAACATGGGAGATGGCCACCACCTTGGGCCGGAGGGATGCAAAACAAAACATTCTGAGACAAATATTACATTTAGAGATACCAATGAAACTCTGGGACCTCCTTCACACCATGCCTCACTTGGGAACGAAGCTATTGGGGAACTTGGCCATGCAGCCAAATACCACACGTACGGACATCTCCGAAGAGTTTGCAACTGACCCGATGATACTTGCTATAAACAGCGGAAGCTACCTGACAGTCGTCGAGATGGGAATCCTTAGCTCCATCCTAACAGACACTATAGTAGACAGAGGGTCAGGAGTGAACGTCCTTCCGGAGGAGACATGGAAGAAATTGGGCAAGCCAACCCTGTGGCCCCCAACCTTCAACTTATTGGGCGCTGATCAGCAGGGTATCAAACCCCTCATAACGTTGATGGCACAACAGGTCACCATTGGCTCGCAACCATTTGTACTAGACTTTGTGGTGATACCTTTGAAAAAGAAGGGTTACGATGCCATTCTGGGTTGAGGGTGGTTGGTCACGGCAAAGGTAAACCACAATTGGAAGAAGAACACCCTCTCGATGGAGAATGGGAGGAGGAAGTTCACCATCGACCTTTGCACCCAAATGGTGAGCGAAGAGATAGCCTCTTCTTCAAACTCAGAATCTGACTCCGACGAAGAAAACGATCGAAGGGATGAAGGGACAGAATGGAACCGAATAGTGAAGGTGTGCTAAGATTAGGGGAATACTCAGAGGATGATGCAGATTCATTGAACGGTCTCTTCCACTAGCAAATGGAGGACTGCGAACTCTTCCGACCAGCATGCAATGTACTATGTATTGAGGAAGTGCCGGAAACATTTCCCCCGAGTACGGTGAATACAAGGAAGGGGATGCGAAAGTAAGAGAAGTCTTGACGCATAAATTTGATGAGAAAAACCCCATGAAGTATAAGGAGCTATCTGTCAAACCAATGAATCTGGGCAAGGAAGAGGAACCTAAGATCATTCGTGTTGGCGATGATTGGAATCCTGGGTGGACGACTGTAGCCTTCAAAATCTCTATTCTCCTTCTTATGTACAGGCAAGAGGCCATGGTCCCTGTAGAATTTATGGTTCCAAGCCTTTGGATCCCCATCAAAAAAAAACTCGGTGACAGGGAAAGTTTGAGGGAACGGCTGCACACTCTAAAGAATGAGATTAAGTCAGGAAACTTTTGGGAACTCGGCTATGATGGGGCTATCAAGTTGTGGACTCTCCACAGACTGGAGATACATAAGTCCATTAAGGGGTCCAAATTGAAACCTTACCCGGAGAGGATGGACCCGAGAGGAGGGACACAACATCCGAGAGGATGGAAAGAGCATCTGAGAGGATGGAAAGGGACTCAAGAGGTCAGGCAGGTGACCCGAGAGCCATCCATATGGGCGATCGGAGAAGCATCTGGAAGGTAATGAAAAAAAAAAATTTAAAAATTTTTTTTAAAAAAATCAAAGGACACTGCACGACCGTACGGTCATATGGCACAAAGAGGAATGGCATAAAAGCAACCGTACGTTGTTTTGACCATACGACATTTTAAGGACTGCACGAGCAGCCCATAAATTCACCACGGGAACCATACGACACGAGAGTGCACACAAGGAAAAGGTGGAGAAGCCGTACAACACAAAGTGGAAATCGTAGCAAGGATTTGTACGACAGAAAGGTGCAGTTTGTACGGCGTTTAATCACTTGTGACGGACGAAAATCCGACCATACGGCATAGAGGGAAGTTCGTACAACCAAGGAAGAAGCCCATACAGTTGGGGAGATAGCTAAAGGAGCCACAGGAAGAACAGTTCGTACATTTCGTACGACAGAAATAAAAGACGCAAGAAATCAAACACATGGAAAGCACGCAAATGACCGTACAGCATAAATCCACTGGCACGCGAGAGAAAAATAATAAAGACCGTACGGCTCCCCATTGTAAAGTCCATACGGTACAGCTAGAAGAAAAAACAGATGACACCGTACGAGCCGTATGACAAAAAAGTGGAGGAAAAAACAAAACATGACCATACGGTATCTGGCCGTATGGTATTTAAAGACCGTATGACCAAGACATCGTACGATCAAGACAATCGCACACAAAAGGAAGAACCGAATACCATATGGCTTGCACAGGAAAGTACGGCCTCACATGGGAGCGCAGGGAAGTCCATACGGAGAAAAACAGGAGCAGAATACAACATTGAAGACAGTACGACAAGGCTGTACGGCTTTTATATTGCTAGATAGGAAACCATACGGTACAAAAAACAAAGGAGTGAGTTTGCAGAGACCGTACGGCTAGGAAGAAGACCGCACAACCAAGAGGACAAGATTGAAGTTCGTACAGGCAAGGAATAAGCAAATTCGTACGGCTAAGAGAAATTAAGGGGAACTGTACGAAAGAATTCAATTATTGATGGCAAGGAGTGGCACCAGTGAGGGGAAGGTTCTAAAATAAAATAAAAAAATGACGACAACAGATAAAGAATAGTTGAATAGCGTATGGCACCAAAGGGAAGGACATAAGCAGGTAGTGAAGAAAATATAGTTATTGACCATTTGCATAGGGCACCATAAGCGGTTGGCAGAAAGAGTATGGCATCGGAAGAAAATCACGAAAATGGTGTGCCCCATGGACTTCTGTGTGGGTTTGAAGGTGCTAATTTGATCTTGGCGGCGGGGACGCTTCCCCTCGACCTTGCCCTATACCGCAACAGGGAGCGCGCCTAGGGCGCTACCCCTCAACCCGGCTGGGGATGCGCCCCTCGACCCCGCTACGAATGTTTCCCCCTAGACCCCTATTTAATTTTGAGGTACACTACAATTGTGAGTTGGGGCATCGGAATAGTACAAGGAAATTATTCAATTCAGTTATCAACCTTTGGGGAGTGTGATCAGTTGCTGCAGGCATGGAGTGTCTACACGCCAGAAGTGGAGAGAGCACTGGAACAAGCCTTTCGAGAGGGGTACTACGCTTTGAGGCACTCAAAGTAGGTGTTGGTTGGACGTGAGGCTGTCTTGGTGGATGCATAGAGAGCTCGGGAGGAGCTAACCACCTAGTTGGAGGTAGCAGAGCGACACTTGGCACAGCATACCCAAGAGTTGGAAGCGGAGAAGGCGGCACGGGTGGCTATCGAGGTTAGATTGGCTAGGGAGACAGTATCATTTGAACAAGAGTTAGTGGGGGCTACAGTTGAAACGTGTCTTTTGGAGACCAAATTGGTGCAGGCACAGTAGGAATGTGATGTGACGGAAAAAGAACTACTCAAAGCAACATTGATGAGGAGGGCGACACTTTAGTTTTTTCAGGGACGCCCCTCCACCCCTTCTCAGTGATTTTCTTATTCTATGTCGTGTATTTCATCTCCCTTTTGTTGTGACTCACCGGAGACAACTTTCCTTTTCAGGGGGATGATGTGAGCCAGAAAGACTACTTTATTATATGTCGTGTATTAGTTATGTTGTTCCAATGGTAATTAGTTATTACCGAAGGGTAGTTGGGTTGGGTGGTGACATTTGGTCACACCCTGACGCAGTACAGGTAAGGAGGATCCAATTAAGGACAGTCCAAACATGCAGCCAAACACCACAATGCGAAATAACACAAGACAATGTTTTCAACTGAATTTTCATTAACATGCCCAGCTGTAAGGCCTTCTGGATTAGGGCCAAATACAATCACAAAGTATTTCTGCAACCTCTCAACTAGTCCAGCTCTGAAACAAATCAGCAACTGATGGAAACCCTAAGGCAGATCTAAACTTGAGCTCGCAAGCCTCCAAGCATGCAAACCACTAGCTTTGCTATCACAACTATCAAATAACAATCTGATCTTCAAGATCTCGCAGGATCCAAATCTAATCTTCTATCTGCTACTTCTCCAATCTGTCCCTAAACATCTACCCAAACACTCCTTAAATACATTTCCTCAACCACAAGTCAGCTAGAAGAAATAATTAACTCCTAAGCCAAGTCGGCTTCTACGACAAACAAATAATAAATGCAACAACAGTCGGCTCTCAAATAGCCTTACAAACATTTAATTCTCCATGTCGGCCTCTCGATCTACATAGGAGAATACAACAAAAGCTACCAACAATAAATGCACCAAGTCGGCCAAACAAATCTCCAAGAACTTCAGTCGGTAAACCAGAACAACCGAGCGCCAGAGAAACAACCAAGCATCAGTGAAAGAACCGAGCACGCCAAGCATCACCGAGCAACATAGGCATCACCAAGAAAGCACTTCGACCGAGTACCACAGGCATCGCCGAGTACAAGTTCCACCGAGCGCAAGAGGTTTCACTGAGTCCCTTCAGCAACCGAGCCCCCTTCAATAACCGAGACCGTCGGTTAAAGTTACAACCGAGTAACGCAGGACCAAAATAACACACCACCATGCAGATTTGCCGAGTACCCTAGAATGCCCCTGCATCAGACACCCTAGGTTCGAAAAGATGTTCTCATAGGCTAGAAGAACATCTTCCAGGATTCAACACATAAACCCCGAACTGGTTCTTCGCATACAAGCCCTTCAACTCTTCACCTTGCATATTCTTCCACTTCTTCCTCTGTCTTTTCAAATCCTTCCTTGATAACACGCAGGCTTGTTTTCCATACTAATCAATCCTTTCAAATTCCTCAACTCATCTCGGCTACCAAAGCTCAAGTTTCTCCTACCAAGTGTTGTATCCAGCAAAGGCATCAGGGAAACCTTCCGGTTATTCTTCTCAACAGTAAACACATTCTTGACACAATCATACATAGCTCTGCAATCATACTGCCAAGGTCTACCGAGCAATATATGACAACTATTCATCTCCACAATATCACACAACACTTGATCCTTATACTGGCCAATCTGAAAATCAACAAGACATTGCTCCCTTACTTCCAGAGCATGAACAATTTGCAACTAGCCAATCCTATAAGGATAAGGATGTCTCATTCTCTTCAAACCAAGTTTTTGAACCATGTCCTCAGCAACAAGGTTATCAGTACTACCACTATCCACAATTACATCACAAAGTTTACCTCCAAATTTGCACCGAGTTCTAAACAAATTACTCCTCTGACAAGGTTCCACCTTTGCACTGAGCAATGTTCTCTAAACCAGCAAGTTCTCAGATTCAGGTTCATTTTGAATGTTCTCATTTACCACAATAGTTCTTCGGTCACCAAATTTCTTCTGTGTACACTCAAAAGATCGATGTCCTTCTTCGCCACAATTATAACAAGTGCCCTTAAAGATAACCCTACCTGTCTTCTTCGGTTCCACAGGTTTCGGTTCATCTTCAATAGTCGGTTTATCCTTCACAGAGTGATCAAGCTTCTCCTTCCCTCGAGAATTACTATGTTGTCTCCTCGTCAAGTTATCTTCTACCTTCAAAGCATACCGATAAGCATCTTCAACCGAATCAATCTTCAACATACTAAGCTCATCCTGAATATTGAATCTCAAACCATTCACATACCGAGCTACCTTTTCCTTACCAAGTTCTCTGTGTCCAGACCGAGTAGTCAACTTATAGAACTCCTCGGTATAGTCTTCCACAGTCAAATTTTTTTGCTTCAGATTCTGCAACTTCTTAAACAAATCAAGCTCATAGTCGGCGAGTATGAACTTAGCTTTCAATTTAGTCACCATCAACCTCCACCGATTGATCTTCATTTCACCTTCATCTTCTCTATCTCTTTGTAATTCTTTCCACCAAAGAGCAGCATGTCCTTTCAACTTAGTCTGTGCCAATCTTACTCTAAGAGGATCTTCAATTTCTTCAAGCTCAAAGAAGTCTTCTTATTCACCAATCCAATCAATCAATCAAATCCTCGGGTCTCAAAGTACCAAAGAAAGTAGAAACTTTCATTCGGTAACTATTACTTAACCGAGCTCCAGATCTATGCAACCAACCAGTTCTGTCTTCACCAGATCTATCTCTCCAATCATCGCCACTAGATCCAGCAGCTTCCTCATAACCATCTTCAATACCAAGATTCCTCGGCATACCAACAATAGCTCTTATGACCTCAGCAATCATGTCAATCTTCATCAATTCCATCTCAGATCTAAAATCAACTTTAACTTTCTATGTAATCTTCGATTCCACAGCATCACAGAGATCTGCAATCGCTCTAGAGTCCAATCTTCTCAGAGGCATCCTTCAAGATTTTCGAAAACCCAAAGCAATAAATCACCAACCAAGGTCCTGGTGCAAACTGCCTCAACTCGGAGATCAGTTTACACACTCAAGATCTTCAAACTCTGATACCACCTGACGCAGTACAGGTAAGGAGGATCCAATTAAGGACAATCCAAACATGCAACCAAACACCACAATGCGGAATAACACAAGAAGACAATGTTTTCAACTGAATTTTCATTAACATGCCCAGCTGTAAGGCCTTCCAGGTTAGGGCCAAATACAATCACAAAGTATTTATGCAGCCTCTCAGCTAGTCCAACTCTAAAACAAATCAACAACTGATGGAAACCCTAAGGCAAATCTAAACTTGAGCTCGCAAACCTCCAAGCAATCTCCTTGTCTCCAAGCATGCAAACCACGAGCTCTACTATCACAACTATCAGAGAACAATCTAATCTTCAAGATCTCGCAGGATCCAGATCTAATCTTCTATCTGCTACTTCTCCAATCTATCCCTAAACATCTACCCAAACACTCCTTAAATACATTTCCTCAACCACAAGTCGGCTGGAAGAAATAATTAACTCCTAAGCCAAGTCGGCTTCTACTACAAACAAATATTAAATGCAACAACAGTCGGCTCTCAAATAGCCTTTCAAACATTTAATTCTCCATGTCGGCCTCTAAATCTACATAGGAGAATACAACAAAAGCTACCAACAATAAATGCACCAAGTCGGCCAAACAAATGTCCAAGAACTCCAGTCGGTAAACCAGAACTACCGAGCGCCAGAGAAACAACCAAGCATCAGTGAAACAACCGAGCACGTCAAGCATCACCGAGCAACACAGGCATCGCCGAGCAAGCATGTCAACCAAGCACCACAGGCATCGCCGGGTACAATTTCCACCGAGTGCAAGAGGTTTCACCGAGTTCCTTCAACGACCGAGCCCCCTTCAATAACCGAGACTATCGGTTAAAGCTGCAACCAAGTAACACGGGACCAAAACAACACACCACCATGCAGATTTGCCGAGTACGCTAGAATGCCCCTGCATCACACCCCTTCAAGTAAATAAATATGTACCACTTATGGGTGAAGGTATTATTACAATTATCATTATGTGAATGTACTCATATGGTGGAATGACTAATGAAAGTATATATTATTCTCTGATATGTTCTGTGTTTATTATATTTCTTGTACTATGTTTGTGCAAAACTAAGTTTACCCCAGCAGGCAAACAAGCTGCCAAACTAAGGCTACCCAAGGCAACAATTACTCTACCGCCAAGCAAAAAGTGGGGGTCCCATTTGCAATGGGGCATGTGTGTTTTACAACACAACAGGTCCTTAACCATCATCATGAGGTAGCATACCTAGTGAGGGCTTTACACCATTCTCCATCATGTCAAATTCTCACCTCTTTCAAAAAATTCATTTAAAATCAAGTATTCATTAATTGAATATAATCTATATAATCCACATAAATACATAAACATAACTACTTCATACCACAACAACTTATAAGATTATAAACTACTGAATCCATATTTAGGAAGGTCATTAGTTGACATGAAAGCGTCTCGGCCCTAGGGAGGAACCAAGAAAAAAGTTGTTGGACAGAGAAGTGACTCGCTATGGTTGGTAGAATTCAGCCAATACAATCCTCTCAGAGTCTCAACAATCAATTCTTGCATATATGCTATTGTCGTTTGAAATACTTGAGACTATAGACAACCCCATAACAACCATTCAAGATCAAATTCATTGGAGTGGAACAGATAATTAAAGGAAAATAAGATTGTAGGGTGGGAATCAGATATGCCCCCCTAAAACCATGAGAGGATTAGGATTCAAACACACAAAGCAACAAATAGAACTCTAGGAGCTAAGATAGTATGATAATTTTATGACAAGCAGGACAAGCTACAAAGTAAAATATTAAGATGGAAATCAATCCACAATACAAGTCAAAGTTATCTGTACAGGAATACAAGTCTCAGTTACCACAGGGATCAAGCATATGGAATTTTTATAAGAGGCTTTAAATTCTTAATAATGCCAAAATTATGATGGTTGGTAGATGAGAAAGAATTCAAATAAATTTTTATAAAGATGTGGGCATTCAGCATACACCATTATCTCTTTAAGAGGAATTCCAAGATCTCAACAAACATGCTAAGAAGAATTGGACCACATACATAAGAGAATATACAGGAACAAAAAATAGTTGTTGGGTATGGAAATATTTATCAGCCCGAGAATCAGAAGAGAAGCTAGAATCTGCAAACCACTTTTAGCTAGTTGGCCTCTCCCATCCAAGAGGAGGGATGGTAGCCCCATTTGGCATGGAAGTCAGAGTGGGTCAATCTCAGTTAAAACTGCAAACAAAAAGGTTTTATTGGAATCAGATAGATGGTAGACACTTACCTTGTAAAAGGATATAGACTTTTAAGGGGCTCCCAAAGGGCTAACACTTTATGGACTATTACAAATAAGCTAGGTAGCCGATGTCCTCCCTATAGCACTGGAGGCAGATGCGGATGCTCAGGAAGCGGAGCTGGAGTTGGAGCTGGAGTCGGATGCCCTATGGATGCGCACAAGAAGCGCATCAAGGGGCCCCAGATGCTCTCTTGTAATGCATCCAAAGAGCATCTGGGGGCCCTAGATACACATCCTGTCTGCATCCACAGGGCATCTAGGAGCCTCCGTCAACATCCGCGGGCCCAGGCATCAAATTTGATGCTTTTTGGAAAAAAAACAACTTAAGGCACTTAAAAACATGTGCTTTATATCATTTTTTACCCTTTTTTTTGCTCATAAACCCTAAAACGGCCCTAAAGGAGGTCATTCATTCTTTTTTCATCTCATTTTGTTTGCAGCTAGGCTCTCTTCTCATTTGGTCTCCATTTTCGCATTTTCAAGGCAAGGTGATTATTTTCGAAGAAGATCGTTCGTGGGGTGCTAGATAGCTTCCACAAAGGAGTTCTAAGCGTCTAAGGTAGGCATCTAATCCCATTCTTGTGTCCTTTAATGATTTTTTTTTAGATTTTGATGAATTTTCTCAAGTTTGGGAAGAAATTTTTCAAGTTTTTTTCTTTTTTTTTAAAGAAATAAAGAAACAAGTTTAGCTATCTATTTGAATGTTTTTGTATCTTTTTTTGCACTTGTATGCTTGATGTTCATAGTTTTTTTCTAATTTAAATTTATTTAATTTCTTATAATAGAAAGAAATTAGATTGTATTCTGCAAGAATGGCCACCAGCGGTGGTCAAAGTCCAATGGGAGGGTAAGGAGCCGATAGATTCAAAATTGATGCAGGATCTCCTTTATAGAGACATGCCACAAGAATATCACAAGTTTCAAAAGGTGGGTCATATCTTTGTAAGTGTAATGTATGTGAATCTAGTAAACCACTCAATAGCTCATATTCTCGGGTTAAACTACATTTTATGAGCCCTTCTGGTAAAGGAACTGGAATGTGCAAAGAAAGCAAAGATGGGAAGGGGATGTCTAAAGCACAAATAGTAGGATTAATAAAATAACAAGAAGAGGCTAATAAATTGGTTAGAAGATCAAAACAAAATTCTTATCTACCTCCATCCGGAAAGAGAAAAACGCAATTGCCCACCGAACCAATTGTATCCTCCAGACATCCATTCTTGCAAATATCTGTACCGGGAGAGGAAGAGGAAGAAGTAGAAATTATTGCCTGCAAAAGAGGTCCATTGGACACAGCATTTAAAATGGAGGCAAGAGAGCTTGTTGATCAAGCCATTGCACGTTGTCTCTATGCCAATGGTCTTCCTTTCAACTTGGTGAGATCACCATATTGGAAGGAGATGGTGGCAGTCATCAATAAAGCACTGGTTGATTACACAAGTCCCGGGTATGAAAAGGTGTGTACCACCCTATTACAAAAAGAGAGGACTTCTATAGAGAGATCTCTTCAACCAATTAGAAATTATTAGAAAACTTAGGGTGTTTCTATTGTTTCCCACGGATAGAAAGATACAAGAAAGCGTCCATTGATTAATGTGATTGCAGTGTCCCCCAAAGGGCCAATGTTTTTGAAGGCAATTAATTGTGAAGGGGAAGTGAAAGATGCACAATTCATTTCCAGAATTCCCATTGAAGCCATAGAGATGGTGGGTGGTGAGAATGTGGTGCACGTAATCACGGACAATGCAAAAAATTGTAGGGGTGCAAGTGCTCTGGTTGAGGGCAGATATGACCACATTTTTTGGACACCAAGCACCGTATACTCCTTGAACTTGGTGATGCAGCAAGTTGACGCCCAAATAGATTGGGTTCACCAAATATACCAAGAGGGGGAGGAGATCCAAATGTTTGTGACGAACCACCAAATGTCACAATCGATATTCAGATCTTTCTCCAAATTGGAGTTGTTGAAGGTAAAGTGTAATTACTAAATTTAATTTTAATAAATTTTATGTCATGTTCAATTATCAATTTGTATATAAATTTGCTTAATATTTATTGACATATTGTTATTAACTCACTTATTAGGTTGCTGAAACCCGATTTGTGTCTCATACGACATGTCAAGGTTCAAGAGGCATTGAGCCAAATGGTTATTTCCACCTAGTGGAGTATATGGAAGGCTAAGAATTCAAAGATGGCCCAAAAGGTCAAGGCATTGGTCTTGGATGACAGTTGGTGGGCTCGTGTGCAATTTGTATTGGATTTCACTGAGCCTATCATGGCTATGCTCTGATTTGCAAACACAGACAAACCTTGTTTGGGGATATCTATGACGGCATGGACACAATGGTGGAGAAGGTGAAAATCGCAATGCAACAACACGAGAATGACCCAATAGAATGTGAAACCTTATGTAATAAGGTGGAAACAATCAGTCATCATAATTGGGAAAAGATGACCACCCCATTGCACCTCCTTGCATATGCCTTATCTCCGAGGTACTATAGCGTGGAAGTACTTGGTATGCCAGATAGAGTAGCACTGTATGCAGATGAAGTTGCTAATGGGTGCAAAAAAGCTTTTGAAAGACTCTTCCAAGATGAAGAAGCACACAAAAGAGTTAGAACAGAATTTGGCTTGTTTGCCTCGGGAAGAGATTTTACTCCAACAGCAATATTGGACCAATACGACATGGAAGCTATCACGTGGTGGTACCTCTATGGTCAACCATTTGAGTATCTACAACCTTTTGCAATCAAAGTCCTCTCATAAGTAAGTATTTTTCGTTTTTTGTTTACCACTTGTACTCTACAATTTAGTACTTAACATTCTTTAATTTTATCTACGTTTTTATGTTTATTTTTGTGAACACTGTCCAGGTTGCAAGTTCTTCTACTGCTGAATGGAATTGGAGTACATACTCTTATATCCACTCAGTGAAGCATAACTGGTTGGGCTCAAAAAAAGTTGAAGACTTGATTTGCATTCATACCAACTTGTGTCTTTTGTCACGTAAGGAGGAACACTAGAAGGATGGGGCAGCCAAGCTTTGGGATGTAGACCCTGAGAGTGCCAACTTGGATACAACTGTTGAGGGGCCTACTTGACTCACTACAAATTATGATGGTGATGATAACATCACAACACATGGTGCATCTAGACTAGTGGAACCACTTTGGGGTCAAATGATCTTGAACTTGCAACAGTTGGAAATGATGAGGATTTTTCTGAGAATCCTTATGATTCTGAGTAGTGAACATTGAATCATGAACTACATTTTGATTTTGTAATGTTATGATTTTCTAATTTGCATTGGAATCATGAACATAGACATATATGATATGGCTTATTAGTTATTTGCT
Organism: Chamaecyparis obtusa; assembly: GCA_027943335.1. Taxonomy (NCBI): domain Eukaryota; kingdom Viridiplantae; phylum Streptophyta; class Pinopsida; order Cupressales; family Cupressaceae; genus Chamaecyparis; species Chamaecyparis obtusa. The sequence goes on from BSBK01007531.1 coordinate 481,680, forward strand.
AAGTTACCAGTACTTCACATTTTTCCCTTAGATGCTGATACGGTACGTATCAGATTCCAATATGTCCAAAAAACCCTATGGAATCGAACAGGGTTCGATATTTTGAAGGCTGAAACGCATCCGTGATTTTCATCCTATATTTGGACGTTTTTGTGTTGACGTGGCGTTTTTGTGTTTCAAGCTTTTTCCAATCGAACAAAGGGAAAACATAAAGTCTAACCTAAAGTCTAATATTTAATAGTTGTGTAAACCTAATATTTGGCAGACGAAGTCTAACGTAAAGTCATTCTTCTCGCCGCAAACAAAAACCTTTGCAACGAAGCTAGACGAAGCAAACATAAACCTTTGCAAATTGTAGTCTGCTTGGACAAGTGTGTAACGAGGCCAGACGAACTGCAGATTGCGTGGAGAAGTGTGGAACGGGGCCAGATGATAGAGTCCAAACTGCAGCTGTATCGAAGTTCTACTAAAATTTACGGGTATGTTTATTCAAAGATTTAAAGATAACAAGTATGTTTATTCAAAGGTTTAAAGATTTAATTAACAATTTATTTAAATATTTAAAATTCTTTGTTAATGTTTTATAATTATTAGATATTTTTATTGTTTATAAGTTGAAAATAAAATTATGATTTGTTTTTTAAGTTTATTTAAAGTTTTAAACTTTAAAATATTATATATAATGACAATATTAAATTGTATATAATATTGTAAGTTTTTAAAGTTTTAAAATTGTATATTATAATGTAGCTTTTATTATTTAATATTATTAATATTTTTTTAAAATTTATTGTTTAATATTGTATTATTAATATATTTTTTTAACTTGTTGGCTCTTGTAGATAGCTTAATGGCAGCTTCTATTGCTCGACCCAAATTCAAGACCGACCCAAATTCGCCATTATGGAAATATGTCACAATAAAAAGCCAAGCAAAAGGAGGTAAAACATTTGTTTGGGAATGTAATTTTTGTCATGTGGAGAAAACTAGCTCCTACAACCGCGTGAAAGCCCATTTTTGTGTCATTCCCCAAATGGGAATCAAAGCATGTGTAGGACCGGATGAAGAAGGATTATCACCTCAACAAATAGCAGGATTCATTAGAGAGCAAGAGGAAACAAAGCAAGAGTTGGGCATGCCACAAACAATCCTTTGTTGAAAGGAAAAGAAAGTAGATCGAGGCCCCCACCTTCTCCATCTCATAGTGGCTTTCCTGATATCGTAATAGAGAACCACCGGTTCTTGGGCAGAATTGAAGAGCATGTTACTGCGAAGAGAAGCAAGGGGCCATTAGAGAGAGCATTCAAGAATTATGCAAGAGAGATTGCAGATCAAGTTGTTGCAAGATGTGTATATGCAAACGGCTTGTCATTTAATGTTGTACGCTCACCATATTGATAGGATATGTTGAGAAAAGCAAATGAGGCTCTGCAAGATTGGACAGGGTCAGGTTATGAGGTGTGTAGCATCTTACTAGCAATGGAGGTTAAAAGCATAGACAATGCATTGGCTCCCATCAAAAATTCATGGAAACAAACAGGGGTGTCAATTATTTCTGATGGATGGAAGGATACAAAAAATTGGTCTTTGATTAATGTGATTGCAGTGTGCCCTAAAGGGGCAATGTTGCTAAAAGTTGTGGATTGTGAGAGACGGGTTAAGGATGTACAATTTATTGTTGATATCCTTATACAATGCATTCAGAATGTGGGTCCTCAAAATGTTGTCCAAGTAATAACGGACAATGCAAAGAACTGTAGAGTTGCAGGTATGTTGATTGAGACACAGTTTGAACACATCTATTGGACACCTTGTGTTGTCCACTCTCTCAACCTAAGTTGGGTAGGAAAATAAATTGGATCAAACAAATCTATGTTGAGGCTAAAGAGATTCATATGTTCATCACAAACCATAACATGTCACAGTCCATTTTTAGATCATATTCACCATTGGAGTTGCTGAAGGTAATTGAAACACTTCAAATTTTTAATTCTACATTTCACTAGTAATTATTAATTTATTTTTTAAATTTGATAATGACCTCTTCGTATTTTAATTTTGATTTTTAATTCTTCAATAGGTTGTTGAGACTCGATTCGCATCCAACACAATCATCTTGACGCGACTTGTGTTGGTGCGAGAGGCACTTGCTAACATGGTTATTGGTCAAAGCTGGTCTCTATGGAGGCAATCCAATGCAAAAAGGGCAACAAATGTAAAGCAGATGATCCTAGATGACACTTGGTGGGAACGAGTGGAATGTCTTCTTAGTTTCACTAAGCCCATCGTGAGCATGGTCCGTTTTACTGACATGGATCACCCATGTTTGGGAATGGTATACGATGGCATTGGCTCGATGATTGAGGAAATGAGAGACATCATCAATAAAAAAGAGAAAGATCTTGAAGAAACTTTCTTCAAAGAAGTTCAGTCAATTTGTGTTGAGCAGTGGAACAAAATGAGCACCCCACTACATCTTGCATTTGCATTGACTCCAAAATTTTATAGTGATGAAATTCTTTCTCAGCCAACAAGGGTACCACTATATAGAGATGGAGAAGTTAGTGATGGGTGTAGAACAGCACTAACTAAACTCTTCTGTTATCGTGAAATGGAGAATTTAGTTATAGCTAAGTTTGTTGATTTTGTATCCTCCAATGGTCAAAGTGCTACTGCTATCCGTGACAAGTATACGAAGGATGCTCATGCTTGGTGGTACCTCAATGGCTATACCTCACCACACCTTCAAACTCTTACAATCAAACTTTTATCGCAGGTAAGTTTTTAAATTTTTATTGCTCTCTAAACTTATATTGTTTACTATTTTGAATTAAAAAAAATTTGTTAATTTCATATTTAAAGTTAATTTATAATTGTAACTCTCTAACACTGTGTCAAATTTTCAATAGGTTGCTAGTTCTTCTTCAACTGAGAGAAATTGGAGTACATACTCCTTTATCCACTCAATGAAATGCAACCGATTGCCAGCAAGTAAGGCGAAAGAGCTGGATTATGGGCATTCCAACTTGCGCCTTCTTACTCATAAACAAAATCAGTACAAGGAAGGGGCCACAAAGTTGTGGGATGTAGATCCTGAGGGAGCTGATTTGGATTTTTCAGTTGCCACACAATCTTTAGCTTCTATGGAGTAAAATAGCCAACGTGCTTCTAGTTGTGCAAGTGATACTGGGGCTGCATGTGGTTCCACTAATCTTGATTTTCATGATGACCCATATGGCGCTGATTACTAATTGTATTATTTTACCAATTGAACCAGTGCACAATGAATTTGATAAATCCATCATAACATTCAAGTTTTGACAAATTGATATGAAACTAGACTTTTAGTAAATCATTATAATTGTGCCAGTGCAATATTTATGGTAGTTCTAAGTTTTGTTTAACATATGCTTGATATGTGGTATTCTAAATTTAATTTTTGTTTCTACTTTTCAGGCAACACACACACACACACACACACACATATATATATATATTATTTTTATATGTAATTTTGTATGGATGTACCCAAACCCCACTCCCAAAACATTCTCATACCCAAGTATCCATACCCTTGCCCGTACCCATACCGGCAACTTAGGTTATTTGAACATTTGTGAACTATCAATTGGCATTTAATATTTATCTTGATCAATGATGAAGTATCATACTATCAAATGATTTAAGTCTGTATATTTCTTGCATTTCTTTGATATATATATATATAAACGCATCCAAAACCCCCCAAAAAACAAAATTCGCGCATCCGCACACCCGCACTCGAATCAGTAACTTAGCAAATAAGTGAATTGACTATTGTCAAATTAGTGAAGAGATATCAAATAGACCCTCAACCTATGTATTATGCAAGGAAAGCAACGAATCTGGTAACCAAATTCGACATATTGCCCCTTTGCCCAAGAAATCCAGTATCTTTACACGCAAAAATACAATCTAGTTTGGATCATACCTGGATCTGTCAATCATCTTGTGGAGGGGTGGTCACCAAAAGTGAAAAATGGGGCATTAAAAATCGTATGTAAAATAATCAGCGAGTCATTATAGGTACATTAACGGACTGTACATATGGTCAATTTAAGTATTTCTGTCATGATGAAAAGAAAAAAAAGGCACAAGGATGTAGAAAGCTCTGAGAATAGTTAACAAAGGTTTAGTTAATGATAATCATACTCGGTACTATTACTGCTCTTTCTGTTTCTCTTCCAACATAAGTCTGCAGCTTCTAATGTGTATAAATTAAAGTGTGAAAAACAGTGCCTATATAAAGTGAGCTAAGGAATGCAGAAAAGTGGAAGGAAGGGTGAATAGGCCAAGCAACTGAAGAAGATAAGCTAAAGTAAATAACAGCAATTTCATGACACATAGAAAGTGAACTTTAAAGTCATTAATATTTTCACTCTGACACTAAAAAAATCATGTTCAAGCTTAATCACAAGCTGACTTGTTCTAGAAAACTCAAAAACCCAGCCACAACTCAGAAAAAACCTCTACCCCTCCATCGTATTTCCCAAATTCAGCATACCTGCAAAAACACCTGGAAACTACTAAAGAGCTTAGAAACCAGAGAACTGCAAGAATGTCCTGCATTTTTCTATATTGTCTACTTCACTCTTTTTTCATAAGCAACTTCATAGAAAAAAACATGTCTGCCTAATTATTGTCAATGCACCAATTTTAGAAAGAACTCTACAATTTCCATGCAAAAACATGGGGACAGAAACAGACCTACATTTCTACTTTACTCTTCGTACATAGACAAACCCATCCCACTGGTTAATTAATTGTTGTTAATACACCAGTTTGAGAAGGAAAGCTGCAGATTTCTATGTATGGAGTATAGGTTGAGACACGAACCTATGTTTCTCTTTTGAATTTTTTTATGAACAAACTCATATAAAGAACATGACTACTTAATTATTGTGATATTGCTATCAGGATTCAACTGTGTAGTGTTTGAGTCAAACTCATAGATCCCCATGATAGTACTATCCCAATTTAACTTGCTGTAGAAAATATCTCCCACTTATCTACTTAATTATTGTCAATGCACAAGTTCGAGAAAGAAAGCTGCAGATTTTTGCGTAACATCATAATAGGGTGAGATACAGACCTACAAAATGACCACGGAGCTCAACAGTAGGACCTTCCCAGCCACCATAAGGAGAACCTCGAGTGTCAAGCCCAGCTGTTTTCCGAAAACTCCACACTAAGCTGTCCACATCCAGCATCAGTAAGTACTCCAAATTTGTCTGCTGTGCTTTCCCGTATATAGAATCAGGATCCAGCCTTACATTGTGTAATGAAATCTCATTTAGGATCCTTCTATTGGCTTGCGCAGAAATTTTTATTGCATATAGATAGAGCTGATTTTCAGCACTAAGATGAGCTTGCTCTTGTTGTAGTAGCCACATAGGGGTGGGATGAGGGCCGCCAGAACGGGCTAAATCATCAGAGGGAACCAAGTGCTTATAAGAAGAAAACACTGATTCTTGCCCTGGCTTGTTTTTAGAAGAAAGAAGATTGTATCGAAAAGTATGGGAGGACAATTGAGAAGGAACATTTGTGCATTCCTTGCAAAGAAAACAGGGTATAAGCGCATAAAATACGAACAAAAATGAACTGAATGCAGGTCTCTCCATTTCAACACGGAAAAGCCTTTCACTTCTTTCTTGACCTTCCAACTCCAGTCTAATTCACAAACAGCAATCCAATATAAATACAGAATTCACACGTAGTCCATTGATGAGTAAGTTCAGATCGATGTTTTCAGATGTAGCCAAAAGAAAAATGTAAACAAATAATCACGAAACACGCCAAATAGATAGGAGCGATCAGTTCAAAATTCAACAACATACCCGGTAAGAAAAACTTTGAAAAGTTAAAAGAAATGGTTGCAGGCTAAACAGTTCACGAAACATTGATTGAACATTTCAAAATTTTCTTGAAGTTTCAATAGCTCATGCTAAGGTCCACAAAATATTGAGTGAAAACTTAAACGATTTCTTTGCATTTTCAATAATTCAGGCTACAGGCTACATAGTCAGCAAAATAGATAACTTAGAAGATCCCATTGAAATTCAAAGAGTTCAGGATAAGCAATCCACAAAATCTTGATTGAGAATTTCAGAAGTCTCTAAAATTTCAAGAATCAAGATTCTTATAAAACGTGAGATAAGACATGAAACCTTCCACGTGGCTACAGAAAATCTTTAAAATGGCCACAAATTGAAAGTTCAAATTTGATTTAAAAAGGCATAAGAATCTTACAAACCAAGTCGTAAAAGTAACGAATACTCAAATCCAAGCTAACATATTCATAATGAGAAAGCCCGGACAAACTTAAAAAAACAATTTCTTCAGTTCAACTGTGATTTTCAAGGGTTTAATTAGACGCAGACCATAACCTTTGAGTGCACGCATAATAATTAGCTAGATATTCGAAAATGATGATATGCATGAAAGGGTTTAATATCAGTAATACAAATCTCCATTAAGGCCCGAGACCGTTTTGACATTGACGGGAATTGTGTTGAGGGTTGCTGTAATAAATAAATTGTAGATAGATTACGATGCTTCTCTACACTTGCGTATAGATCGTTGGCATTGTAAATACATTGTTATCTTTAATTTAATTGTTTCTAATTAGAAGAGCGGACAGTTGCGCTGATTGTTGCGGATGTTTGGGAAATACCGAAAACACGACAGAGATAACTGCTCTCGGTCTCCTATTTCATTTCTTATTTCAAGTACTCTTTTAAATTAAACGAGTTAATGATCATGAAGGAGAGACTCTAGTCCTTAGAGACAAGGAGTCGTGGAGAGGACATTAAGATAAATGAGATCATATAAAGCATTTGGAACTAACAAGGGAGAAAAAAGAATTTAGAGAACGTGTTTAAACATTATAGTTGAGTTACACGAAATGAAAATAATAAGAGGAAACAAAATAGGTATTTGACTCCCAAATTAAGAAAATCTAATTTGTAATGGCAAATATGGAGTTAATCGGTTAAGTGAATAAATAGAAGAATTTAGGTCATGGACTCAAGTAGTAAGAGAGCCATCAAACACATTAAGTGAGTTCATTAAAAAGTGAGGCACTAGATACAACAAGGATAGAAATGATAAGACAACAAATATTGTCATTAAAGGGCTAAGAGACTATGGAGAAAGGAAAATACAAAAGAATTAATAAGAGGCTTCTTTAAAGATCAATTAGAATGGTATAGATTAATTCAACAAGCACAAAAGATTGGAAAATGGGTGAAAGATAACAAGAGCAAACATTTACATGTTAGTTTGAAGAACATGTAAGACAAAAACATGATTCTAAGAAACAAGAGGTTCCTAAAAGGCATGCACAACATTAAGGAAAATCTCTATTATGCTAGTCTAGCATATACAATATATCTCTAATATCACAAATACATGAGAGTTAGCCTATTTATATAGGCAAGCGCTGGTAGGAGGCTTGGACATGGTTAATACAAGTGTCTCAACCTTCAACCACATCCTCTCTTAGAAGAGTAGTTGTAGTCAACCAACTACTAAATAAAGTAGTTGGAGTAAGTGGACTCAACCATATCTTAGGAGTAGTTGGAGTTATTGGGCTCAACCACATCTTAGAAGTAGTTGGAGTCAAAGTAGGACCCAAGAATATCCTTCTAATAAATAAGTTCACCTAAGTAAACTTAAGTCAAGAGTGAAATGGGAAAGAACCATTTACTCTAACAAGTTGGGGGTCATGACTAAAGTTAAAGATATGATATTTATTACAAAGACGCATGAGCATGATGAGTGTAAAGTTCCAGAGTTTGAGGGATACAAAAAAGCTTTTGTTTGGAATGAAAGTCTCGATAATGGCAAAGGACATGGAGGAATTACTATCTTAATTAAAGAAACTTGGGGCATATTCATAAGTATAGATAAAGAAGACTCAAACAAGAAATACAAATGGTTAAAAAATAATTAAAACTCAAGTTTCGATAAGGGTGGCAGTGTGCTATTTTTCTCCAAAGGATCAAAAACATATAAGAAGAGAAATTTAGATAGGGAAGACATGTCGCTTAAAAAGGACATTTCTATTTTTAATATTTTAGGTGAGGTCCTAATAATAGGGAACTTTAATGCTAGGAAAACAAATAATGAAGCCCTCAACTTGAATAGAAGTTACACATAAAGAAGTGACCATTATGGCTAGAAGAAGAGAAAGATCAATGTTAGCAAAGGTTTTCACAAGATAGAAAGAGTGTTGTTAATCATTATGGAGCAGAATCATTGGGTTTTACAGTTTGTACAACATAGTCATATGCAATGTGAATAGATGTAAAGTGCATTCACCTCTATTCAAATGTATATAGGGGGAAATATGAGATCTATTCTCACACACAAATTTCCAAAGAAGAGATCTAATTTGATCAACCAAGAGGTTAATACACAATTGAATCAATTTATGGAGAATATGGAAAAGAAAGAGAGTAAATCCAATATTTTTCTATAAAGGAAATTATGCTTGGAATACAGAATAATTGAAATACAAGTACTAACCTTAAATTAGGGCAGATTTGGAAAATGTTGAATTATGTTGTCTGTGTACACTTTCGGGAAAATCTAAAACCTATCCTGGATTGGAAATGCCAAGACAGAGAAAACCCAGAAATCTTTCCTCAAGAAGGCTCAACTCAAGTTTGACCCTCATAAAAGGTCAAATACCACATTCTTTATTTAAAATTCAATTTGAATTATGTTCGCGAATCCCGGAAGTTTGCCAAAAAGAGTATCCAAATTCACTCTCAGATCTAAAACTTCACACCTGTACCTGCAAGAAAATGGGGGTTTTTGTTGTATGGGGGGTTTCCCTTGATCAAACCCCAGTTTAAGAATTAACCTTGAAATTGAATTGAAATATATTGTGCATAAACAAAGTAATTGAAACAAATCACCTCCCCTATGTTGAAGTCCTTATAAAGGATTTGAATTCTCAAATCCACAAATAAGAATGCTTCAATGGATGTAGAATGTCTCCAATCAATGGTATTTGATCTTCAACACCAATCTTGATTTGATCTTTTCATATGAGAAGGCTTGAATGAATGGAGGAGGATGGATCTTCAAAGGGGGCTCCAAAGAGATTGAATCCTTCAATAGCTAACAATGGATCTCCTTGATGGATGAATGCTTGAACACTTGAATGCTTGAAGACTTGCTTGCACTTGAGAGCTCTAGATGCTTGAGATTTGATGTGAAAACTTGATGTTAGCTTGCTTGGATGAGATGTGAAAATGAGAGAGGAAGGCCTCCTTTTATAGTGATCTAGGGCACACTCCTCTAGATGGGCCACCTTGGAGAATTAAATCCCAATTAGGTTCTCACCTTTAGAAAATATACCTAGATTAAATGTAATTAAATAATTTACCATCCCGAAACCTGAAATGGCCGACCCGGAGGCGGGAAAATAAATTTTCCAAAAGCCTGAAGCCTAAAAATTAAGGATTTTGAAAATTTAGAGAAAGGGGTCAATGTCGAGGTTGACCCTGACCTAGTCAGGGTTGAGCTTGACCTTGACCTAGTCAAGGTTGACCTTAGACATTGACCCCGTTCCTAAGTTGACTCAGAACCAAGTCAAGAGGTCCTAGGGATGCCCAGAAACCTAGAACTGATGCCAGAATAGGACAAAATGTCAGGAATAGACATAAAATCCTATGATTACTGAGATGAAGGCTAGGAGGATCTATCTCTAAACCCTACCTAGAAAATAAAGCCACAGAAGATGGAAACTCAGGAGAATCCTTAAGATCCTAACCCTAATTTCACCTAGAATGAAGGAATCAAGTGCAGGAAAGAAGTGGAAAGCGGGGAGAAAAAGCCAAATACAAGCAAAGACCCAATCAAGGTGCTTAACATGACCCCAAACCACTTACTCAGAGGGCTAAATGCTCTTATCACGGAAGTGTTTCTATTTTAAGATGATACATTAAGCCCCCACTTTAGCAAGAGTATGGACTCGATGCAAACTCTTGGTAAAGGAGATCAAAATAAAAAGATAATCTTATCATAATCCAAAGGACAAAGAGAACCTTAAGCCCCCAGGGACTCAAGTCTTCATCGACTCCTAGATCATGATAAGAGAGACATCTCTAGAGAGAGAAAGAAGGTGTGATTACATTGCCCAATGAGAACTTATGTCCCATTGTGAACCATATAGGAAAATGGTGCAACTGGAAAGATGGAATTGAACCGCCTAGTGAATGCGGCTACTCACTAGTCAACCCATCAAGGATTTATCCTTAGGAATATTCTATTCCATAAGAATAAAATCAAAAAATAAAAATAAAAGAGATCCAGTCTTAAGGACACTTCTGACCTGAAGGGATCACAATATATGTGTATTTGAAACTGGAGGGATCAAGAGATCCTAAAATATAAATTTGTGCTTTAAGGATTAGTTACTAATCCAAAAAGGGAAAAGAAGTATCTTGAAAAATATGTGTGCGTATTGAAAAGTGCATGTGTGCAATAGGTGAGCAGAGCGTATGCCCCCACGTTAAATTCATTATTTACACTTTAACAAGAGCAATGGCTTTAACAGAAACATAAACAACTCCACTGATTACATTTCCACATCGAGATGCCCCCAGACGAAGACAAATCAAGGGAAATATCACAAAAACATACAAAGAACACGGAAGGGATCTACCTACCATGGGCTCAGTATGATCATAGGATAATATATATGATATTATTGCAAATGAATTGACATCATTCCCCAAAGAAAGTAGAACTACAATCACAAAGGAGGAAAGATCACATAAGATATACAAAGGAGAATCTTTTCGGACCATGACATGGAGACCAAAAATAATTAGTGCTACCATAGCTCCAATCCAAGCAGAGAACACAAGGAAACATTTAGAACAATAGCACAGTTACAACATAACATTGAACAACGCATAGAAGAATAGAGATACATAGAGAAGATTTGAATGACAGGTTCGATTCCTTTATCACCTTGTACCAACTGAGTAACAAGGATCGTATAAAAGAATCTAACAACATTTAGCAATCACATTATGGGAGAAGCACAGTACAGCAGGAAAACACACAACAAAGCTACCATGAAGAACAAGCCAATCAAGCATTCCATCTACTCTCCCCATCTCATTGTATATCATTTAGGGAAGGTGGGTAACTCGCAAGAGGGATAATATCCAATATAGTAGGAATGATAGCCAGTTCCAAACAAGGATCCTCTTGAGAATCATTGTGTTCGACACTAGATGTAAGAGTCAATTGTGATGAAAGCATATTAGGTAAATCAATGTCAATGTCAATAGTCTCATATTCATCATTAACATCAACAATATCATCAAGAGTATCTTCTTCATCCAAATTAATCAAAATAGGATCTAAGATACGAATAGAATCATCATAATCATGCATGTGAACATCATTATTAGTAACAGCATCTTCTAACATATTATGTATAGGTTTATCTGAAGAAGGTAGAGATCTTTTAGCTTTAGCATGAGCACGACACTTTTTACGACGTTCATTAGCAGATCGGTTACGTTTTGATTTATTTGAAATAGGTTGAGAACTAGGAGGAACAATTATAGGATCCTTCACAGGTTCTTTAGGAAGATCAATAGGATTATTATCCATAGGAGAAACAATCACAAGATCTTGGATAGGTTTGGTAGAAGGAACTTGATTAACAGAACTAGAAGCCATAGTTAAAGGAGGTATCGAAGGTGTAGGTAAAAGACCACGATTAAGATCCATAGGAGGTATGCTTAATTGAAGAATCTTACTATGCTTATAACCTTGATATGATCGAAAAAGATTATCAGGGCGAGGAGGACATGAATTAGGTAATGAAGGCCAAAAGAAATCGAAAGCAGCACAATCTCTAGGCCTAGAAGGTTGATATAGACTATGATTAATCATCTTCACTTCGCCATCATGAATGAACTTAAGACACTTATGGATAGGTGAAGCAACAGCATACATGGTAGTCAACCAAGGCAAACCTAGCTTAACTTGAAATTGATAAGAAGTAGGAACCACAACAAAGGTAGTGTTCACAAGTTTTCCAAAAAGTTCAACTGGCAAGGTAATAGAACCAAATGAGGGATAAAGAAAATCATTACAAGTTTGAATCTACACATCTGATGTATCATAGAAGTCGCGTTGTAAACTTTTCATAAAAAGATTTTCTTCAATGATAACATTGACTAAGGAGGTAGAATCAACAAGACAACCACGAGTAGGTATCTGAGCAATCTTAGCAGCAATGTAAAGGGGACCATCAGGAGCCTTAATAGTTTCAGAATTATCAAAGGTGATAAAAAGTTCCCAAGGTCTTTTATTCTTGAATTGTTGTCGCGGTTTAAGTTGAGGTTTCAGTTATGGTTTAGGTTTAACTTGAGGTTGAGATTGAACTTGAGGTGAAGGTTGAGGTGGAGATATAGACTTATCAATATGCTCCACTTGATTAACAACATGATTAAGATCATCCATCTTTGAATCATACACAATGTCCATAGCAGATGGTTGAGCAATAGTATTAGTATCATGTGTAGGTAAAGGATTCATATAGATTTGAAGGTTCTAATTAGGAGGAGAGATAGATAAATTCTCACTACTATCCAGATTGTCAATAGATAAAACCTTAGAATCAATGAGATCTTGAACCTTATGTTTTAAAGAATAACATCACTCAGTATCATGACCATTCTGACAATGATATTAACAAAAAGCATTGTGATCAAAAGATTTAGATGCAATCGTAGTAGGTAAAAGAGGTCGAATAGGAGGTAAAGTAATCATATTAGTAGTTAACAACCTATTCATAATAGCATGTAAAGTTTCAGCAAGAGGAGTAAACATACGATTTAATCAAAAAGAAGTGGATGCAGAAGTGGCATTATGAGATGCAACAACAACTTGATCAGCAACTACTTTCTCTTGTTTATTTATCTTGACATAGTTGTTGAATTTTTTAAACTTGTTTGGATTAGGAGCAGCATCACTCTTATCAACTAGAACAGGAGCCATTGGAGTGTTGCTCTCAAATTAACTCACTTGTAATTGATAATGATGAAGCGCTGCATAAAGTTGTTGAAAAGAAGTAAATTCAGTAAGCAGAATCTTATCTCTAATATCCTTTTCAAAATTTGAAATAAACATATGTTGAACATCAATATTAGGAACAGGATAGGAAATCTGAGCATGTAAATGCTTAAATCTACCAATAAATTCAGTCAATTTTTCTTTAGCACTTTGTTTACAATGCATTAAATCAGTCAAAGTCACTTGCGCGCCAATATTATTTTGAAATTGTTGAATAAAGGCATTAGCAAGCTGTGGAAAGGAATCAATTGAATAAGGAGGCAAGGAAAAATACCATTGTAAGGCCTTGTCACGAGAGGTTCTAGCAAATAGTTTGGCTAAAATCCTATGGTCATGAGCATAATCACTACAAAGGATTTGGAATGTTTTAACATGATGAACAGGATCTCCTTGTCCATTATAATTCTCAAGATGAGGCATCTCACCTTGCTGAGGAATAGGAGTACAAATAATATCCTGGGACAAAGGACTTCCCATGTCACATGTAGGAATACTAAACTTGTTTTGAGTTAAGGAAGCAAGTTGTTGTTGTAGAGAGGATACAGTTTGAGCCAAACTGATGATAGTTGAATCATTACAAGAAATAGGAGGAGTAGCAACATTAGACACACTGGGTAAAGTGTAAGAAGCTGCAAGAATAGAAGACACAACTGGAGGAACACTAGGAACTACAGTTGGAAGCGGAGTGGAATAAGTGAAAGGAACATTATGATATGAAGGTTGTGATGTAGGAAGGGACACAGGAGGAACACTCATAGGAATAGAGGGAACCGTCACAGTCACCAAAGAAGGAGTATAGATAGGAATACTAGGTAAAGTATTAGAAGGAGGTTCAACACTAGTGATAGGAGCAGTGAAACCTAAAGCTTGAGCTTCTTGAGCTAAAGGTTTAACATTTGAATGCACAAGATGAGTAATACCATGCAAGAGGTTAACACCTTGATCACTATCATAGAGAACTTTCTTAAGAGCCTCTATAGCTTGAATGGAATCTTGACTATGGTTTTCTTGAAGCAGTCAATTACCCATTTTATCAAGTTCAGTTGAAAGTTTTTGGACTTGTTCAGGAGGAACCCTTAAAGCGTCATCCTCATCATGAGATGAGTGAGAAGATTTTTTCTCCATAGTAGGATTAGAATCATGAATAATCAAGTTATCATCAGGGATCCTATGGAAAGGAGAAGATTCAGGCTCAAAGGCATCCATGAGTCTATGACTTCTTCTAACTAGAATGTTATAAGTAGGACTAGTGGTAGTAAAGCTCATAAACCAATATAATGCAAATGAACTAAACTAAGAACACATAAACAATGAATATGAAATCTAATTAGCATGCAAGATCAATCACAAAGGACAAATCTAATACTAACAAGATAAAAGGAAAGCACAATAAAGCATCCAATTCCACAAAAGAAAAGAGAGTAAGTATGTCGGGTTCACCAAAATGAATAATGAAGGTGAACACACACACACACACACACAATAAGACAAAGGGAAATCTAACACCAAAAAGAAAGAGAGTAAGCTAGTTGGATTCACCAAAATGAATAGATGTAAAGTGGATTCACCTCTATTCAAATGTATATAGGGGGAAATATGAGATCTATGCTCAAACCCAAATTCCCAAAGAAGAGATCCAATTTGATCAACCAAGAGGTTAATACACAATTGAATCAATTTATGGAGAATATGGAAAAGAAAGAGAGTAAATCCAATATTTCCCTATAAAGGAAATTATGCTTAGAATATAGAATAATTGAAATACAAGTACTAACCTTAAATTAGGGCAGATCTGGAAAATGTTGAACTTTGTTGTCTGTGTACACTTTCACGAAAATCTGAAACCTGTCCTGAATTGAAAATGCCAAGATAGAGAAAACCTAGAAATATTTCCTCAAGAAGGCTCAACTCAGGTTTGACCCTCATAAAAGGTCAAATACCACATTCTTTATTTAAAATTTGATTCAAATTCTGTTCGCGGATCCTGAAAGTTTTCCGAAAAGGGTATCCAAATTTGCTCTTAGATCTTAAACTCTGCAGTTGTACCTATAAGAAAATGAGGGTTTTTGTTGTATGGGGCGTTTTCCTTGGTCAAACCCCAATTTAAGAATTAACCTTGAAATTGAATTGAAATATATTGTGCATAAACAAAGTAATTGAAACAAATCACCTCGCCTATGTTGAAGTCCTTGTAGAGGATTTGAATCCTCCAATCCACAAATAAGAATGCTTCAATGGATGTAGAATGTCTCCAATCAATGGTATTTGATCTTCAACACCAATCTTGATTGGATCTTTGCATATGAGAAGGCTTGAATGAATGGAGGAGGATGGATCTTCAAAGGGGGCTCCAAAGAGATTGAACCCTTCAATAGCTAACAATGGATCTCCTTGATGGATGAATGCTTGAACACTTGAATGCTTGAAGACTTGCTTGCACTTGAGAGCTCTAGATGCTTGAGATGTGATGTGAAAACTTGATGTTAGCTTGCTTGGATGAGATGTGAAAATGAGAGAGGAAGGCCTCCTTTTATAGTGATCTAGGGCACACTCCTCTAGATGGGCCACCTTGGAGAATTATATCCCAATTAGGTCCTCGCCTTTAAAAAATATACCTAGATTAAATGCAATTAAAGGATTTACCATCCCAAAACCTGAAATGGCTGACCCGGAGGCGGGAAAATAAATTTCCTGAAAGCCTGAAGCCTGGGAATTAAAGATTTTAAAAATTTGGAGAAAGGGGTCAATGTTGAGGTTGACCCTGACCTAGTCAGGATCAAGCTCGACCTTGACCTAGTCAAGGTCAACCTTAGACATTGATCCTAGTCCTAAGTTGACTCAGAACCAAGTCAAGAGGTCCCAGGGATGCCCAGAAACCTAGAACTGATGCCAGAACAGGACAGAATGTCAAGAATAGACATAAAATCCTATGATTACTAAGATGAAGACCAAGAGGATCTATCTCTAAACCCTACCTAGAAAATAGAGCCACAGAAGAGGGAAACTCAAGAGAATCCTTAAGATCCTAACCCTAATTTCACCTAGAATGAAGGAATCAAGTGCAGGAAAGAAGTGGAAAGTGAGGAGAAAAAGCCAAATACATGCAACGACCCAATCAAGGTGCTTAACATGACCCCAAACCACGTACTCGGAGGGCTAAACGCTCTTATCATGGAAGTGTTTCCATTTTAAGACAATACACAATGGTACAAAAGCATGGCCAAATTCAAGGAACATCACTTGTAAAATATACAATAGTCAAAGTGTGGTCAAATTATGTTATTGGATCTCAAGATCACACCTCAAGGGTAGTGGAAATAGAGATAGGGGAATGTCTAATAGGGATAACATCACACCATAATCTATTTTTTCTAAAATTGGTCATTCATTTAAATGGGCAGCAAAGAGAGTAAAATCATTTAAAAAAAAAGAAAATATACTCACATGGTAGGCTCCCAATGATTCGGGAATGTATCATCCTAAATTGTAAACACCTAATTCATGTACAATTTAATGATTACTTTGTGTCTACCTTAGTGTATTTTCTATGGTAGGACCTCATATGGCACTTAAAGGATACCTAAATTCAAATATGGGTCCTCTATCCTTTTAATCTATCCTAAAATAGAGGTTAGTACTTATTTCTAAGTGTGCTCCTCTATTTTTCCTCCAATCCCAAAATTCATTTCATCACCTAGGTCATATATCCTTATTTTTGGCCTTCATGATCTACACTAACCTCAACTTGAGTCGATTCCAATTTTCTTGCATATACCCTATATTCCTGGGACTCGGACCAAATTTGAGCTCATTCTCCAGGTACATGTCACCATTTTTTACAATGTCCCTAAGGAATGTCCTTCAAATTTAGCCTAGAGGTCCATGCCAGAATTTTGGTGCAAAAATAGTTTCCATGGTTAGCTTGCTTAATTTTTAACCCCCGAAATCTTGTGAGATGTATATAAACATCTCACCTATCCTCATTTCAGTAATAATAATCAAAAATTAAAAGTGCATCTGCTATTTTCAAAGTATTTTAGCAAATCAAGAGCCATCAAGTCCAAGAATTCAAGCATTCAAGGTGTTTTGTTGTATAGATCTAGTTATTTTCCCCATTAGAGGCCAAGAAAAGAGTTTTCTATCAAGGAAGGATATATGCATACACCTACTTTCATTCAAGTCTTCGCTCTCTTCTCCTCAATCAAACATTGTGGTAGATTACAACATCTATTTCATAATGTTTTATCTTTCATGATTTCGTAGTTGGATTTTTGTATTTACTCAAAGTTATTGCATCAACATATTTGATCATATTTAAAGAAGCATTTGCATCTGCAAGATATGATATGATTCATTTTTTATATCTAGCCTCTGCTACGTGATAATACACTTTACTTACTTTTATTTCATTTCAAGGTTGATTCATAAACAGGGGTTTGACTGAGGCAAACCTAATTTTCAACCTTCTTCCCCATTATTTTGTGTCCAAGAATAGCTTACAAAGCTACCAAAGATTCTCTAGCCAGATCATTAATAATTGGACAATTTGTGAAAAAATGAGGGACAAGTAACCATTCATGTCATGTCCCAGGTACATGTCTCCATTATCATCATGTCCCTGGTATTTTGAGCTCATATTTCAGCCACGGGCTAGATCTTCCTTCTGATTTCCATTTATTCACATTTCACCTCGCTATCTATCTGTATTAGTCAATTTTTAATATGTTTTCAATAGCTTGTCCATTTAAGCATTTACATTACATCATCTTATCATTTCACTTTCCCACATTATATCAATCACATCTTTAGTGAAGGGTCATTGTCCCTATTTAGTGCTTAAGTCACTTCTTGAGCCTAATAGGGGCATCTTACTTCTGAATGTGTAATTGTGAGGATAGGAGGTGATCTACCTCTTTACATTGATTCCCTTTTCCTTATATACAAGGAAAATTAGAAAATATTCAGAGATGGCCTTAAATAGTTTGCTAAAATTGTCGAGTATAATTTAGATCACATGATGCAGGACCTTATAGGTAAATATACTCTTGTTCCTTTAATTCATAAGGAATTAAAAGAGTGTAAGAGAATGATACCTAAAAGAGAGGCAAAAATTACTTTCCAAACAAACCCTTGGTTTGACGATGAATGCAAGCAAGCAAAAATAAATGTGAGATGAGAAATGAGTAAAGAAAAAAAATAAGAGTATGAAAATTTGTTAAGGGGTAAAAGAAAAATTTGTGAACATAAGAATGTTGGAGTTGATTACTTTTGGAAAACAAAATCCCCCAAAAAATATGAAAGAGTTGCAACAAAAGAGGAAACAAATAGAGAATAGCATCACAAGGTTTCAATGGCTTGCATAATAATTTCTTTGATGCAATGAAAGAACATGTCAATATTTAGAATCCCAATGAAAAGTAGAAAAGACAGATAAAATAATATTTTATTAAACTGTATAGATAGAAAAATATTGGATGAATTAATTGAACTCATTTGATGTACAATGTAGATGTGTTTTCTTATAAAGGAAAGACATGATAATTAGGACATAAGCAAGAGATAACCTATCAGCCACACTAGGTGGAATCACATGTCCACCAAAGACGGATCATCCTCCATTGTATAATAAAGTATGTGCAATGTGTGGAGGATGATAATGTGATAAGTGCACTAGAGGTGGATCTCAAACATAAAAGGGAGTTTATGATAAGGATAAGGATAAGGATAAACATAAGGATAATGATACAAGGATAAGGAGAAAAAGGAACTATTATTCTCCTCGCAAAGTATTATCACACCATGTATGGCAACGAGCCCCCAAAGGATAGGCTAACAATGTTACATAGTGTGGAGCAACATAATAGGGACTTAAATGTTATTCCAAGAAATCAAGATTGAAAAATAACACATTGCGACATGTTATGTGAATAATATCATTATCAATGAGTTGTTGGATTTTGTAACGTAAGGCTTTGCATTCATTAGTAGACTGGTCATATATCGATGATACATGCAGAAAGGAAGATTCATAATATTTTGACTATGCTTCTTTTTTCATTTAGATCAAGTGGTCACCTAAGCATGAAGAAGGTTAGGTAAAACAATTTCTTGATTGAAGGTAGATATATAATAAGTGTTATATGATAAAGGAGATGATGTGGACAAAGGAAGAGACTTGAAACCAAATGTCTCAATAGGTTTCTCACTATTCTCAAGGCTTTTTCTCACACATCCTAAACCATATTTGAAATTGTGAGTTAAATTATTTCAAGAATCATGTTGAACCAATGAAACACTAGGTCCCTTGAAGAATCTTGTGTTGTCATTAGGAAGTCTGTATTCACCTACAAAAGATGGCGTAAAGTCTAATGACCACCAATCATCATTGAAAAGGGAACTTGTAGGAGAAGAAGTTTCTTTAGGATGAGATGTGTTGTTTTAAATGTTGTACGGATAAAAGGAGAATCAAATTCAGTTAATAAGAAATGATTAGGCCTATCATCAACAAGACTTGTGTACACCAAGTTGTTATATATAAACTTCACTTTGCGATAAAGAGTTGAAGGAACATCATGCATGGCATGTAGCCATGGTTTCCCTAAGAGAAGATTATAGTTAAGATGAATGGGCATGAAATTCATAGGTGTGGGTAAAATAACAAGACCTACCTTAATAGGAAAAGTGATAACACTCAAACGTTGTCTAGGAACATTGTCAAAACCACAGATAGATCTAGAATTAGGTTTGATAGTTTAAAGATCATCTTTGATTTCATTTAACATGTCTATGCTACAAATATTTAATCTAGACCCATTACCAATTAAGGTCCTACGAATGAGATTATCATTGATAAGGAAAGCTACCATAAGGACATCATGTTGATCTTGAACTTCTTTAAAAGGCAACTCATCTTGAGAAAACACAATTTGAGGTTTGTTGATAGTCACATTCATACATTTCAAGATGGAAGTGATATTGTCTTATCTAGGAGGTGGGACAATCACATTTCACAGCACTTATTTTAATTCTCCATAATAAGTAGGTGAGGTTTGAAGAAGCTCCCAAAGAGATATCTTGGCAAGAGTAGCACATAGTTGTTCTATTAAATCACACTCCTTTCCAAGATTTTGAGGAAGATGAGGTAGAGGGGGAAGCACCAATCGAGAAGGAGGAACAACTGAGCTTGTAGGTTGTCTATTATTTCTTTTGTTATAAGTGTGGGCCATTGCATGCTAGTCAGGTTGTCAATCACCTTTCACCACAATGATTGGCTTTTTTTGAGGTTGACGAAGATGAACAACAACCTTAGGTTCTTCATTACTTAAAACATTAAAATCATTCACTAGATCAAGCTCTTGATTGTTCATGGGTTCATCACTAGAAGGGAGAGACTTAAGGAAATTAGTAATGATATTATCCTCTTCTTCCAAGATGTCCTTAGAATAGGGATTATAGCCTTTCTTTAATGCTTCATCTCTAGAAAAAGTATCAAATGAAGGTAAGGTGATATTAAGAAAAGTATTTATAATTTCCTCCTCTTTCTCTAAATTATCCTCATAGAGGGGGTATGTCTTAGGATAAGGAGAAACGTCAAGCATGAATACATCATCTTTAGAGGAAGTAGAAGAAATGTCATCCATTATATCATCTTCTTTTACCAAGGTTATTTCATGAGGGAGAGAATAGTCATCATTACCATCAAGTGGTTAATGCCAAATAGGGTGATCATTGCAATTTTTAGGAGAATCATGATTCATCAAAGCTTCATTCCTAAAGGGAAAATTATGGAAATGGATAAAAGGTAAGGTGTCATAAGGGGAATTATAAAAATGAAGTAAGGGGAAGCACATATCAAGAGAATATTTAACATTAACCTTCAACACTTCTCCTGAAAGAGAGATTTTTTAAAGAAGAGTTAGAAACATCTTCTCGCACCGATATGGCCTCATGGAGAGAGGGAGCTTTAGGAGAGGGATAAAATGATAAAAAGAAGGCTAAGCCACAATTATCTTGAGAAAAAAATACATGCATCTTAAAGAATAATTTAACAGGAAAAGCATGCATGGAATAACATGAAATTTTATTTTTTTCTCTAGGAAATGCAATGATTGCATGAAATAAAATATATTTTTTTTATTATGGTTTTGAAACATGTAATCATGAAAATAAAATGAAATAATGTAACGGATCTATGAATGTAACTAAAAATACAATAATTTAATGCATGAAAAGAATATCTAAATATTGTTTAGGGGCGAAATGCATACTAATGAAAATAACAATATAAACTATGTGAGATGAGTTTATTAATTAACCATTTCAACACTAACACTCAAAATAAAAAAGAAAGAGGGGCTTCCAAACATAACTCTCAATATAACCTAAGTTAGATTAGAAAAACCCAAGAAGATGAAGGGATGTCAATGCTAAACCCAAATTATATCAAGGAAGTACATAGTAAAGTCCTCTTTCATGCAATGTAGGATTTGATTAAATATGTGTAAATGCAAATGTGAAATTGAGCCAATTGATTTAATGAGAAAAGTAAGATATATCTAGATGCTCAGTGTATCCAATTAGCCCAATTACGATATGAAAACAAGTCTAAACTAAGAAATCAAATGAATGATAGAGTACTCACCTTAAAATGTGTAGAGGAATATTTCTTTTTTCTTTGAAAACTACAGATCTAAACATATGACAAAATTTCTGACTGCGGATTCGCAATCACAACAGAAAACTCAAAAAATGTTATTTTTCTCATACCTCCAAGAATAGGTCAACATGGTGCAACATGTTCCAAAAACTTTTCCACGAAGTCATCATGTTCTTGGGACATTATAGAAAAGTCAACCTAACTTCTTTAGAAATGTCTCAGCAAGTAGTTTCCAAATCTATGGTTATAATTTTGATATCCTTCTCCGGCACATAGAAAAGCTTGTTTTGGGGTTTGGGTGGATGAGGGCTTGCCTTGGTCAAGCCCTAGATTGAGGAATCAAACTTGAAATTGAAAAGTAAACATGTAAAGGAAATAATACAAATGTAAGTATTCACCTTGCTTGTATAAGCCCTTGTCAATAAGGATTTGTTAATGCTTGTATGTTGTAGATGTTGAATTTGCAATGACGGATGTAGGAAATCTCCACAAATGCAATGGATCTACCAAAACCATATCATGGATCCATGGATGTAAATGTGCATCAATTAAGAAGATGATGCATGCGTCAAATGTATATCTCCTCCCTTGATGGCCAACAAAAGGTTAGATCTTGAAGTGCAAATGTTAACAAAAGATCCTTAAATCTTGAATGCTTGAATGTTTGAACTTTCTCATGTGATTTATAGATCTATAATGGATATTGTGGATGCTAATTGATTTCAAAATGAGGTACATAGGCTTCCTTTAATAATATTTTTCAGGTGGGAAAATAAAGCAAGCCGATGGGGTCACCCAATTTTGCAATTTAGTTCCCCAAGACAGCACTAGCCTTGGGATTTAAAATCCCCAGGGAACAGGTTGACCTGGTCAATATATTCCAAAATAAGTCAACTTGGTTGACCTATTTAAGGGTTGGCCCATAGGGAGTCAGCCCTGAGGTCTCAAAGACTATATAGTTGAAAGTGGAAGATATGACCAAAATAAGAGAAAAGAGGGATCGAGAATGAATCCATCCATGGTCCATAAAGTTCGTAAAGGATGGGATCTAAAAGTTCTTAAATAATGAGTGCATCCATTTTAAGATGGTACATTTAGCCCCCACTTTAGTGGGTGTATGAGTTGCCTCAAACTCACAATAAAGTAGATCAAAAAGAAAGATTTGATCTTATCATGACTAAGGAGATGAAGAAACCATCAAGCCCCTAATAAACTTGAGTCTTCATCATATCCAGAGAAAAAATAAGAGATATGTCAATAAGAAGAAAGTGTAGGCAACTCTCCCAATAAGTTTTGTGTTCCTTATTATGAACTACATGAGAAAAAGAAAGGGGGGGGCAACAAGAGATGACATTGAATGGTCTAGAAAGTGTGTGTGGCATGTTAGTCAACCCATCGAAGATTAATTGAATGGTCTAGAAAGTGTGTGCGACATGCTAGTCAAATCATTGAAAAGGATTCATCCTCAAGGGAACTCCATGTCTCTAAAAGAAGAATCAAAAGATAACCCAAGCATAAGGATGTGTTTCCTTAAGGGATCGAAAAGATAATCAAAATTCCTAAACTGTCAATATTCCAAAGAAGGATCAAACAATGATCAAGCCTCCCAGACTATTATCCAAAGAGGGATCAAAAGAAAGGATCGAGCCTCCTAGAGTGTCAGTAGTCCAAAGAGAGATCCAAAAGAATAAAGACCAAGCCCCCATGAACTATCAATAGTTCGATAGAGGAAACCAAACTGTTAATGTGCGTATGTGAAAAAGTGAGTGGAGTGTATGTCCCCATGTTAAAGTGATTGAAAACACCTTAATGGGAGCAGTGGCTCTAATGGAAGCGTGCATGCATCCATGAAGAAGGTTTGCACTATGAAATTCCTCCAAGAAAGAACACTTCAAGGGAAATAAACACATGACAAAAGAGAGAACACAAAGGGATCCACTAAATTTGGGATCAGTATGATCATATGATAATATATAATATTATATCGAGTATGAATGTTTAGGTGGAAAATGGTGTCAATGAGCTTAGTAATGTAAACTATGTGAGATGTACTCATTAATTAACCATTTCCACACTAACATTAGAAATACAAGAGAAAGAGGGGCTTCCAAGTGTAACTCTCAATATAACCTAAGTTAGATGATCAAAACCCAAGAAGATGAGGGGATGCTAATGCTAAACCCAAATAATATTAGGGAAGTACACAAGAAAGTCCTCTTTTATGCAATGTAAGATTTGATTAAGGTTGCGTAAATGTACTTGTAAAATTGAACTAATTGATTTAGCAAGATAAGCAATAGAGATCTAGGTGCTAAATGTAAGCAATCACTCCAATTAAGATGTGAAAACATATCTAAACTAATATGTGAAATAGATAATGAGGTACTCATCTTGAATTATGAAGAGGAATTTTTTTTTTCTCTAAAAACTATTGTTTTGGACCTATAGATGAATTTCCAACTACGAATCTGTGATCACAGATAAAAACCCAAAAAATGTTGGCAAATCTCAGGCTGTCGAGAACAGGTCGACCATGTCACCGTGTTTTAGAACAAATTGACCAAGTCACCATGTTCCCAAGGAACTTTACGCAAGTGGACCCAAACTTTTTTGGTAGATCTTTGTCTGCAACTTCTAGATTTGTACCTATAATTATGAGATCCTACTCTTGCACACAAAAAAACTAGGTTTTGGAGTTGGGGTGGATAAGAGTTTACCTTGGTCAAGCCCTAGATTGAGGAATCAACCTTGAATTGAAATTTAAATGTAATGATAAAGGAAATTCTAACGTGTAGTAGGATTTAATAAATCAAATGAAAGATACAATTGCCTTTGTAGATGCAATTGAATTTGATATGTGATCAAGTATGCAAATATAATAGCCTTGAATCAAAGAAACCAAAAGGAAATCAAAAGAATTCAAAACCTCATGTATAGGAATGTGTGTGACATGCCATGATGAAGGATGGAAGGACTTGAATTATGATATATCTCTTCCTTAGAATCCAAAATCCACTACTAGCTTGAAGGAAGAAGATTGATGCAAGAAGGAAATGCTTGAACTTGATGAAAGCTTGAATATACTTGTTTGAAATCTCTTGAATGCTTGTATGCATGCTCTTGATTTCCAGTAGAATGATAATGTATTTTTATGGGGATGAAAATAAAATGCAAAAGCCTCCTTCTATATTAGTTTTTGGGATTGAAAATAAAGTAGGCTAACCTTGGAACAAAATAAATCAATCGGAAAACCCAAGGCACTTTGAGCCTCATAATTAAAATTCCTCAGGGAAGAGGTCAACCTGACAGACCTCTTTCTAGGAATAGGTCAACCTATTTGACCTATTCCCAAGGGGGAGCCTAGAAAAGGGTCTCAAAGGCCTCAGATATGGTGGAGAAATAATTGGGAGATGATGAAACCACCGAAAGATATGGCCAAAAAGGTGATAAAATAACACCTAAAGGACCATCTTGAAAGATGAGAGATGACATAACAATGAGAGAGAGAGAGAGAGAGAAACCACGCTAAGGAAGGCTAAACGGTCTGAAAATGAAGTGTGTCTATTTTAAGATGGTACATTTAGCCCCCACTTTAGGAGTATAAAACAATTCATACTCTCGATAAAGGAAGAAGGAGAAGAGAGACAATGTCACAACGAGATAAAACATCACAAATTTTAAGGACATAAGCCCCCAAACCTAGGATCATAACTCCATTCCCATGCATAAGAGAATGAAAATAAAGAAAAGGAAAATAAAGGGAAAAATAGAGAGAAAATCTAGTCAAACCAAAAATCAAAAGACTCAAAACAGGTTAGTACAAAAACCCAAATCAACTAGCGAAAGAGATCTCAACTCAAGAAATGTCTCACCTACCAATATCAGATTTGAAAGGCTATTACATTAAAGCATAAGGGATCACATAGGAAAGGCAAGAGTACCACAAAAGATTACATCCTTCATGATTCCATCCTGCTACATGAGAGAGAGAGAGAGAGATAGATAGAAAGACTGACTGACTGACTGACTGAGAGAGAGAGAGAGAGAGATAGATAGATAGACAAAGAGACAGAGAGAGAGATTATATTATCCAGTAAGGTTTGTGTGCCTTACTATGAATCATAATAAGGGAGAATTGAATAGTCTAACAAGTTTGTGTGTCTAATATTCAATCTTGAAAAATAAATAAAAAGGCAAGATCAAATGGTCTAGCAGGTTTGTGTGCCCGGTAGTCAATCATGTGCACCCATCGGTAGTTTTTTCATGCATGTATGTGTGTGCCCCCTTCATGGATCAATTCTTTGGCATCACCATGAGTGAATCTGTATTTGTGTGTTATGTATTTGTGTTTTCCTAGGATGGAAAAGTATCACTGATACCCACTAGGGAGTGGCAAATGTAAAAAGGTAATAATCAAAATGTGTTTTCCTGAGATGGAGAGGTGTCACTAATACCCACTAGGGAGTGGCATGTAACAATGTAAAAGTAAAAGTGCGTA
Source organism: Chamaecyparis obtusa (assembly GCA_027943335.1). NCBI lineage: Eukaryota > Viridiplantae > Streptophyta > Pinopsida > Cupressales > Cupressaceae > Chamaecyparis > Chamaecyparis obtusa. Next base: position 507,986 of record BSBK01007531.1, read on the forward strand.
AAAATTAAACTATAGTACAAAGAGGGTGTATGTATGCCCCCTCCTTATGATGGATATGTATCCATAGACATCATAAGGAGTAGAATAAAGGATAACTACTTATAGAAATAAGGAGATATCCTTTAACAACAATGTAGGCCATAAACTTAGCAAAGAGCATTGACTCTTGTAAGCTAAGAAAATAGATAAATTTTGAAAAGATATGTCGCTTATATGAAGAGACCCTTGAAAGGAAGAGACTTTGTTATCAATACATCTACCTTCAAGAGGAGTGTCACAAACCAAGATAACAAATTCAAAAAGATTGAACAAGAATGCAACTATCGAGCCCCCTGTATATAGGTGGGATAGGGATCCTTGGAGGATGTCAAACTTTAAATCATATGGTCAAGGGAAATATTTATAATGAACATAGTTTTTCCAATAAAGAAGAGGTGATGATCAAGGACATGCACCTATTGTATATAAGAGAGAGTCATGATCAAGACAACAATTCCTTACAGGCAAAGAAATGTCATAGAATAAATAAATGTCATTATACTAAGGAATATAGATCCTTAGACAAAGAGAGAAAGAATGTACAAACAACTTTTCCCCCCAAGCCTAAGTTGAGAAAGAGAAGCCCCTGGTAGATTATATATATAACATAATCTTGTTAGATATCAAGATGAACTATAAGAAACAACCATAATCTATCCATGCACAAAATAAAATACCCTATATGAAACAAAAAGTATCATAGAATAATACAACACCATATAGAAAAGTAAGGCAAGAAACATCATAGGCTATGCAAATTCTAAACATAATATGCTAGAAAGATACCACCCATGAGGTAGGCTATAGATGATTATTTAATGAAAACATGAAAATCCAAGGCATGAAAAGGCATTGTTAGGCAACAACAATCGCGTTATGCATGAAACAAAGAAATTTCATACCCAAAGATAAGAATGTATCATAAATAATGCAAAGCTATAGCGAAGCAAAAAAAAGATGAAAATAAGATACTAGTGCCTACAACAAAGAGATAACATAGCCTTAAAAGAGAAAATAAGATAATCCTCCTAAGATAAATCCCTTATAACATGCATAAGACAAAGATAGAGTTGCACATAGAAATGTAACATAACAAATCAATGTAAACATATGCTAAATAATACACACCAAAAAGGGAAAAATGATGGATATATATAAAGCACACTAAAACATGTCTCCCAGATACCAAATATGCACTTTGTAGAAAGGTGTCATGAACCAAAATTAATACATATACAAATAGTTTTATATATAATTTGCTCAATTATTAACCATGATTAATAATGTCAAGAGTGATTAATCAATTATTGATTAATCATTATAATTCATTAATCAATATAACTAGTTGATATTATTAATCAATATATAATTAATACTACTAATAATAAATCAGTATATGATTAAAATATAAAGATTATAGATTATGAATAATATACTAATTAAATAATATTGTTAATTAATATAAACAATGTAATCTGTAATATAATAAATCTATAATATTATATTAATACTAATTTATAATCTTATATTAATTTATAATATTAGTTTCAAACATATATAGTAATAATTACCATGAGACGATTTGTATACAATGATCTGTATATGGAATGCTAACTATGAAAAAATAAAAGATAATCTACATTGCATCCAAGGGAGTGGAGGATTATCAGTCCTTGTACACAATTAGCAATATTATATTGTATTAGGACAAGCAGTAATATAACATGGGTGATTATGTAGACCAATATGAAAGGATGTGCTTAATTTGAAATACGGCAGGATTGATGCAGCGGTTGGCGAATAGTAGGGTTGAGCCTATGGAAAGTATCGAGAAGCAGAATAAACTAATACACAAACTATGATATGAATATGGTATCCATAACTATTATAAAAAGAACAATTAAAGATGATGATTGTGACAGTAGTAATAAGTGATTCAACGAAGAGGTTGTTAACTCCTAAAAGGAAAAGAGTTAATTATGAATAGACATGAGAGGTGTCTCTTAAGGACATAACCTATTACTTCCGATGCAAGATATAAAAGGATACACAACCTCATTGTAAAAGACATGGAATAGAAAAGGAACCCAAGAATAGGAGAATAAGATATTACAGATGGAACCAGAGAAAATACGATAAATTATCTTGACAGTACCCAACATATACAGCAGAGTCAAAGCAAGACAATCTGCATCTAATACAAATTACAAAAAATAGTAACTAGCATAATATATATTAAATAATAACTTAGGCATCAACGTGCAGGAAGGATAAAATACAAATTTATACTGGCCTCATTAAAGGGAATAAGGGATCATGGGTACATCAGCGGATAAGTATGGAATGGAAGATTAAAAGAAGGAATAACTATTATAATAAATATTAAATATTATAATTTAATATAAATATATTTGTAGTTCATGAAGATATATATAAATAAAATATGGAGATGACTGTAAATATATAAAAAATATATATAGAAATACAATGAATATATATTTATAATAATATTCAGGAATATATATCATATAGAATATATATATGAAGTATATATCTGAAATATGCATTCGATCTATATATATGAATATACTATAATATATATATATATATATATATATATATATATATATATATATATATATATATATATATATATATATATATATATATATATATATATATATAATGTGAATTCTTAATTAATGCATTCTTGGGTAATTCTAGATTTCTTTTATGGATAAATCTAAAACTATGATTTTATAATCAACATTAATGTTTGTACATTTATATGTTCACTAAAGATGATGATATGGATACCATATATAATAAATCTTATATTCAATAGAAATGGATTCCTATATTTGGAGGGGGCTAGAGGAAATTGTTATAGTTTCCCTAGTCTCAAGATTGTTATAATCTCATGTACGCAGTATATATACTTATGTGCGTAGGCTTGGATAGCATTTATTGCTTCCAAGAGATTCTTATGGGAAGTGCTCTATGGGATGACATGTCAATAGCCCGATTTCTTAGAGTGGATCTAATATCCCTCAAGCCGAGAATCAGGAATTTTGTGAAGCCCAACCTAGAGGTAGCCTTAAGAATCAAATCCCCCATTACTAACTTATAGTAGAGTATGAGTGATGTAAGTATTGTAAAATATTTTGTACTAATGTTGGTTTTGCGGGAAATTATAAAAGGAGAATAAGAAGGGATATTACAAAAAGATATTAAAGTATAGAAGACATGTGTGAAGGAGCTAAAATAGATCCCAAGAAAAGAGGAATCTTTTCCCCCCATTGAAGAGGAACAAAGTGAAAGACCTTGTTAGTACTTTTTCTTACACCCTCTGATTCTAAAAGAGAAATCGATAACCAAACATGGGATATTTATTTGATTGTCATAGATCTACTTCTTCCTACAAACTGGAGGACAAGAAAAGGCTAACGTTGACAAGGCCTACAACCTTCTACACTTCGAGCTCCACTCACTCAGGTAGGTACACCTCATCTGCACACACATAACTCCTTATTATAAACAATGGCCCTGTAGGTATATCACTTTGTGGAATAGTTTTAGACCTTCAGGTAACAAATACTCCAGTGTTCACCAGATCTCATGCAAAATCCCACTTGCATACAATGAATCTAAAAACCAAAAATACTTCCTAACTCCTCCTATCAACATGAAAGGGAAAATGTTATCATTTACGTATTGGGTGGGATGGACCTCTAAAATACCCCAAATCCTTCATAGACCAGTGCCTTATCCAATGGGCAACAAAGTCAAACAAATCACTGAAATAGAAAGCTTATGAAATGAGAAAACAACACAACCTTAATATGTGATGCCTTACATCAAACATACATCGTTTATCAAATTCTACTTAAGAATCCACCCGTGTATTCAAATATGCAATCTCCTATTCAAAGAATTTAACTCTCCCCTTGGAAGAGACCCAAAAATAGGAAACACATTGATCAGCATATACTGAAAGATAAATATGAAATACCCTTGATATCTCACTTCATACACACCTGAAAATGAATCCTAAACTCAGTTATTTCCTTGAAACAACTCTATTGTGAACCCACAATAGAAAGACAAAACATCCTTGATGCTTTAAACCCATCAGATTTAAGAAATAAATGGAGACAATTTGATAGCAGTATAATAGTGCTGAAGATTCATTCAAAAGCTAGACCATTACAAGACAAATTATCATCTAAGACCATAAAGGAATTAGGAAAACACCATATATGAAGAGAAGAGGGCCATATTTACAGCAGGATCCACTCATGGAACCAGTCCAGAAAAGAGCATAGAGAATTTAGACTGCCAGATTTTTCTCAGGACTGGAACTCTCCACCCCTTGCAACAATGGAGAAGAAGAGATAAAAGCAAAACACAGCCAGTTACCATAAACTGGTACCTGTCAATTCTCACAAAATATCTTCCAATTCTCTCAAATTTATTTCTTTTTGCAACTGCCTCCATCTTTACGGTCACTTCTCCCTCCAAATTTGCATCTTTTAGAATTGATCCCTCTCAACTGCCTTTACCTCTACAAATATCTCTCTAAATAGATTTGATCTTGAAATGTCAGAGCCTTTACTACTCTTTCCCATCAAGTTGAAACTGAAAATAATCATTGCCATTGGATTCCTCATCTTCTGTCATTTCTAGAAACATATAATATGCCTATATTTGGGTAAAAATTGAATCTCCAGGCATTATTTCTGTGGGCATACTCAGTCATTTAAATTTTTGAATTAAACCCTATAGTGCACACTATACCATTTTTTTTAATTTTGCATTTTACTTTTAAATCTTCCCTTTTCATATTATTCTTGCACTTTACACATAGAAAGCACCAGAACATGACACTTGTCACCGACTGATTGGATTAGACTTAACCATGGCACTTACCTCTTGATCAGGAGATCACGCGAATTGCCTTACTCTCTGAATCTCATAATGGAATCCTTGACCCTGGGTTTACTTGGCAAACTGGTGAATGCACTAATCTCTGAATCTCCTGATGAGCCTCTAACCATGGTTACAATTTGGAGATCACGCAACTGGCTATTCTCTTAATCTCTAGATTTTCTCACCTTAACTGCCAAGATCATGAGATTTGGTGACTATGCAATTATCCAAGTCTCTGAATTTTAGGGCTTAACCGCCAGGGATTGGGAGAACATGTGACTGCAACATTCTCATGATCTCTAGATTCTTTCACTAACCACAACCTCATCTGGAGATCACACGACCACGTATCTCTGAATCTCAGAATGTCTACCTCTTAGCCGCCAAGATTGGGAGATTACACAACCAAGCATTCTCCCATTCTCTGAATGATTACCTTAATCACCGGGATATTCAATAAATTCACGACCATGCACCACGTGTCGCCTCTCAGATCTCGTCATCTGCCAGTTGTCTGCAAAATAGTCTAGTCTTCGGCCATTGGTACGGTTCCCAGGGAGCCTAGGGAGTGCTCACATGCGTAGAGCCTCTTTCTCTTCTTCATACTACATTGTGTGCACATTTTTATTTAAACATCTCAGATCTCCCCTTTCTAGGCGAATGTGGGATAATCTTGCAAGGTTTTTAAATATTTCATTAAAATTTGGTCTTAGTGCAACTAGATGGCATGCTTTCCAAGGTGGTCGCATAAGGGAAGAGGCCACACAACTACCTCTTTCACTTCCCTTTACCTTAACTTTGAGCACTGTTACATTTAAATGCCTCCAAAAATCAATTCGGGGTGCATGTGGGGTAAACCCACATGCACACCCTTTGTAAATTACTCTCTTCCTACACATGCCTAGCCATCTTCTCCTGGCTTTTACCTTGTTGCGCATATTACTCCATCACATGGCCCTCCTTTTCATTTACCTCTACATGTATTTGATGAGAATGTGCTGCAAGGGGGAGCCTTGGCAACACACTCCATCCTTATATGGTGTGCAGCATTCAAATTGCAGTGTGAACACATATGCAAGTTTAAATTTGATCTAGAAACTTCATTCATATCCTCTTTACTTCTCTTTAGTTCATATGTGACACCATAACGAGGCATGTGCCTATAGCCAGCACACACCCAACTCTCCTTATGCTAGCCATTGCAGGCAGCTCCCTGCACACTTACGCACCAACCAATGTTGACTGGCACACACCATTGTGCACAGCTGGTTTCACATGCCTTATACCTCTAAGCACACACCTCAAGCATAATGTTCCAGCCCTTTAATTTTCCTTTGAGGCTCATGCACTCCTTTCAACTTATGCAAGGCTCACGCAATCTCCCTTGCATGTACGAGCCCAACATTTCAAGCCTCATAATTCACTTGGCACGCACCCTGCTTGTTGGTGTGCTACCTCACACATATCTCCAAACTTGCGCACTAGTCCATTTACTTGTCTCATGCACCTACCTCCTTTGTTTATGCTTGTAGCCCCATCTATCCAATGGCAGGTGCATGTGCTGCAAGGAGAAAGACGCACACCATTATGCAACACCACAACCTCCCTTTGACCATATTTGTTGTTTGCAGGCATTGGTGCGTTGCCATATTTTACTCCTTTTGTTATTTGTTCTCTTTCATTGGTGAGCTTCCCTTCAAAACTCACACATATATTCCTTTTAACTTTACTCATGTTTCAACTAGCAGCCTCCATTAAGATGCATTCTTCACTTAGTGCGTATCCTTTCTCTGTTAAAATCTAGCCACTATTTCTCATCCTATGCGTTGTCTTTTGCTGAGAGTGCACACATATTTGATTTGGCCAAGTGTACACTCCATTTGTTTCATACTCCAGTGCACCATGGTACAGTGTTCACTCTCCATCCAGCACATTTACTTACAACAACATGCACTTGTAATGCTAGTACACACCTCTGAAATAAATGTGTACATCATGGAGCAAAGTGTGCACACCAGGAGAAAGGTGCACCACTTAAAAGACACACGTCGTGCTCAAAATTAAAATGTAAATTCAAAACCTTTTAAAATAGCATCTTCCATTTTGTCTTAGCTGCAAGCATTTAAATGCTGGTAAAATGTGCGCACCTCATTAGTCCTTTGTATCGGTAGGCCTAGCTCCTCTAGTTTATCCAAAATGAAAACACTCAGTAAGAACCAACCATGGTGCACTGAAAAATTTAGTCACACCATGGATCCTTTACATCTTTGCGAGATTATCAAATGACACTAATTGGCCTCTAGGAATGGCCTCATAAACTGATCAAATGGCCCCACAGGAATGCTCCATTAGGAGTACAAGCTTACCTCCAACATATAAGTACACTTGTCAAAGGAATATGCACCCATGGTTTTGAGCCCAAATATATCATTGATCAACATGGCCACTCGGAACATTTGATCCTATCTGCACTGTCAAACTGCACATTTCACCTTCAGAACTGGCTCTGATAACTTCCCAACTAAAACCCTCAGGAACTAGAAACTTGGGCACTGATTCACCCTTACATAATGAAAATGAATCCATCATTTTCTCGCTCATAAGATCAAGAGGCTGATTACAATTAAATGCCAAAGTCATCACACTAGAAATATTCATGATTAAAACAGTGAAATATGTAGAAATCTGATTAAGAATCGGTCTAGGAAAGTGGCTAAATGGATTGGTAGAGATCTAAAATAATTCATGGAGATTAACTCCTAGGTTTACAATGCAGGGAAACATTCAATTATGATTGAGCTCAAACTAGGTGCAAACTACAAAGCCTCAAAGTAGGCCATTCAGAAAACTGGACTATGCACTTTTTGTGACACTTAACAATCTACAAATGAAATGACTCTAGAAAAGTGAATAAATGGGCACATGGGGAGCTGAAAATATACTCTCTCGCATGCCTATAGAATGATGCAACAACCTGTATGTCGTGAAAATCAATTGGAAAAAAGATGCACTCCTCTGAAGTGGGCTACTTAGTGAAATTCAGGAAACACAATGTAGATTTTTGGGAACACCTTCAAATAGCCACTTCAAAAACTTATCGGATCTGAAAACTAGGTCCTCAAACCTATTACATATGTCAAATGATAGGTGATGAACACCTTATACAAGTGATTCCTCATAAAAATCAATAGGCCTCATTTTCAATGCACTCAAACTAGGCACCTTTTGAAGACTTTCAAAGCATTGATCTAACACTTAGAGAAAAATTTCAAAATATGGAGTCAAAATATATTCTATATTTTTGAGCTCCAAAAGACCTATTGTACCACTCTTGAACATATTATAAATAATAACAAAGAGTGGCCCCAATAGGAATAGAACTCCTAAGTAATCTTATCAAGGAGAAATAAAATATCTTGTGTATAAAAAATTTTACCATTTTCAACTTTGTCATGAACATACAAAATGAACTCCATACAATCACAAAGTAAGTGCTAATTATTGTAGAAAAAATCACATGAGAATCGAACAATAGAATTCTTTTGATAGGGTTGATATCTTAATTTAGATGTAGTCAAAAGGTAGTAGTAAACTCTTAATGCTAAGGCTTCTCGAGTGTTGATAGGAGATAAGGTTGAAGTTGGTAAAAGAAGGTTAAGAGGGGGTCGTGGGAGAGGGAAAGGAGTATTTGAAGGGTAAATATAACCAAGGCCTCGTTGATGGTGTCGTGGAGGAATGTGAACATAAAGCTTAATACCATGCTCATGGATACCAAGACCTAAACCCTTATAACCTTGTTTAGTTATAATATCATAGCCCATGGTATAGATAGAACGGAGGGTGGATGGAGAGAATGGTTGATCTTGAGGGTGATGAGTAAATGTATTGTAAGGAGGAACTATGGAATTTGAGATTTTATGTATAGGAGATGGTGGTGTAGCTATAGGAGAAGATGGAGGAAATGGCTCATTGTGAATTGGTTAATATTTAAGTCATGAACCATACTTTGAATGTGTGGGAATGTAGAAGAGGTATGAGGGGTTTGTTCATGGGAAGGAGTGGGCATAGGATTAGGAGGATCACTAGCAAAATCTCTAATTCCATCCAAAAGATAAATAAAAAATCCACATGAAACCCAACGATGGTCTTGAAATATGTTTTATCAGGAATTTGTTTTATTATTTAACCCCATAATAACATATGCAAGGAAATCATGCAAATCCATAAACATCATGAAATGAAATAAACATCATATGCATGATAAATAGTGTAAGCACAACAGTGACCATGAAAAGTATTATGCACCATAACATCTTAAAAAATGCCATGGGAAAATCTAACTCCAAATTGAAAAAAAAGAGAAATCAAGGGATCTAACTTCAAATAAGGAGGAAACCCAATTTTAGGTGGAAAATGGTGTCAATGAATTTATTAATATAAAATACATGATATGTTATCATTAATTAATCATTTCCACACTAACATTAGAAATACAAGAGAAAGAGGGGCTTCTAGACGTAACTCTCAATATAACCTAAGTTAGATCAGCAAAACCCAAGAAGATGAAGGGATGCTAATGCTAAACCCAAATTATACTAAGAAATTACATAAGAAAGTCCTCTTTCATGCAATGTAATATTTTATTAAGGTTGTGTAAATGCACTTGTAAAATTGAACTAATTGATTTAGCAAGATAAGCAATAAAGATCTAGGTGATAAACGTAAGCAATCAGTCCAATTAAGATGTGAAAACACATCTAAACTAAGATGTGAAATAGATAATTAGGTACTCACCTTGAATTATGTAGAGGAATATATTTTTCTTCTCTGAAAATTGTTGTTCTGGACTTGTATCTAAATTTCTAACTATAGATCTGCGATCATGACTGAAAACCTAGAAAATATTGGAAATCTCAGGTTGCTGAAATAGGTCAACCATGTCACCGTGTTTCAGAATAGGTCAACCAAGTCACCATGTTCCCGAGACACTTTACTGAAATCAAACCATACTTTTCTGGTAGATCTTTGTCTTCAACTTCCATATATGTACCTGTAATTCTGAGATCCTTCTCATGCACACACAAAAATAGGTTTTGGAGTTGGGGTGGATAAGGGCTTACCTTGGTCAAGCACTAGATTGAGGAATCAACCTTGAATTGAAATCTAAATTTAATGATAAAGGAAATACTAACATGTAGTAGGATTGAATATATCCTACTAACATGTAGTAGGATTGAATATATCAAAACTTAATGTATAGGAATGTGTGTGACATGCAATGATGAAGGATGGAATGACTTCAATGATTATGGATATCTTCCTTAGAATCCAAACTCCACTACTACCTTAAAGGAAGAAGCTTGATGCAAGAAGGAAATGCTTGAACTTGATGAAAGCTTGAAGATGCTTGTTTAAAATCACTTCAATGTGAGTATTCTTACTCTTTATTTCTAGTAGAATGATAATTTATCTTGATAGGGATGAAAATTAAATGCCCAAGCCTCCTTATATACTACTTCTCAAGATTGAAAACAAAGTAGGTCGACCCAGGAACAAAATAAATCAATCGACAAACCTGAGGCACTTCAGGCCCCATAATTAAAATTCCTCAGGAAAGAGGTCAACTTGGTCGACCTCTTCCTAGGAATAGGTTGACCAAAATAGGTCAACCAAGTCAACATATTCCCAAGGGGGATCCCAAAAAGGGGTCCTAGAGGCCTTAAAGAAGGTGTAGAAAGAACCAAGAGATGATGAAACAATCGGAAGATATGGCCTAAAAGGTCATAAAATAGCACCTAAAGGACCATGCTGGAAGATGAGAGATGACCTAGAAATTAGGGAGGGGTTAAGAAGGGGAGAGATAGAGAGACCAAAACCGCGCTAAGGAGGGTTGAAAGGTCTTAAAATTAAGTGTGCCCATTTTAATACAGTACAATGAAATGTCATCATTATCCAAAAGAAGTAGAACTACAACACAATGGAGGGAAATTCATGCAAGAGGTATAGAGAAGATTCATTTTGGTTTGGTAACAAAAACACCAAAAATAATAGGTGCTACTATGTTGCAAGAATCCAAGTAAACTACAAAAGGATACATATATAAAATATAGAACATAGACAACATAACATGTAACAACAAATAGAAGAAGAGAGGTACAAATAGAATAAGATGCACAACATGTTTGATTACTTTATCATCTTGTGCCAATAGAGAAACAAGAATCATCTAAAATAATCTATACAAAACATATAACAAAGAGCACAACATGGGGTTAAATACAACACAGACACTCAAAGAATACCATGCTAGAGAAGTCCACTTCAAGCATGTCACGTGCCCTTCCCATCTTGGTCTGAAATATTAGGGAAAGGTGAGAAAATCATATGAGGAAATACATACAACACAATAGGAACCACCACCAAATCCAAGAAAGGACTCTGGTGGGAGTCATTGTTCTCTTCATTGTGAGTGAGTGTTAGCTGCATAAAATGAATTTTAGGAAAAGCATAATCCATATCAATATTATCATCACTAACACGTGCATTATAATAATCATAATTAATAGAATAAAAAATATGAACATAATCATCATGTTTATCCATTTGCTTATTTTTATTTTGATTAAATTCCTTCAAAGGGTCAAGCATGGTTTGATGGAAGGAAGGAAAAGGTTGAGATGAAGAAGAAAATTGAGAAGAAAGAGTGTAGGCCTTATCCTTAGCTTGATGTTTCTTGTGACGCAAACGAGCATGTTTGTTACGAAAAATTTTATGAGATAAACTTGGAGGATTAGATTCAACAATCATAGGTTGTGAGGAGGGAATGGCTATGGGTTGAGGAATGATAGACAGAGGAATATGTTGGGTAGGTAAGACAACTTTAGGAGTATCAACCTTAGGAAGGATACGCTCAAGAATCATTTCTACCTTGTATTGTTGATATGATTGATAAAGATGATCAGGATGATTAGGCAGTTTTTGAGGGAGAGATTGCCAAAAGAAATCTTTCTCAACACAATCTCAAGGATGCAAGGGTTTATAAAGAGAATTATTAATGGTAACAAATTCTACTTTATGAGGAAATTTTATGCACTTATGAATAGGAGAGGCTACAACTCACATGGAAGAGAGCCACATAATACCAAGATTAACTTGAAACTGATCAGAAGTAGGAATGACAACAAATGTAGTATGAACAACCTTATCAGAAAGGGTCATAGGAAGATTGATAGAACCTTGAGGATGATAAATAAAACCATTACAAGTTTGAATCCAAATACTATATGTATCGTAGGTAACCTTATGCAATCCTTTATTAAAACGATGCTCTTCAATGATAACATTCACGAAGGAAGAGAGATCAATCAAAACACCACAATAAGGGATATGAGCAACCTTAGCAGTAATGTAAATAGGACCATTAGGTTATTTAAACATATTGAAATGTTTAAAGGTGATAGGAGGTGAATATTTAGGTTCTTGCGAAGGCAAAATCGAAGGTTGAGATTGAGACTCAACATGATTAACCACATGATTAGCTTCTTCTACCTTGTCATTATAACTAATGTTAGTAATAGGAGAAGAAGGTTGATTAATAACATTTGTTGAATGTGAAGGTAAGGGGTTGGCGTAGATTTGAAAATTATAATTAGGAGGTTCTATAGATTTATGCATACTATAAACCTCAACATCGACAGATACAGCATTAGAATCCATAAGACCTTGAATAGAATTCTTCAAAACATAACACTTTTCAGTATGATGACTAGGTTGACGATGGTATTGACAAAAAGCATTTTGATCAAATGACTTAGGCATTGGTTTGCTAGTGTCAATAGGACGGATAGGAGGAATTTTAAGAATTTTAGCATTAATCAACTTTGTCATCACCATAGGTAACGGTTTATATAAAGGAGTGTACTTGCGATTAGGATGATACACAGAAGAAAAAGTAGTCATACCTTTGGATGTAGTATCCACTTGATCATCAACTATGTTGGTTGACTTGTGAGTCTTGATGTAGTTGTTAGGCTTAGAGAACTTATTTTGATGAATTATGACATCACTCTTATCAAAAGTAACAGGAGCCATTACAGTAGAGCTCTCAAGATGGCTCACTTGTAACTAATAATGGTGAAGAACTAAACAAAGATGTGAAAAGGAAGTATACTCAGTAAAGAGAATTTTATCTCTAATGTCTTTTTGAAACTTATAAATAAAAATATGTTGAATATCATGATCAGGCACAGGATAAGAAATTTGAGTATACAAGTGTTTGAATCTACCAATAAGTCACTAACTTTTTCTTTAACATTTTTCTTACAATGCATTAAATCAGTCAAAGAAATCTGAGGACCAATACTATTTTGAAACTATTGAATGAAAGCATTAACGAGAATTTGAAAGGAATTAATAGAATGAGGTAAAGAGAAATACCATTGCAAATCTTTGTGTCTAAAAGTACGAGTGAACAAATTAGCCATGACCCTATAGTCGTGAGCAAGATCACTACATATAGTTTAGAAAGTCCTAACATGAATCACAAAATCACCCTTACCATTATAAGTCTCAAGAAAATGTATCTCAATATGTTGTGTGATAACATCATGAAGGATATCTAAGGAAAGGGAATTAGCAATGTCACATATAGGGATGTTGTACTTAGATTGAGTGAATTGAGCCACTTGTTTCAAAGCGGTGATGGTTTGAACCAAGATAATAATGGTAAGATTAGAAGACACAATAGTAGGCATAGACACATTGGATGTACTATAAAATTTATAGGAGGTTGAAGGAAAATGTAAGGACATTGATGGAGGATTAGGAGCAGGACGAGGATTAGAATATGTGAAAGGAACGGCATTGTATGAAGGTAATGAAGAAGGTGTGTAGGTTTGTGGAACACTTTCAGGAAGAGAAGGGTTAGGAAGACCAACACTTAGAGGATTAGAGACTTGTGTAGAAGTTTTCATGAGAGGTGGTGCATAGGTAGGAATGCTAGGAATAGTAGCACAAATAGGAATAGATGGTTCAAAGGTTGTGCAAGAAGGAATGTATCCGAACTCTTGATAACATTCCATAAAAGGCTTAGCATGAGTGTTGATAAGGTGTGATATACCACACGAAATGGAGATGTTATTATCATCATGAGTGATATGCTTCTTAATAGCCTCAATAGTGGCAACACTATCAGGATTTGTGTTCTCTTGCACAATCCAATTTTCCAATTTATCAAACTCATGAGAGAGCATCAAATTGGGAAGGAGGAACTCTTAAGACTTCATCTTCATCATGGGAAGAGTGAGAAGAGTTATGCTCAATGGTAGGATTGGAATCTTGAGGGAAAATATTAGCATCATCATGGGTCCTAGGAAGAAAAGAGGAATCATGATCAAAAGAGCTCATGAGTCTATGACTTGTCCCAACAAGAATGCTAGAGGTTGGACTAAGTGTAATAAAGCTCATAAAAGAGGAGATCACAAAAGGAAAATCTAATGAGATCTATCCACACAATTATCAATGTAATAAATAGCATAAAAAGAAAGATCTAACCACACAAATATAGCTAAATCTAACTCAAAAGTCAAGAAAGAAAGGGGGAATGCATTGGGTTCACCAAAATAAGGTAAACAACCAATGCAAAAAAGGGAGATCAAGGGATGTAAATCCAAAATAAAAAAGAGGAGATGCATCGGGTTCGCCAAAAATTTTAGGGGTGAAATGGATACTAATAAATCTAGCAATATAAACTATGTGAGATGATTTCATTAATTAACCATTTCAATACTAACATTCAAAATACAAGAGAAAGAGGGGCTTCCAAATATAACTCTCAATATAACCCAAATTAGATTAAGCAAAACCCAAGAAGATGAAGGGATGCCAATGCTAAACCCAAATTATATCAAAGAAGTACACAAGAAAATTCTCTTTCATGCAATGTAGAATTTGATTAAAGATGTGTAAATGCAAATGTGAAATTGAACCAATTGAATTTAATGAGAAAAATAAGATAGATCTAGATGCTAAGTGTATGCAATTAGCCCAATTAAGATATGAAAATAGGTCTAGACTAAGAAATGAAATGAATGATAGAGTACTTACCTTCAAATGTGTAGACCAATATGCCTTTATGCTCTGAAAACTATAGATCTAAACCTGTGACAAAACTTCCGACTGCGGATTCGTGATCACAACAGAAAACTTAGAAAATGTTATTTTTCTCAAACCTCCAAGAATAGGTCAACCTGGTGCAACATGTTCTGGACACTTTTCTACAAAGTCACTGTGTTCTTGGGACACTGTTGAAAATTTGACCTAACTTCTTCATAAATGTCTCGCCAAGTAGTTTCCAAATATGTGCTTTTGATTATGATATCTTGCTCATGCACATAGAAAAGCTTATTTTGGGGTTTGGGTGGATGAGGGCTTGCCTTGGTCAAGCCCCAGACTGAGGAATCAAGATTGAAATTGAAATATAAATATGTAATAGAAATGAGATAAATGTAAGTATTCACCTTGCTTGTATAAACCCTTGTCAATAAGGATTTTTTAATGCTTGTATGTTGTAGATGTTGAATTTGCATTGACGGGTGTAGGAAATCTCCACAATTGTAATGGATCTACCAAAACCACATCATGGAGCCATGGATGTAAATTTACATCAGTGAAGAAGATGATGAATACCTCGAATGTAGATCTCCTCCCTTGATGGCGAACAAAATGCTAGATCTTGAATAGGAAATGCTCACAAAGGATCCTTAAATCTTGAATGCTTGATGAATGCTTGAGCTTTCTCGTGTGATTTTTGGATATCTAATAGATATTATGGATATCAATGGATGTTCATGGATGTTAATGAATGTCAAAATGATCTTCCTAGGCTTCATTTTATACAATTTTTTAGGTGAAAAAATAAAACAATCTGACAAGATCACCTGATTTTGTAGTTTAATTCCTCGAGACAACATTGGCCCTGAGATTTAAAATCCCTAGGGAAAAGGTCAACTTGGTCGACCTAATCTAGAATAGGTTGACCTGGTCAACCTATTACAAAATATTTTTACTTGGTTGACCTATTCCAGGGTTGGCCCATAGGGAGCCAACTCTGAGCTCTTAGAGACTCCACAATTGAAAGTGGAAGATATGGAGCAAAATAGGAGAAAAGGGGGATCGAGCATGAATCCATCCATGGTCCATAAATTTGGTAAAGGATGGGAGCTAAAAGGTCTTAAATAATGAGTGTGTCCATTTTAAGGCAGTACAAATACATACAATATAGTAAAGGTATGATGTAAATATTGATTAATGAAATGCATACAAAGTAGATCTAAACATGAAATCAAAAGTATGTAAGAAGAGTCAGGTTCATCAAAATGTATTATAGAAAATGGTGAGCAATGCTAAGATGTAGATCACTCACCAAGTCCTGTGATAAACATTGGAATGCAAAACCTCCCACAAAATGAATTAATTAGCACAACCAAAATGAGGACGGGTGACAATGCAAGATCTATTCTTTGTGGGGTTTTCGATTCCTTTTAGATATTGATAGATGATTGTTCAATGTGATAGATATGATCTAATAAAGTAAGTGCAAGGGAAAAGAAGTAAGAACAAGTGCACTAGGAAACAAGATGGAGAAAAGTAGGACTTTGAATTTGGATTTGACTATTGTCAGAATGTCAGAATCTGTTGTAACTCTAGATCTCATTTTCTAGGACCTGTACTCTATGCTTTGTAATTTTCAGCCAAAAAGTGCAAATAAAATATGTTCCTGACAGCTCCAAATCTGATTAAAATTTTTAGGGATCCTACAACTATTCCTTTTCCTCCTAGATCTGAATCCACAACTTTGTAACCTATTGTTAAACACAGAAAAAAAGGGAAAAGGTTGTGGAAAGGGGTTTTCCTTAGTTAAACCCCTATTTAGGAATCAACCTTGAAATTGAATTGAGATTGTATAAGGAAAGATGAATTAAAAGCTAGATCTAAAAAATAAATCACCTTATACCTTGATGATACAATGTCTTTTTTGATGTGATCACAAGTGTTGATGTAATAGCTTGAACTCCACCAAAACCTAATAGGAAATCATAAAACCAAACTCTTAAATGATGGATGTAGTAGTTTGCCACAATGCTTGATGAAAAAGAAGAAGAATGCCTTGTATTGCTTGATTACTTGATTTATGGCTCCTTGATGGTGGATGGTTGGATTGCATAATAATGGATAAACTCCAATTGATTGATGGATCATGGATGGATTGCTTCTTGATTCTAGACGAATAAAATGAGGAGAGAAGATGTCCCTTTATACTCATTTCAGGGCTCAAATCAAATCAAGGTCTACTACAAATCTAAGCCTTATAAGAAAACCATGTCATTGGTCCCTAGGCCAAATTTGGGCTCAAAATCTCAAGGACATGTCGACTTGTCAACTTGTCCTTGGTGAAATGAGCTCAAATTTCACCTGGATGTTGGGGAATGTGAAAAGGAGTGGCATAATCAAATGCAGGTTGCTATGAGGTTGGGAAGGGTCTTGAAAGCATAAAATAAATGAATAGGTCCTAGATGAGGAAATGAATTATTTGATTAGAAGGAAAATAGAGGTGCACACTTAGAAATAAGGGCCAACCTCAAATTTTGAACAAATTTATGTTAATTTAAATATCCAATAAGTGCTAAAAGAATGTGAAATCAATGTGGGAACCCATACACACTAAAATAGGGCTTAAATGAGCACCTAATAAGGGTGCTTACTTTTTAGGACAATATGCATGTATTCATGTGTGTATTGACACATATAGGGAATCTTTAATAGGAGATAAGATGGACACCTCTTTTGGAGTAGTTTTATCCCATAGTTTTATAATATTGTTTGATGGTTTCTTATATTGTATCCCATATATATTAGGTGTGTGAGATGAAGGGTGTTCATAAGAGTCTTATAGCTTTTCAGTTACCTCTAGATATCTAGTTAGTGACACTTCTAAGAAAATATTGATGTGCAAGTATAATGTAGTAACTTGATACTCTCCTTGTGAACCATTTCTTCCATCTTTACAAAAAATATCTCTAATGTGAATGTTTCTAGCCATTACCAATTTATTGTATGATTCTCTTAGGCTATCAATGAAAGACAAACCTTTAACTTTCAAATCCTTGATCTATTCTTGAGAAATTCTACCAAAATGATTATGGGTTTTCAATTGTAAATTAGTTCTTTGTTGCCATTAGACTTTAGATCTAAGATAGCTTGGGAAATGTCGGGTAGTTGAGTTGACAATGGGCTTAATAGAGACCTTAAATATTCAAACAATGCTTCAGTTGTGGACTTTAAATCCTTTTTATTAAAATTATTTTTCTCTACTCTCCATTACCCTAATAGCTAAAAAATGAAAGTTATGTAGATCAACATTTGTACTAGGAGGAACCATATCAATTCTAGTAATGTTAAAATTAGTTGTTATGGCTTGGGAGGGCTCTTTTTTAGTACAATGATGTGCTACCTCCATGAAAAAAAATTTAAATTTGTCACTTTCTACAAAGAGGGAAGTGGTTTTAAGATTTTTTCTCTTGGGAGGAGGTGGTAATTGCAATAGCTAGGGTATGGCATCTTTAGATGATTTTATGATTGCTTATCATTTCCTCTTATTAGATAGGGATGTTTCCATCCATGAAATAGAAGATGAGGTTTCTGAAGCACTTTTTAGTGCATCAAGAGTAATAAATAGAGTCCTCTTGTTTGGAGGGGTTTTATCAATATTTGGTGTAGAAGAAAGGAATAAGGTTTTAGACTTACCACCTGTTGCATCTTGTTGTTGTGCCTCCTGAGCAGGCCCCTTGTCTTTTCCATTGTTCTCTAGTTTCTCATTTGATTTGAATGCTCCTATATCATGGAAAGAGCCCTCTCCACATGTTTTCTTGAGGTTTTGCCCTTTTTTGGGAGGTTTCCCATTCCCACGCCCTCCTGGATTGGTTGAAGGCGGTACCCAAAAAGTGCTAACTATAGGAGAGGGGTTTGGTTGTACTAAGACACTCTATTGTGAGGGTTTACTTCTTCTTGAGGATGTGGATTTAAGATCTGTAATGTCCCTCCCATAGTCTAATTTTCTATATGTTATGGTTATTTTAGGATGTTGGATTATATGTTAGGAAATCATTGATGCTTATGGTTTTACTGACCCCATACTTGCATGTGTATGGTTGATGTGTTTGTTTTATATTTTTGTTTCATGTGGTTAAGAGACGGAGTCGTAGTTATTTGCTTGCGAGATTCACATGATCGGTCGATCCCCACCAATGTCTATTATATATCTATACATTTATGTACATGCTTGTCTTTTATGCAGTTTCACAGGTACCGGGCATCAACTTCCCTGAATTGTCAGGATGAGCATGCCCTATCGCAATATCTCAAATGGTAAGAGAGGGGACATAACACACATGTCCAAATCCTAACCTAAGCCATGATATTATCCTAAAATAGTGGACAAGACTCTGTTATCCTACCCTATTAAACTCATCCAATGGATGTGAGTTTATAACCCCTTGGTTGAGTATGAATGTGGGTCTGTAGGTTCATTTGATTTTGGTTGTTGGCGTGTTTTCTATAATTAGATTAAATTGTATAATTTAAATAAATTGGATCTTTGCTATTTTTAGCTATGAGAGATTATTTAATTGGAAATTAATTAAATATAATTGTTAAGTTTAGTTTATTATGTGGTAGAAGTATTTAATTAATGAGAATTAATTAAATACCTTCACCTTAGAATTATTTAATTATAAATTTAACTTGTTTTCAATTAAACTGTATTTATTAAGAGTTTATTTAGGATGTGGGAATTATAGTAGACTAAATGTTTTATTTCTAAATTATTAGATTGCATTAAGTTTCACAAGCAAATTGATTAAATTAAATTAAAGGAGTTAGTTACTTGTAAGTTATGTATTTTCAACAAGAGCAGATTTGGGATTTAACTTTAGTTCAATTGAAAATTAGAGTTTATTTTTATACAAAGCTTTTTGGGAGTAGAGTTCGAACTCTTGCATGTGGGAGGTAATTCCTATATGTTGAGGGTTTAGCCATTATTCTCAACACATAGGTTTTGAGAGATTTTGAGCAAATGTTGGATTTTGGGGAGCAATTATTTTTGGTAGCTTGGATTTTTTGTCTTCGTTCTAGTCATCGTCGAATCTGCATAATTTGAGATTGAGGTAGGGTTTGATTTTGATTTTATTTCAAATCTATGTAGGAATTGTAAAGAGTGTATTCTTCATGCATGTTGGATCTATATGTGTGATGGTTCTTGCATTGCTTGTTACCTGTTGAGTTTGTAGAAAAATTGATTAAGCATGCAATTCTTTTGAGTAATTTTTGCCTGTTGGTAATGAAATTTAGGGGGTTGTTAAATCTGTAGAAGGGCATGAAACCCTAGGTTTGAATTTATGAATTACTCGTGTTGTTGATTTGAAAATCTAGATTCTCAATTCTACCCTATGAAGTTAGTCTCTGATTAAACCCAAATAGAATAAGGGTCTTATTTGTTTTTTTTTAGAAAATTTAAATTAGACCAGATTCAAAATATGGATGTATTTTGGTGATAATCAATTTAGAATTTTTATCCTTGGACCCGTTATATATATATATATATATATGTGTGTGTGTGTGTGTGTGTGTGTGTGTGTAGATATATATGTATATATGTATATATGTATATGTATATATATAGATATATGTATATGTATGTATATATGTATATATGTATGTGTGTGTGTGTATATATATATATATATATATATATATATATATATATATATGTGTGTGTGTGTGTGTGTGTGTGTGTGTGTGTGTGTGTGTGTGTGTGTGTGTGTGTGTGTTGCTAGTTTTATATTTAAAAAAAATACTGAATTGAATTAAAATTAAATTTATGAAAACTAAATTTAATAAATAAATAAAATTTAAAAAGGGAAATTAATAAAAAAAAAATTAATTACAGGAGGGGGGCAAGGTTTAAACCCCTACCCACCCCCTAAGCCGCCGACCACGGTTGTCGTCGGCAATCCCGTGGGGTTGTTGCACGGCAACTTAAGGCTGCCATCGGCATGCCTTGGGTTGTTGTCAACAGGCCTCAGGGCTGTTGCGATAGCACTAGTACTGCCACAGGTAGCCAGCGTGGCCCGCGGGTCCCCCCAAAAGAAATTTTATTTAAAGTTTGTTTTTAAAAGAAATAAATTAAATAATAAATTTTATTTTTATTTTGTTATTAATTTTTTTTTAAATGAGAAGATAATATATTTTGTTATTAAAAGAAAAAGAGAGTTGTATTTTTATTATTAATAATGAAGTTGTTTTTCTTTTATTTATTGATAATGAAGGGGATATTTATTTTAGAGAAGTTATGTTTGTAATAAAATTGTGGAAATTTTATTAGTGGTATATGGGTTGGTTATTTTCAAAGTGGGTGATTGGATTTTGATTATGAAACTAATTATGAAATTTTGTTGCATTAGCGATGTTTAAATCAAACTATTAGGATTTGAATTTAATTGTTTAATGATATGGTGTTATTGGTTATTAAATAAACAAGTTTTGGTGATGGGATTTTCTCATAATTAGATTATTTGTTTTCCACTTCTGTAATCTTGCTTTTTGTGTTTAGTTAAAGGGGAATCTAGTATGTTGACCCAATAGGTTGTTTCCAGAGGTAGGATTAGGGTGAATTGTTTATGTTTGTTTTCCTTGCATACTCGATTGTAATCGATTGATTTGACCCAACCCTATGTGAAGATGGTTCTATGATACTCTTCTGTGATATTTTGGATAATTATGTTTTGCTTCATATTCTACATGGGGGAATATGGTGTCAATTTTATATGTCATATCCATGAGATCGGTAGTATATTCTTTTGTAGATACTTGGAGAGTGTTTTGTGTTGTTATGATTAGAGACCTGTTGCATGTTCCTGGTGTTTTGAGGAACAGTCCTAAGGGACATTATTATTATCTTGTGATGTTATTTGGGTTGTGAACCTAGGTAGGTTAACTAAGTGTATAAGTGGGAAGTGGCTTGTAATAGTGTCGGAGCTCGCAAGTGGCTTACTAAGTGATAATTAATGACATTAAGGGTTTAAAATGAATTAATAAGATATTATGTGCCTCGTCCATGCCTGAGTTCCTGATTGAGTTTGACTAGAATGGGAGTGGGAAGATGCTTTCCGCCTACGTGGACTGGATATGTCATAGTTGGTACCTCATCTACATGAGAGGTCACCGATACCACATAGAGTCACTAGGGCATCGGGGTCTTGAGAGACTACCAGGATAACCTTAGAGTTGGCATGTGTGATGACACTTCCCTTTATGCATCTTAGGTTTCATACATGTGTTGGTTGCCTCTGCTTGAGTATGTCTTACCTAGTTATCCTATTGTACCTTTTGAGTTAGAAGCTTTCAGGATCTCTTCCTTAGCTTGTTATGTTGATATTTGTTATTAGAGTGGGATTTATTGTTATCTCCTCGGCACAGTGGAAGTGGACCATTTAGGTTCCACGAGGTTGGGTGGCAATGATTCTTTTACCATTTGAGATTTCAACATTTTTATACCAGTGTTGGATGATCCCTGTGGCAGTTGATCCCTCTTGTTCTTCATTGATAGAGATGTGTTCTTATCTTATTCTATGTGACCTTGTATCATTGTATCAAATTATTCAGGTGATATCATGTTGTACTTTATTTTGGTTATTGTATTTCATATCCTGTGACATGTGCAGTGGATGTAGTTTATTATGGATACCTCATGGTACCAGTTATATTTATGTTATCTTTTATACGATAAGGTATTTATCATTCATTTGTATACATGGGATTTGTAATTATATCTAATCTAAATTATTCAATTAATGCTTACGTAATCTACGTCAAGGAACCCTTGAGATTTGAAATCTATATGTGAGTTGTAAATTATATTGTATTGCTTCCGCATTGTAAAACATTATGGTTGTTGTATGTTAACACTTAAGAAAACAAACTATTTTGTAAACTTAGTTGCATGCTTAGGTTTATTTCTCTAGCAAGTATATTCATGTACAGTCTCTTTTTGTTGCTAAACTCACATTGGGATAGCACAAAATCCTAGTGAGAAAACTCTCTCATGTTCAACAAATAGAAGAAGTTTTGGATAGTTGATTAATTGAGAATGACTAGAACTCAATCATCATGTGTTTTGATTGTTCTCATGTAGGGGTCCTATCTATTGATGTGTTCCATTACTAAATCAACACTTTCTACAACTACCAAGAATGCTACGACTTGAAGTAATTTGCTTTCTACCAATTTTTGGGCGATATGATGCCTGTTAGGATTTCATACCCTTCTCCAAAAATTATTTAAATCGTCATAACCCAATTGTATGCCTCCTATTTCAGTAGTTGTGCATTCTAGTCCATTAAGATAATCATACCCTAAATACTTGAATTTCATATTTTTCATCTATGCTTTACTAAATTGAGCTCACAAGACTTTTGTAGTTGAAAGAGAAAATATCATAGTATAGACCAAGTTATGTGTGATTAAAAAATGACTGATTTCACTAATGCTATTTGTAGAAAATTCTTCCATGTCCTAGCTTAATTTCCTTTGATTTCTCTCATAATATCAAATAACAAATGATGAATTGGAAGTGTTGAGGAGAAGTCGTTAAAATCGTACTTGATTATTTAATGTTTGTAACTGCCACCATCAATACTCCTCTTGGTGATGTCACCCAATTCTTTTCAAAAAAATAAAAAAGAAGCTTCCATTTGGTTTGTCAATCTCCACCTCATGTTTTGGAAAATTCCTTTTAATAGCATATTTTCCTCTTTTCACGACTTAGAAAGCTTCCTTTAAAATGAAATGGGTCATAAGTGTATCCACTTCTTGAGTTGATTGTTAGACTTGAAGTGCTTTCTAGGAAGTTTCAAAACTTCTGTCAGGTTCTGAAAGTACTTTTAGAAGTTACTCTTTCTTCAACTTTTAGGCTTTATCTTCTCATTCACTATCACAGTTCCATCTTGAATGTCAAGCTCTAGTGGACATTCTTGAACCAACATCATATATTGATATGTATTTTTCAACTAATCATTGAACACTCAAAGGGAAGTTGAAAGGAAACATGCGAAGGAAAGTGAGTGCCATTTGTGATGTTGAGGTCCGATGAGGGAAAAAGAATAGGACTTACACCAACAAACTCTAACTAACCCCTGAAAATGAAGGCTTAACTTGTTCCAAAAAAGATGTCAGGTCCCAATGGGAGTTTAAGAATCTGACCAATAATATGATGCTTAACCAAAATAAAAGAAATAAGACCCAATTGCAGACAAACACAAAATTTCAACATAGCTTGTCAACCCCCTATAGGAGTTTGAGAACTATACTTAAAGATAAACAACTTTATGAATTGGCTCATTTTACTTGACCAAAATGAAGGGGTGGGAATTTCAATTAGGGACAGAAACTTAAGTAACACCTTTCAATTCTAAATTGAGTGGCATGTCAAAGGAGTGGGGTTGAGCTTCTCTATTGAAAGAAGATTATTTACCTTTTGCTTCAAACCCTTAGCCCAACTCTCATCGCCTTCTTATTAGTTCTTATTTTTCTATCTTTTGTTGAGTGAGTTGGGTTTGTTCAGCTCTTTTCTCAATAAAGGTTGGATGGTTGGGTTGCTTAGTGTTCACCCTCTTGGCTAATGTGGTATTTTAGTCCAAATGTCATCATTCTTCTTTGGGAGTGGACCCTTATATGGAAACCACATCAAACATATCATAAACATCAAGAATAGGTTGCATATTAAGAGGTGGTTGCCCATTATTGTAAACGCATTTTGTGGAAAAGGATGACATATTGTAAATGGTCTTATATATAGAAACCCTAGCATACAAGTGTGTAAAGTGCTAAGAGTAATATAGCCCCAATTGAGGGTCATTAAAGAAGTTTATATGTGGCTACAACACCTCATAAAAAGGGTTTATATTTGTGAGGTTCACATTAAGTTTTTACATTTTTTAGCTCAAGAACTACTCAATACAAAGCTAAATGTACAAATTTACAAGCCGATTGATTCTTCAAGAATTCAATGAGAATCCAAACACAAAGTTACAAAAAGCTAGATTCAAATTTACAAAATAAAGGAAATAATGTACAATATATGGCTTTTAGGAGAACACTATATTGCAAGTTACAAAAAGCTAGATTCAAAGTGATCTTGTATCCTCTTTTTTTGTGTGAATAGTGTATTGTATCTTTTTTAATTAATTAATAAACATGTCTTTTCATTGAAAAAAAAAAATTATAATCTAATATCGTGGATGAAAAAGATAAATTGATGAAGAATTATCCATAGATTCGTTGATTACAAAACAAAGGAAATTTCTTCCAATATATGGCTTTTAGGAGAACGATTCATAAAGACAAGTTTCTCAAAGTCGTTGAATGAATCACAAGTGAACCAAAGGTATAACTGAACATAAAGAGCAATAAAGTCAAATAGCTCAACTTTAACCTATTGGTAAATTTATTAAAATAAAAATATAATGTACAATTTTATTATAAAACTAACACCACCCCTTAAAGTGCAACTTGGAGGAATGAGTCTTAATGAAGCAATGTATCCACATACAATAACAAACCCCCAGAGAGAGCAAAAGAAAAGAGACTGGGTGAACCCTCTAAATGTGATGTCACCCCTACATCTTAGATGAAAGGATGATACAACAAATTAAGGATGATCCATGCACATCAAGCAACATTCCTTCACTTTGGGAAAATTGGAGTTCATGATGCATGTAGGTCTTTCTAATCTAAAAAAGAGAGGAGAGAACACATGTGAAATTAGGTAATGTTGCCTCGATTGCCAAGCCAATGATGAGAGGTACCAAGATAGTGACAACTCAAAGAACTATGAAAACTATATTAGCATAAGATCCATAGATGAAAGGATGACAACTATTATGGAACTATTATCAAAGAGGAAAACCAGGTACTCGATGTAGTCTAGATCTACAAGGTAAGATACAAATTAGATACTCAAGATCTACCAAGTACTTGTTCCAATGTACTACCTTTAGGAAATAATGAAATCCCTGGTGAACTAACTATGGATGCCTCATCAAAAGCAATGTTGAACTTAATGAAAAGAGATGGTAGTGGAATCTCAATGAATAATATTAGACTGCATTATTCATCCACTAATGTATCCATCAAATTTGTCAATATTGGTGTAGAAGCGTTTAGAGGGGCAGAAATGGAAATGTCCATAGGTGGAAAATGATCCACAAAAACATACCTAAAAATGGAGGATCATCAAGATTTCCAAATGCTTTCTAATTAGCACGAGGAATTCATGTAGAATTGTAAATGTCATCTTCAATATCATCAAGATCACATGTCATGTCAATAATCTCAAGGACCTACCTTTTGATTTTCCACTACTCCTTCCACTCATGATCACTACAGTCAATTGTGGGTCCATTGAGATAACATAATAACTCCTGCTCAATGTTTTAGCTGCCCATTTTGCCAGTGCACAAAATTATTCTTGTCAAAGTGAACAAAATAAGGGGAAAGATGATCAAAACATTATCTAGTCGTGATGAACTAAAATTATATCAATCTAGCAAAAGGAACATTAAACCACAAGAATAAATTAACAAATGCTCAATTAAAATAGATTAGCAAGTACAAAGTTATAACATTTTATCTTAGTACAATTAGGAGAAAGGACCCAATAGTTGACCATGTTCCAGTAGTTGCTATAGAATTTGTTGATTTAATGCCTAATATTTTAACATTAATACACCAATAGTTATGACTTTAAGGTTGTTCCTGTTGATAATGAGTACCAAAAATTGAAGAAAGTGTGTTCCTTAGATCTAAAATAGAAGCAAATCATGTAATGCCACATCAACACACCAATAACACATGACTTAGTACACAATTATCAGTCTCACATTTTTGGGGGCCTCTTTGGACACATTGACAAAAAGCATGTTGATATGGCCTTCAAATCTTAATTATAAGCAAGATACTTGCCAAGTGAGTTGTAAAAAACTGAAACAATTTTAAATTTCCATGTTAGAGTTCAAAAAGTGCAAAGCTATCATGCTCAACTAATAGATCCTCTTCATTATAATGCAAGAAAAAAAATTGAGTTTCAAACTGAAATTACTATTACTCCAATCAAAACAAATTAAAAAAATTTACACTAGATGACTCAAAGAGAGCTTAAGAAATTGAAAATCTAACAAACTAGACAAAAGATAGGCGTGTTTGCATTCAAGGTGCCTAAAGAGGCCTAAAAACTACGACCAAACTTAGCACCATAACCAAATAACTCCACAAGTTTAACTCGCCAAAAATCCAACTAATTAAAAAAATAACTAAATTAAAAGAATCTGCTAATTTGAAGAAAAAGCCAACTTTAGAGGATATGTCAGGGAACCTACTAACAACTACTAAATTTAATTGTCCCCTACCAAATATGATAGATCAACTAACTTTGCCCACTGCCAAATATGATAGATCAACTACCAAATAAGATAAATCTACTAACTTCGGTTGGAAAAACCATTTAAATTGTTGAAGAGTGTCAATTGATTTTGAAGTGTTAGACCTCTAGTTTGAGGACGCCCCTCTCCTTCCGACAAAATGACCTGGAGATTGTGGAAAACACAACAGATTTTTACAGAAATTTGAGCAATTGTTCCCGAATGCTGTAAAACCACAAAAAATCTCGTGAAAAAACAGCGTGTTTTGCACATCTGAAAATTTTCCAAAAATTGTGTCATTCTGTCAAGAGTATGGCAGAATGCCTAGTTTGAAAGGATCTAGAAAACCACTAAACAAGGCGGCAGCTTTTGAAAAAGGTCGTCTGAAATCCTTAGAATGGGTTCTGAGCATCAAAAGGGTCTGCAAACTCTATAAAGGCTGTTAGCCTTTTGAAATGGTTGTATTTTGGGAGCCTGAACCAATAAGAGTCACCTTACAATAATTTTTTTTACGCATCTTATGTTCTTTTCTTAAAAGAACATTGCAACAAAATCACGAAGTTCGTAAATGTCAATAAGTATTTTGTATGAGGACAAAAAAATCCTCAGGGTATGAAACAAACTGCTCCATGCTCCAATTTTGACAATCTGACAAGCATTCTTAAGGTTTTGAGACCACCTACGTACAATAACAACATTGGTTTGGACCAAACTACTCCAAAAACATGGGTGACCTATGAATTGCCAACAAAAAGAAAACCCCTCCTTCAAACCTTCGGAAATCTCACCGCTATAGCTTGATTTCAAAACCAACAAATTCAAACCTTTTGGACAAAACACTAGATGAAACTAATAAAACAAAAGGCATTACACCTAAGAAATAATCCCTCAATCTTGAAAGGGCGTGAAAATCCTATCTGCCAACAGATCTGTCTAATATCATGTATGATTCAATCCAAACACAAACCTAAATCTAGGTGAATAAATATAAAGTTACAAAAAAGTAAATGCAGACAACAAATTATCTTCAATACAAACAACTACTATTAATCCAATTTCGAGGATGAGAAAGATAAGTAGATTAAATGAACAATTCGTTGACTACAAAACAAAGAAACTGACATACAATAATAGAACTTGAGAGAAGTTCGGAAAAAAAAAATTTGAGTTAACCAAAAGTGACCTCGTGGTCAAGTCAAAATGAAAAACAGTACAATTGAGTGTAATCTACTCGATAACAAGTGCCTATTATTGCTCCTTTGCCTAAGTAAATTTAATATAAAATGCAATTATATAGTTACACAAGCAGTTCTTTTGTGTAAGCATAAGAACTTTCGAAATGAGATGTGAAAAAAATTCACACAATCATTCCAAACGCCATTTTCTTTTAAATGTTATGGACTGGAAGCATCAAATCTCAAAATTCGTTCTTCTTATGATTTGTTGCTAAGTGAAGCTTTCGAGCCATGATCCCTATTCTTACCAAACAAATAACAAAGGGAACAAAGTTCTGTGGTAGATAGTGATCTACAAATCTCACTTTTCCTCTGTCAAACATATTAAAAACTTGGAAACGTTAATAAAAATACACTAACAAAAGTATTTCATGCCTCAAAATATGTTGTCATTATTCAATATTGATAGTGCTGCTGCTTGAAGAAACGGTCATTCATGGACCCACATAGAAGTTTTTTGAATGTATAACTTATTTAGTTTGAATAATGCGTGTCGATTGCCAACCTCAGAACAGCAACTAGTTGTCTTGCAAAATAGAGGGATGAATCCTTTTAGGAAAAGATTTGGGAGGCAGGTGAGTCAAAAACATCAACAGCAGAGCGAAAGTTACTAACAGTAAAGGCAATGCCCACTTCAGCTTTCAGAAGCCATAGATTCATAAGAAGACAAACATAACAGACTCATAAGAATATTACTAGGGTCCTCTCTCAACATTTCAAAAAAGCATATTTGCTACATGACAAAAATTTATTGCATTTGGATGCAAACACCAACATGTAGAATCAACCAGCTAGCTCAGAAAGAATAAAATAAGGCAGAATTGAGATCTAGTGTCTCATGATGAAGCTACATGCAAGTTGGAGGTGACCATAAACTCAGGGAAACAAAACCATAGAATTAACCTAAAGCTTTGGAAACTAGTGTTACACTATAAAAGGACCCTTCCTTTCCTATGTAGCATATTTCATATTCCCTTGGTCTTTGTAAATGCATAAAATGTAGACAGCAAAAGGAAGCACACAGGTACCAAACTACAAGTCTGCAATTCCTCAAAAACCTTGAACTCTGTATAATATCGCCTCATTTTGCAATTCTTCTTGGTTTTACATTATAAAACCCAAATCAATATATACGGTCAAAATGAATCACTTCTGCATTTGCATCACTACAAACACAGAGTAAGAATTTCTGCAGTCTCTAGAGTTTCAATTCAGGATGAACCCTTTGGTTTGGGAAAGGGATTCAGAATCTTCCTTACAACAAAACAATCAGGAGGACTAATATTTATATAATAATTCTTAATTGTCTCAACTATTTCAAACCCAAATTTCTTGTAGAATGATATGGCTTCCTCATTGTTTGTCTGTACATGCAAGTAAATCTCTGAAATGTTTGGATCATGAGAGCAGAGATCTAAACAGTGATTCAGCAATTTTGATCCTACAAAAAGATAGAAATAATCACAGGGTTAATATACCATATGCTATAAAATCCATCTTGAGCATCAGATATAGAAAATAACAAATAATAAAAAATAGATTAAAAATAATAAAAAACGATACATGGAATACCTATACCAAGCCCTCGATAAGGAGCCAATACACCCAATGTCATGATGTAAACACGAACACCTCCTCCCTCTTTCTTCTCAAGGCGACATGCAACTGACCCCACACAAATGTCACTATAATAGGCTGCCAGAAGCCATATAAACATTCAGAGTATCAAAATCAGAAAATCACAACTCTCTACCTAAGAATAACTTCCAACAGCTGAATATACATAAAGTATAGTAATTGGTGATCTATATTTTATAATTTTCCAATTATGGAGTGCTGCCAGTTAAAAATTGTGTTATGGTAATCGAATACTTTATAATCTCATATTTGATGATTGCAAACTATTCTATTAACCAATTATCTCGATTAAGACATGATTTGGTCTAAACAGTTACTAAACTAATGGGTACCCATATTTTCAGAATTAATATACATGAAGAGAATGAACCTTACCGAGCTTGGTGAAGTCTCCAGCAGAGAGGGCATCAGAATAGTATTTGTCATTGTATCTGACTGGGAAAATCGCAGTGTTGAGCTTCTTCAGTTGCATGAGGTTCTTGTCCCGAAGATTGTCCAACGAAATGGGAACCTCATTTTCCTTTCCTTTTACACTTTCCCCACCCATCTCCGGTGTTTCAAATACCTCCTCTCTTCTCAAGGCCACATGCAATCGACCCCCCACAAATGTCTCTATAATAGGCTGCCAAAAAACCACATGAACATTGAGTGTGTCAAAATCAGAAAATCACCAACTCTCTACCTAAGAATGACTTCCAACAAATGAATATAAACAAAGTCTAGTAACTGGTGATCTATAATTTACATTTCTGCAGTGCTGCCAAGTAAAAAATTGTGTTAAGGTAATTGAGTAGTTTATGAGCTCATATTTGCTGATCAGCAAACTATTCTATTTTTTTCAAAATAAATGAGTTTATCCATGGTAAATACTAAAAATAAACAAACATACAAACCAATTATCTATATAAAAGGTACCTGACTTTATAGTATTAACCAATATTTACAATGAGTAATGAAAAGATTTATGCCATTGAAATATAATCTGTATTTCTAGTTTACGAGTTCACAATGAAGCTAGCAGTAGCAATGGGAGTTATATAAATATTGCTTGCTGTAAAGCCCCCAGCCTAGCTAGCAAAGGAGTGCCCAAAAACTATATGATATGAGTCCAACAAAAATGCCCAAATCTCAATCATGCTAAGAATGACAACTTGAACCCAAACCATGAACCATGCTAAAGTGTGATCAACAATGAACTGATACATGGAACACCCCCCTTCCAAATTTTTCGAACATGGAGTATCATCCTAATCCAACCAAGCCCACTCTAATAGCATGTCTGGACAGACAAATGTACATGAAGTCAGCCTTCCAAATTTTTCTATTAGCTGTACTATTGGTGCCTCTGCAACAGATCACAAAAGTTTTTATAATATATTTGAATTGCACTAAAACAAGGTTGAAAAATGTTTTGTGAAGAAATCTATCAAGAGTGTCATGTCTTTCATGTTCAAACTTGATTCCCAACAGCTTGAATGGCTATACAAGTGGCTAATGAAGGGAAATAACATGATTTGTAAAGAACTGCAAGCCTAGACAACTGCCTTAGAAAATCTGTATCAAATAAGGAAGCATATGGAGGACATGCTTCTTCTCTCCTAAATAGTCAAAACTGAATGAATGAGCTGCATCAACAGATACATGCTTTTTCAAGTTTGGTTGTGTCAAAGAGGTATGGTTATCCATTGCAACTTTACTCTACCTTCTTGCAGTCCTCAAAATCACCCTGACATGATCTGATAAGATCTGTATTTTGTACCTTACAACATGAATCAACAGAATTTCAATATTTTACTGAACAATGAAAAATTATTATTTTAGGGAATGGTTCGTCACCGTGTATAGAACGTTTAGATCTCTGTGGTTAAATCTAAGTCAAAATAGGGGAGGCAAACTCTCTTGCCATGTACATATAAAGAACGCTATTAAGCTTTTTCCATTCAGAGGGCTCAGAATGTTCCTTACAGCATCACCTCGCCTTGTCCAAATAAATTAAATCTTAAAAGGATGACTTTATTTTAATTAATTTAATTAAAAGTAACTTCAATAAAAAGTATTATTAGAAGTCACTTAATTAATTAAGTGACTTTATTATTAATGTCAACTTCAAATTATAACATAACGCTGCATTTGGAGGGAAATGAAATAAAGTATCTCTCTCAAGATAGGGAAAAGGCTATTATAAAAGGAAGAAAAAAGAAATTGTGAAGGCATTCTGGAGATTGTTATTACTTATTTTTATTTTTAGTCTTTTCTCTGTGAGCTTGAAGCTTTGCTTGAAGGCCCAGTAAAACCCTAAAACAGAAACCCTAGATGCTTTGGTGATTTGGACAAGAACCCAAATCAGCCCCCTTGGTGGATTCTCTTTGAATTCACAGGTGTATTACATTGTTCAGTTTTGTGGATGGCTATCACACTACAAATGATCATATCTCACAGGGGCTTTGATGATATTGGAGTGGAATTATGTGGGTATGTTGCATGTAAGTTTTATGCATGTTCTAGCATTGTAACAGCAGTATATTTGATGTAACAGCCATGCATGTTTTTATATCAGAATCATTTTCAATTATAATTATCTTTGAAATTGCTTATTTCCTTGGAAATCTATATCGTTTCCTTTGCATGTTTAGTTTGCATATTTGCATGTTGTTATTTTGCAATGAAATGAAGCAAAACATGTCAAGAATTGAAAACCCCAGCTTTGAGACAATATCCCTAATTCGGGATATTTCAGTGGTATAAAAGCACAATGACCTGCCAGCCTATGAAGGTTGCAGTTGCATGTGTTGGATGTTATTGAATGGCAATTTGGTGAATACTCAAATGATTGCATGTCAGTTTAAGAGCAATTTATGAAGAGGGTTACCATTGCATGTTATTTCTGAACAGTCCTAGTTAGTGGATTTGAGTTGCATGTCAGTTTGGTGGATACCCAGGTGGTTGCATGTCACTTTTGATCAGTTTGTGAAAAATGGGTTATTGCATGTCAGATTTTTTTAGCTGCATGTTGGAATTAATAGTTACGTGTCAAGTTTAATTGTTGCATGTGGATGGTAGTTATCAGAAGTAATAGTGCATGTGTTTAAATTAATTATATGAGCTCTCAAGAGATTGGTCCACACAAGTATTATAATAGAAGTAGAGTAGAACAACAAGAACAAGCACAACCGGAAGAAGCAGAAGAACAAGATCCTTTGAATATGGAAAAGCAATGAAATAATGGTGGGAATGGTTAGCCTAATATTCAAGATGTTTTGGCACATTTGGCTCAACAGCAGCAGCAAATGATGCAAACTTTCATCAAGTCACAACAGCAACTTCTGTTTGAGATTGGTAATTTAAGGGCACAACCACAACCAAGGAATCAAGATGATGAAAGAACTGAAGTCGGGCAAGAGAATCCTGCTGGAGCAGCCTCTAATGTTGTTAGGAGTCAGGACAGCAAACACAAGGTCTGATAGACCACTTCAACCTACTTTTGTACTAAAAAGAGAAGAACAGTCATCTACAAGTTCAAAACACCAGCATAAGAGAAAAGAAAATTCAATGGAGGCACACAAAAATCTACATGGAGAATTTGATAAACATGCAGATTTAGTTCAGGAGGAAAAAAGAAAAGCATTGGGGGTCGACTCACATGAGGCTTCATCACCTCTGCAAGAAGATTCACAAGAGAATTCTAGAAGAGAGATAAACATGACTTCTCTTGATGTCAAGCATGAGATTGATATGGATAATGATGGTATGGATTCTTTGGGTGACTACAATGCACCTTATAGTGTATGAGTTGATTCCAACGATGACACTATTCATACACATGAAGAAAAATCAGAACATGGCATTCAAAGTGCAAGTGGTGAGAATGAAGTTTCCAATAAAAAGGTGCTTTTAAAAGTTGAAGGCACGACACAAATGCATGACAGTTGTGCTGATTATTATAACAGCAGTGATATATCTCTTCATCCTCAAGGTAATGCAACCCATGATCATGGAGAAGATCATGTGATTGAGCCACCTAATGTTGGCATTCAAGTTTTGAAAGATGAACATGAATCATCGGTTGATGATGCATCCTCCAAGAGGACTGAATTTGTTCACCTTGGAACAATGCCACCAAATCAGTACAAAGTAATGGTTGAGAGTTGGAATGAGAAGGCAAAGAAAGCTAATTTGATAACCCAACAAGACAAGTTTCCCCTGCAACAAATTACTATTATTGGGGGACATAATAATTCTATGGAAGTTACTATTAGTGGACCAAAGACTCATGAGTTGACTTTGGGTGTTGGTGATGGCATCTACATTCCAAATTCGATATTGGCACCTAGTTCTTGTGATGGTTCAGCTGCATGTTGGTTAGCATTTGAGCCAAATGACATGGGTTGTTTAGGGACAAGTGACTATCCTACATGGCTGTTCACTACATTTTCAGAATTGTTCAGGTCTAAATCAGCTATGGGTATGCATTGGAATGTGTGGGAAAATGATTACTTGATGGGAAACCCTCATGAGATTAGCCTTCTACTTTTGCCTTGGTATGATATCACTGCCATCCTATTTGTTGCTGGTTTGAGATAGATATAACAGCAATCTGTGGTGGCCTAGTTTGTAGACTTTTGAATATGTGAGAGCTTCTTATCACATTCTTTGGTTGGTCTATATATATGGTTGGATGACTGATGATGATTCCTTGGTATTAGACTACTACATCTCATATAGAAGGTTCTATATTTGGGATCCAAGTATTGACCGGTTGGGTGTATTGCTTCACACGGATTCCATTATGTTGCTTCACGGTTTGTGGTGTATTGGCATTGATATCAAAGTAGCACAATAGATTAGCAGAGCAGTGTTCCAGAGGTTGACATGGGATCCAATTATTTGGTTTCAGCATGCAGGTGTGATTTATCCACATGTGTCATTTCACAAAATAAAGCACAACCAAAACTTCTTCTCAACCTACATTAGCTTGATTTTGGGTGATGTATGATTGCTCACAAACCCAAATGCTCCTATATCATACATGTTAAGTTAATGAAATGTACCATGGGCGTAATGAAATGTACCATGGGCGTTTAGCAAATTTCAATGCAATCATCCTTGTTGCTTCTTTAGTTTTTTTATTCCTCCATTTTACCAAGTACTAACTATACTCATTTCCTCATCTTTTTTATCACTTGTGAGCCTTATCACTACTATCTCATCTCATTCTTTTTTAATTAAGTGCTATACCCATTCTTCATTTGTATAATTTGAAGCTATACTTCCACTTGTTTGTCTCTCATAGTAAGAGTTTAAGTCTACACATTAAAAATTGGGGAAATATCCACTCCTTCAAGGAGCTCTACTCATAAGCATGCATTGTGAATTTCATCAAAACCTTAGAAGGTCCAATCTTCTTCCATTTCAGCTTGTGAAATCCTTTGGAAACCTGCTTTTCCTTCCTAAAATAAGCTAAAACCAAATCTTCAACTTGAAATTCTTGTTCTCTCCTCTTGAGATCAGCATGATGCTTGTTTACACTCTTCTCCCAAGTTTTCCCTCAATTCCTTATCTAACCCTTGCATGTACTCAGCAAAATCCTATACTATAACACTTTGCCTCCCAAAGTTATTTAGTTCTCAATTCATCTACCCCTTTGGGGTTGTATCCATACACAATCTATAAAGGATACAAATTCTACTTATGTCAATCTTGTATCCCTTAAATTTGGTTTCTCTTCAACTAAACGTCTCAACAATTTTCCAAGGCTTCTATTGGCAACCTTTGTTTGACATCTATTTGTGGATGATGGATTAAACTGAAACTTAATTTGGTGTCCAACTTTCTCCACAACATATGCCAAAAATGATTTTGCTAGCCTATGCAATCTCACTACTTCTCTAAACAATAATGTGGTTGTGCGGCATCACTTGTCTACTTCTCTATCCATTTGATCTCTCGTTAATCTTTCACATAACACAAGCAAGTGAGTTTTTAAAGACACCGTCATATATAACAAACGTAACTTCGAAAGCCCAAGCAAATTTTGACATGTGTGGCCATATTTAAATACTAAAAAATTAATGATGTTGATTTTAACCAATGATGGACCCATACACTAGTCAGCTTTATACCCCCAAATTAAAACTAATCAAAAACTTATTGTTAGCCATAATCAAGTTTTGAGCACATAACCTCCTCCACTTGAACTTCCATAGTTTTTGCCAACTCACCTATGCACCATGATTTGTTATTAACCACCAATACTTTTATTAAACAAAGTAATGTCCCCACCTCCTATGTTGAGTATTTCTTGAATTCTTGAAGAATAAAACCTGCAAAAAGTGTTACTAGATTCCATACAAGATAAATATATAAATATAAATGAAAGATACTATATTCTAATTCCCTACTAGTTCCCACTTAACCCTTAGGGAAAGTTAAAAATCAGGGTCATAGCTTTCTGGTGGGGACCTCCAGGGGCTCTCGTTGCCTTATGGCCAATCTAGAACAGTCCTCCACTATTCACCATCTCATTTTGATTCCTCTCCACTGAGGCCTCCAGGATAACAAACATTGGTCTATCCATCGTTATAAATCTTGGGAAGAGATTCCATCTCTTCCCAAGCCTTATGGATACCCACCAAGGTGTATCCCTCTTAACATATGCATATGTATTTTCCACTACCAATATATACTGTCTCTAAGAGATTTTCAAAATCTCGCTCTGCATTCCATTTTGGAATCACAACATTCACTAAGAATGCCCTCCACCAAGCATAGCTTGGATCATGTTTGACACTCACTAAGAATGTCCTTTAAGAAGGTCTTGGATCTCGTTTGTCGGTTCTTGCGAGCTTATAATATAATTCATTGATTCTCATCCTCTGATGAATATTTAATATCTATAATAACCTCTCATCACTATTTCATTACTTTATTAAATAATATATATTCTTTTATGTATATTCGTTTATATTTCTTCTTCATAATGATACTCATAGGATCTACATAAATTTTCTTATAAAGTCTGATAATAAACCTGCCATGAAGTCTTCAAACCTTTTATGTGTATCTAATATAAACTTCTCATATATGACCTGTGGTACATTTGATTTGATTGCCTTCTTAAAATCATGTGTCCATAGACTCCATACATACATACATATACTCAATGTCTTTTCCGCCCCCCTCAATGATTTTTGCAACAAGTGTCTTTATACCTTCATGTCTCCATGTAGAAAGGCATCCCTTTGAATGAACATAGCCTTTTAGTTTTTTTGCCGCCTTTCCCTTAATCGCACTTCTTCCTTAAACGCCTATAAAAACATTATGAATCGCACCTTTCTGTTGATTATTATTTTCCTTAAAGAATCCCACCTTTTCATTAACAAAGATGCCAACTTTTGATGATGTGTTAATATGACAGACTTGTTTTATATGTTCTTTGTCTACTTGCCCAGCCTTAACATATTTGATTTGTAGAATAATCTCTCTGTATATTAATCTCTGCACTTTAATCAAATCTTTAGGTTCACTGTTTATTAACATATGGACTGCTATGCAAAGAAGATCAATAAGACATATAAGTCGATTATTCAATGACAATCAATGCTTCTCTTTACTAAAAGATCACTGCTCTTTAACTCGTCTTAATCTCTACAATCTGGTTGAGCACATCAATCTGTTTGACTTCCTAACCAATCGCACTTTTTGGTTTTCTCATACTAATCACTGTTAATAAATTCCTTGATAATCATTGCTTTAAAACGAAACCATCTATATTATCAATTTTCCTAAATGAAATTGCTGCTTTATCAATGGTTGTTTGTTTTATTGTCATCACTACGTTTGGTCAGTATTTGTTATAATCAACCACTTAGCAACTTTATGCAGTTGATTTCAACCCTCATATTAGGCAGCATGAACAGAAGAATAAGTATTATCAAATGTTGACTGTGCCTTCTGAGTATTCCTTGAGCATTAGCTGAATCTTATCATGTAAATTACATGGTATTCTTCTTGCTTGTTGTGAGGCGCAATGAACAGATTTCTTTAAGCATGTCATTGACCTATCCTCTCATCATTTTTGATCACCAATTCATGCCAAGTAACTTGCACTTCTTCCTTATTCTAATGTAGGCAATCAAAGTAGATTCCTTTAAAATTATCCACATGTCATCGTTGTGTTAACATTACTGCAAATGTGAATCTGGACATTGATGAATTGCTGCATACAAATTTGTAGTCACTGCCTCCAAACATATACTTAATGCTTGTAATGTCCCCACGGTGGCCAAGAAATCATATTGTTCTTCCTACACACTAAGAGTTTCACGCTGCTCATACAATTTTTTCATGAACCGATGGTGAGCCATCCATATATTGACTCTTGTATGTTTTCTCTTATATTACTAAGTTTAAAGCTTTAATTTAAACTTATTTAATCGTCTATTGATTTAGCTGTTTTTACCTTCAGGAAGGGGACATAATCGAGTTTTGAGCTCATAACCTCCTTCACTTAAACTTCCACAATTTTTGCCAACTCACCTATGCACCATGTTTTTTTTTTCTTTTGCTAAATAAGGCACCGAAGCCGAAAGTTTTGTATTAAAGTATGATAAGAACAACATAGTTTGAAGTCACATAGTTACTAGAAGTAGTCCAAGAAAAAGCATAAATGAAACAAATTCTAACTGAAAAAGAGTGGCCTAAATTTCAAGTTGACTCCACTAGCCTAAACTTGATCTTGATCCACTGATATATCAAACACTTGGATCTTCAGTAACACTTTGCAAACTAACTAGACAAAAAACAGAGTTTAGAGATTTTTATCTGGTATCCTCAGTCTGAGGAAGACGAAGATCATTTTTCCTCCTTGTCCAATTGTGGGTTCGGTCCCTGGGAGGCATCCTGCTCATCCTCTGCTTCTGCATCATCCTCTGGCTCGTCCTTTAAATCCTCTTCCGGCTTTGCTAATGCCTGCTTCCTCTTTGCCTCTTCCGCTTCCAACTAACTTTTATCAACTGCCTTTGTTTCTTCCTTTGTTAGCTCGTCTTCTTCCTCACTCACCTCTAAGCAGTCCTCGCTTCCCAGCCCCTCACTATTTCATTATATTTGTATTGATAAACCCAACTGAAATTCTCTTGGGTTTCTATTGGCTAAACCATTTTTTAGCAATAGAGTGCAATGAGGCAATGTGTTGTTTCAACCAGCCCGGTCTTGTTAAACTTCCGAAATTTCTATCCTTCCTTCAAATGTTTGTTTAAGATGATTGCCCTCCGCACCCATCTTGGCTAAACCATCTACTAAACTATTCCCTTCTTTGTAGATGTGATTATTGTAACCTGCTCAAATTTGTTAATCAAAGATAACACCACTTCCAAAAGAGAGTGCAATCTCCAATTTGGGGTAGCCTTGGATCTTACAGCATTTATCACAATCATTGAGTCCCCTTCAATTTCTATTTTTGTTAACTTCAATTCTAGGCATAGGGATATTCATGCTAGTAAGGCTTTGAATTCTGCCATATTATTGGTGTCCTCAGCTAGGGGTAGTGCTAACCTCGCTATAGGCT
Organism: Chamaecyparis obtusa; assembly: GCA_027943335.1. Classification (NCBI taxonomy): domain Eukaryota; kingdom Viridiplantae; phylum Streptophyta; class Pinopsida; order Cupressales; family Cupressaceae; genus Chamaecyparis; species Chamaecyparis obtusa. The sequence continues at coordinate 547,918 of BSBK01007531.1, forward strand.
CACCATTGCTAGAGTGAATGAGGCATCCAGCACCCAATGGGCCGGGGTTTTCTCTGGAGGCCCCATCAAAGTTTAGCTTGTACCAACTACAGGCTAGCGGAGACCATCTACAACTTTCTCTATTCCTAGAGCTTACTTTCCCTCCTTTACCTATAACCTAAGGAATTATGAGTCCGAACCAGTTTTTAAACATAAGATCATCCCATCTAGTGTAAAACTTTGGGGAAGATCACTGAACTGAGATTCGTGAGTTCATTGTTTCTACTACTACTGCTTCTATTTTATTTAACAATGAAACTATGCCCATGCCTTTATCTTGGAAGATTCTTGTATAACTTTCCTTCCACAGTTCCCAGATAAGGATTGAGGGTGATATAATCCACAAACTTCCACATAGGCTCTCTTGATTTATTAGTGACCATGACTGAAAAAGGGACAAAAAATCATTTGGTAATGCAGATAACCACCCTAATTTTGCACACAACCACTACCAGCATTGAGATGAAAAAGGACAGGTCAATAATAGATGGTTGGCATCCTCCTCATTCATTTGGCAAAGGGGGCAAATTGATGGCCATTGGAACCCAAACCTTTTGAGCTTGTCTATAGTTAGGATTTTTCCTTGTAATGCTGCCCAAGAAAAGACTCCCGCTTTTGGCTGGCACACTTTGCTCCAACATAATTGAATTGGCAATTGAGATTTAGTCTGATTCCGTTGATTGGATATTATCTTGTACCCTTCCTTCACACTGTATTTCCCTAACTTAGCACCATTCCAGATGATTTCATCACTACCTGGTTTAAGAATGAAAAACCTATCTTTCAGGGTTTCATTCAGGTTATCTATGTCCACCTACCCTCAAGGTTAGGCTTTGTAATTGTAAAGGAATCCTTGACATATTTTCCCCATTTTTCAATGCATACGTTTTTTATTCTTTTTGAATTCATTAGTTGACTTATTATGGGGTAGCCTCCCCATGAATCATCCCAAAATAGAGCATTCCTTCCCTCCTTTATGTTCCATGTGGTGAGGTCTAATATTATTTTGCTAGAGTTAAATATGAAGTTCCATATCCAGGATCCTCTTGGATATTCTGCAACTCTCAAGGCCTCCTCTCCATTGAGGTTGGCAAGGTATTTCCCTCTTAAGATTCTAACCCATTTGAGATGTGGTTCATGATGAATTTTCTAAAAAAGTTTTGCCCCTAAAGCTTGGTCTTGATGAAGCTGATTTTTGATACCTATTCCTCCATATTCCAAAAATTTGCAAATTTTGTCCCAAGCTTTTAACACAAATTTCTTCTTGGTGTTTGTTCCTTGCCAAAAGAATTTCCTCATTTTCTTTACCATATCCATATAACTACCCGTTGGTAATGAGATGCATGACATCAAGTATATTGAGATTGCTACCAATGTGGCTTTTAGCATAATTATTCTACCTACCCAGGATAACCATTTAGATTTCCAAGAGTCCATCCTCCTGCCCATTTTTTCTCCAATAGATTTCCATGCTTGTGTAGATCTTGATGTCTTGTCAACCGGAACTCCTAAGTAAGTGCATGGTAGCTTACCTTCCTTGAATCCAAAAGTGTACAATATTCGTTGTTGTATCCTTTGTTTGACAAAGAAGAAGAAAATTTGTGACCTCTGTGTTCACCTCTTGACCCGAGGCTTTTGAATAGTTTGATAGTAGTTTCTTCAACTGCTTTGCTTCTTCTATAGTCCCTTTCCCAAACAACATTGTATCATCTGCAAATTGTTGGTGTGTTAGTGGTCTCACTGAGGATGTGACTTCCACTCCTTTTAACATGCCTTGATTCTGGAGACTACTCAACCTCCTACTGAGAGCCTCTGCCATTTTGATGAAAAGGAAGGGGGAATTTGGTCACCTTGTCTAATTCCTCTAGAGCTTTCAAAGTAGCCATGGGGTGAGCCATTGATCAAAATTGAAAACATTGGTGTTGATATGTGTTAAATTTATTAGGATTGGTGCAAATGTATTAACATTGCCTCTTCGTTATATGTTTTCCAAGAGCAATGATCTCTCTTTTATATTGAGAAAGAGGCTAGGAGAGACATGTCCCTTCATGGGACATGTCTATTCATTATAATGTTTCATTAATCAATCATATATATAAGTATAAGTTTGCATAATTAATAATAATATATATAATATAACATATATATATATATACCAATACAATATATTCTTATTAATCAATATCTAAACTTATTAAATGTATTCTAAACGATTATACGACTGAACCTACAAACATTAACACTCCCTCTTAGCTAGGGAGGATGATCAAACAGAATGTGTAGGTGTCTTCCTTGTCAACACTTATGATCCTCACCATAGCTACACAAAACTGCTATAATCATTAGCACTCCCTCTTAGCTAGGGAGGATAAATATATTACATCAATGTAATATGTGAGTATAGATAATCATTTAAAATTTATATCATTTAACTGTTATCACGAGCAGTGGTCTTCAAGTATCAAATCCATGATACTCACCAAGTACTCAGAGCAATGGTCTCCAAATATCAACTCACAAGATATTCACCAAGTGCTCAAAAATGATTATCATGAGTAATAGTCTCAAAGTATCAAATCCATGATACTCACCAAGTACTCAAAGTAATATGTGAGTATAGATAATTATTTAAAATTTATATCATTTTACTAATATCATGAGCAATGGTCTTCAAGTATCAAATCCACGATACTCACCAAGTACTCAGAGCAATGGTCTCCAAATATCAACTCACGAGATATTCACCAAGTGCTCTAAAATGATTATCATGAGTAATGGTCTCCAAGTATCAAATCCATGATACTCACCAAGTACTTAGAGTAATGGTCTTCAAATACCAAGTCCATGATATTCGCCAAGTACTCAAGATGTCTTGTATGATATGTGCACTAGTATCACATATGTGATACTTACCATATAGACATGATATTATATAGACTGATCATGGCATGTCTACAGATATTATGTCACAGAATATCCACCATGAAGATCTATAAGTCATCTATGGTTTATTTAATGATATCAGCCTTATGATATCTACCATGATGTCTAAGAGATCCTAACCATCATGACATGTCCACAGATATCAAGTCACATGATATCCATCATGATGGAGATGTTGCAAAGTTGTCACCTCACAAGATCAATCAAATACAAGTGTTCATTGTTGAAAAGTTGTCACCTTTTTCCATTGTTCACAGGAGGGCCCATAAGTCATGGAGTCACACACATGAAATCCACCTTGACTCGTCTCAGAGGGTGGATCCATCATGGCTCATCCCAAAGGGTGGAAACAAGGGCTTTCACCTTAGACTTCTCTCTCAAAGAGAAGAATGCAATAACATACAAGATAATAGATCACAGATATTGAAACTCCTTTTCATCCAAGGCTTCATTCTCCAACATACCAAGCTTTATCTCGAAGGTACACAACCTTCCCTCTAGCAAGAAACTTGGTGAGAATGTCAGCCATATGTTTTGTAGTGATAATGTACCTTGAATAGCATACTTATGCACTATATCTCTTATATAGTTTGCATCACTCTAGGTGAACCCCAAGTTATGTAGGAGTTAGCATAAAGGCATTTCAGCCAGTACACATGAGACTCAATCTCATGATCATAGTCCTCTGGATGCTTCCTTTAACGTCTTGTAACAACCTCCTCATCTCCTTGTCCAAGGTTGTTTTTAGATGAACTATCATACTCCCTCTGAATCTAATATCAACCTTCTGCGAGCAAGTCGTGTCTTTGTTCTTTAGTCTGCATTAAGCTCTTTTCTTGAATGCTCAACCATCTATCTAGGAATATCATGACCTAGATATCTGCATAAAAACCTTCTACCTCACATACATGAAACTACATCATTTGAATCACAATTCTCTTTCCTTTTATAGTTTCCTGGTCACTAGGGAAACCATCTCAGTACGGCCTGCCCTTCTAAGCTCCAAGAGACTCTCATCATCTAGTACATGATCATGTTGAAATTTTGATCATAACATTATTCGTAGGAGTAGTTTCTCGTACACAAATGTACTTGTTTGATTCCATAGTAACATGATTGAATGTAATAAACTGTGCATTTATCCCCAGGCTGGGCAACACCAAACATTCATGATAATCTGGCTTCCATCTGAAGCTCCAAGTACATGCATCAACCTTTTGACCTTCTCATTCAAGGTTGCTTCTAATAGATAAAGTGCCAGGCTCCCTCTGAATCTGATAGCAATCCTCCTTTTCCTGCAAAAGCATCCCCGAAAAAAATAAGACAAATAGCTGTAATAGTACGTATTAAAATAAGAGAATAAGAGAGATTAGAAATACAATACTTAGAAATTGAACTCAAAAAAAAATACTGATCTCATGTAGTTAAAGAATATTCTTATTCAACTTCTCTCACTAACATATAGTGTGCTTATAAGTTCTCTACCTCGAGTCATGAGAAACACAAAGTCTTCGGCAAGAGCAAGCACTTTGCTTTGAATTCAGGCCCACTCTCCATGCTCGGCTTGTCAATTGTAATATAATGTTGCCACATAATCATCCTCGCTGTCAACGTAGGAGTCGACCATCACATTCTTGTCGCTGCCTTCTCATAATATCAATTCTATTATTACTGATTAAGTGTTTCACTATTTTGTCTTTACATGTGTCTTCCAACGCATCTTCATATCACTGGAATTAGTTATTCATATAATTATTGTCAGATGAGTCAATAATTATCATAGTAAGTCATTGTAGAACTTATCATCTCATTGCCACCACTTTCTAATTTCCGTATCTTTTAATTTCTGTTCTATAGTGTCAATTTCATGGGAAAGTGCAGAGGCTTCCTCTTCTCTCCGCTAATATATTCCTGATCAATGATTATCCAATAGATTGTAAATTTCCTCCTTTGGTCAATATTTTCTTGACCACTCCTTGTATGATCAATGCACACAGGTTTTGAGAGGAATTCCCAAGGATAACATATATTCACAGTGTTTCTTGTATGTCATTTGAACCATCTTTGAAAGCAATGTGGGAAGGTTAGGAGATGTTCTAATCGACGACTATATTATCATCATCTCAATAGAAATCATCTTCTGTCCAAACCTCGCTGATAAAAGATCCCATTACTCTGGCATTGAGTCACCCCATTTTCTTCCTCTAAGCATGACAAATCAAATGGATGTGAGGATGCAACTCGAACACCACAGGATCCAAAATTTCATCTTACCTAATTCATGAACACTATTTGTGTGATCAAACATATCCAAGTCCCATAGGGGCACAATCGGGAATTGTTATATTACTACATCGATTATATTGGATTATTCAAACACCATTCCATTGAGAACTTCACGTTCACTCGAGCATGAGTATATTCTTTACTAGCTACCTTTATCGACATATCCATAAGATGGTAGGAGTGTCAAATCCACCTGTTTATCATTCTGCAACACTTCGAGCATTTACATGTGATGTCTAACAATGTCGGGCCTCAAGACATATTAGGTCTTTTATTTCTCTCAATCTATTTGAAGCTTCGAGTAAGGTGGAACACCAATGATGAAAGTCCTTCACAAATCCAATTAATTATTGCCATCGGTGTTCTACTACTTATTCGTCACAATATTTTATTAACGAACAGCAATCATGATAGCATTGTGTCAGGTAGGGAGTTGCAGCAATAATGTGTATCGTACAAGATATTGTTATAGGGCTTCCTTTGTAAATTCCAGAGATCGATTGAAAATGTAATTACCCTATTATGATCGGATCTCCCTTCAAGTGGTTAGGCTTTTAAAAGAAGGAACCTTGCTCTTTTACAGATTTTGCATAGACCCATACACAATCGGTCATAACTTTTGAACTTGTCATTTTCTCTCAAAACACTCCAGTGAGATTCTTCTAAATTTGTTTATCACCAACATATTCAAAATTTTTGAAAAATCCAACGGTGCATTTGTGAGATATGGTCCTCGTACTGAGATTGTATTTTCTGAGACAGTCACACATTCACCATCAACAAACTACTCTCTTACATTTGCAACTTGGCTCTAATACAATGCTAAATTTATTAGGATCGTTGCAAATGTATTAACATTGCCTCTTCGTTATATGTTTTCCAAGAGCAATGATCTCTCTTTTATATTGAGAAAGAGGCTAGGAGAGACATGTCCCTTCATGAAGGAACTTCCCCTTCCGTACATTCAAGTATGTTGTGATTTTTGTTTGGTCAGATTCTTCTCCCACTTTTGATCTAAGGGTAGAGGATGATTTGCAGTCTTTCTTTAATTCCACAATCTGGAGAGGTTTTGTTTGGTTTAAGTCTTTGTAAACCCAGATTGGTGTTAAGATCCTGGTTGAAGATGGGAGGGAGTGGTGCTTTGATCGGACTCATGTATCTTTGATTGTTTGAATCTAGGTCCAGAGATTCTAAAAATAATGTATTCTCTAGATCCTCCGGCCTTTCTTTATCCTCTTAAAAAATGAGTCTAGTAATCTTTCTACAAAGGCCGAGGGGGGGATTTCCTAATTGAATCTTCTTGAGGTGGATTGGTATGTTGGAACAGACCAGATAGGTCATAGACTGCTTGGAGCTGAGAAGGAAAGGATTGATTTTGTCCATTCGCTCCTGAATCTATCAGTCGATTAGTCTCCTTTCCTCCCCCCTAGAGCTTCTTATTTCTTGAGCGATTTTTTAGAGGAATTATGACTCCTTCAATTTTATCCTCTGGAGAATTTTTGAGGTTGTTAATTTGGCATGGGTAGGAACTACCATCTTTATTTTTCCCCAGAAGCCTAGCGGATTTCCTACACCTGCTACTTGCCTCGTATGAATGTTGTGGGTTCTGATTATCCCCTCCATATTTATTTGAGGTTCCCCCAATATTCTTGTGGGAGAGTGAGAAAGAGTTGTTATTTGGCGTAACCTCTCCCGTGGGCTTCTTTTCACCATGCCTGTCTTTGACTATCCTTAGCATATCACTCAATTTTGTTTGAAGAATATCATCTTTTTCCTGTGAACTTGCGGTCTTTTGTTCACGTGTTCTGATTCATTTGAGCCCTCCTATGATATGGATTCCTGAAGTGGCTTAAAAATTTCAGGACCCTCATTGTTGGGAAGGTTGATCCTATCTCCTATCACCTTCTTGAGGTTACAATTGTTTGTACTAACTATGTTGCCATTATCACTTCCTAAAGCTTGATATTCACAACATCCCGATTGATATGGCCATGTGAAATCTTCTGCTAGAACTTGGTCTTCAATTTCTGATATCAGTTTTATTTTGACTTCATACACCCATCTCATCAAGAGTACTTCCAATTGTCTTTGGTTGAATTTGGGAATATGGGTTTGTGGCCATGTGTTCGCCTCATTGAGAATATTTTGAATAGGTCCATTCAGGAATTTGGATACACTTTTTGAGTTATCACCTCCAAACCAATCCACTCTACTTGGTATAAACCAAATATTGTGTTTTCCTCTCTTAACAATCCTGGATATTGTTGATGTGTTTCCTACCTTCACCAGAGACATAATTTGACTTGGCAAGACTGGTTGTTCCGTTGTGACCCTACCCCCGAAATCTCTTTGGACTTCCCAGCAATGGTTCTCAGTTTGGTTATTCTTCAAATTGCTATGATAAGTAATAGACAGCGTTTTCTTTTCCTCCCAATAATAATTTGTCAATTTCCAGTAAAGAATCCAAAGTATAAATGTAACTTCCTGTACAAAATTATCTTCCTTAATTAATTCCCAATCCACATTTGTTTGTATTTTTGTTTCTATCTCTGGGAAGAGAAAGAGCAGGGAAGGCAGCATATCGGGTCTCAACAAGTTTTTTTTCCATTCTAGCCCAATTCAAGCAAACTAAATCCTCATCTGGATCTGAGCACTCCTTGTTACACCTGTTTAGCTTTGATTGATCTACCATGCTAGATTCAGAATTCATTAGTGGATGGTCGTAGCTGATCTCTTGGACCCAAATTCCAAACTTGGAGATGATTTTGATTGTTTTAGCAAATTCCTTTTCTGTGTTCATGAGGAGGCAGATCCTAGTGTTTGCATCTTTGTCAATACAAACGTGTTTGAGATAAATCCCCAATTTGTTCCCAAGAAACTCTAGAATGTTAGCCTCCCTGTATTCTATGGGTAGGTTGAATAAAGAAATCCACATTGGAATAAATCTGATTGAACAAGTTTTACTATCAAAGTTAGGACTCCAATATTGCATATGTAGCCCTTTATTTTTATAGAACCAGCCTTTTTGCTTAAAGACTGTATCTCTACTTGCCTTGGTTAGAAATGTTACTATGAAAAAACCCAGATCTAGGTCTAAGGATTCAATAGAAGAAATTTCTTTCCAGTTTTCAAAAGCCCATTTATTAAAGTCTATGAATGACAGGTTAGAGTCCCAAAACTTACAGATTATAGCTTGACGTTGGAGACATCCACATCTTTCTTGTAAGGATTCCTCTAAAAATGTGATGGACAGTTTGGACTGATTTTTCCTTGTGGTTGAGTGGGAACTGTGGGTGTTATGGCTCGAGTATTCGGTTGAATCCACTCTGGATCTTGGGTCCTTTTCTGTCATTGGAGTCGATCTCGAGTTATTGGTTGTGTTGTGCTCTGGTAGCTGAATTTAAAATTTCCTCCTCCATTGTTTGTGAACAACATTCTATTATCCCCACTTAGAATTCTTTGCCTTTGCTTGTGTATGTCCCAGTGCATTTGCGACCAGACCTTTTTCGGAAGACGGTTGAACGATCTCCCCGCCTTTGTAGTTGGGAAAATAGGAATGAAGTTGGGATTTCCGCTCTTGTACAGTCTAGAGTTGTATTCTTTTTGTATTCCTTGCTTCCAGTGACCCCATCTTACATTCGGACTATAAAATGGTAAACGAGAGTTCCTGTTTGAAGATTGAGGCTGAAACTTCTTCCTGTCCAGAGCACCCCCGTGATCACCATCCAACTTGTTCCATACATTCCTAGAATAGCTTCGTTTAGTGGTAACAGGTGGATGTGTGTTTCTACTCAGATTGGTGACCCCCGACTAGTCATTCTGAAGGATATTAGCATTTCTATGAGTGTTTGAGAAACCTCCCTACAAGTTTGAAAAACCATGACTCCTGCGCTCGAACTCTCTCACCATTTCACTTAAACTCACAAATAATGATATTACTGTTAATTTCAAATATGGTAGCTGATTCCTTCATGCAGCAGTGATTCTGGCAAAATTGTGGCCTATTTTAACAATAATGGCCATTGTTTCGAAGTTCAAAGCTCCCATAAATCGGATTCCACAATTCGAAGTCGAGGTCTCCAAACTGCCGAAATCCAAATCTCCGAGCCGTCGGGGTCCGAAACTCCATTGCATCGGGGTCTGAAACACCAAAGCGTCAGAGTCCTAAACTTTGATGTGTCAGGATCCAGACATCCGATGTGTCGGAGATAGAAAAAGAATACTGACGTATCAAAATCCAAAACACCAGGAATTCGAGAGGTAACGAAGTCCGAAACTCCGAAGTAGATGAGTCCAAAACGTCGAAACTATTGGAGTTTGAAAATTCGGATCCCCTCCTCCTTGCCTCCTCTTCAACCACCTTCGTCTCCTAGCCTTCGTCCTTGACTACACACCACCATCGCCTTTGCAGCCATGTCACTGAATCCTACTTAATCACAACATCTCTGGAGCCCCCATCTCTCTGCAGCTCGCTACAACTCATTTCTAAAATCCTTGTTCACAGCAAGGGAAAAGAAAAAAAAACCCTAATTGTCTCAATCTAAAGCTACATTAATATTGGCACCCCAAATGAAGTTGATCACTGTTAAAGGGACTCGATGAGAGTCATTGCTGCCAGCAGCGGACTTAGCAGATTGGGTTGCAATGTGATTAGTATTGCAGATGGTGGGCGCAGAAATACCCCTCTATGAAGCTCCAGCAATAGCAGATAACCTAAACCCTTTTGTAGGCTTCACATTTTCACCATGACTCTACAGATTTTGCTGTCCTATTAATTTCTGGGGCTGCCAATAATCAACTTGGGCTACCTCCAGGCAGCATATACAGGTGTATCATGATGTGGCAGGCATTTTACAAAACGGCACCGGTGGAGTAAATCCCACAGACCCAAGATCAAGCTCTTTCTTTGGGCTTCAAATCCCCTCCTCCTTGCCTCCTCTGCAGCTCCATGCACCATGCTTTGTTATTAACCACCAATACTTTTATTAAACCGCTGCCAGAATAAGTAAACTAAACTTCACTCAACAAATGAGAATCAACTTACAAATTTATGAGCAATGAACATTCACCAGAAATCTTTTATTTACACATTTCTAGGTCCTTTCACCAAACTTTTGTGCTTTACCAATGTTTCAATGGCCAACGTACAAATAACGGCAGCAAGTTATATCACACCAATACACCAGCAATGAACAATAAAATCCCTAGCAAATTCCAGACCTTGCTTCACCTATGCACTCGTTTATTTTCATACACATTTGAAAATCTACAGCAATCTACATGCTGAAATAAATAAAATCTTTAAATACTTTGCTATACATGTTCTGATGTCACCAATGATGATGATGCTCTTTATCAAGACCCATATAAGGCTGATTACTGATTTTGTTATCCAAACATTGAATAATGAATATCTATCACGACATTGAGTTTGATAAATTGTCTTCAAAGAAATTTATTTTTATTTTTTTCCATAAAAGGTGCAAGCACCTGAAAATTTATTAATTATAATAAAAGGATCACATAGGATAGGTCCATAAAAAGCAAAATAGGACCAGAAACAACAGAGACCCAAAGCAATGAAGCAGTCTAGAACAACTAGCAACAAAAAAGAAATTCAGGTCTTATATATATTAACATATATGATCATATTTTATTATAACCAAATTGGACCAGCAAGAGCTACACAAGAGGAGCAATCACATTGATATCAGTAATCAGAAAATCAGGCTGGTTAGCATTTTCCCCTTCACTTGCATGAGGCAATTCCAGATCAAGAGGAAGCAAAAGGTGTGGATCATGGCTTGTAACTTCTTGCACTGCTTCCTCCACTTCTATGAAGTCAATCTTAAACACTTTAGCCAACAAATCCAAAGTCAAAGCCACCTTGAATTGGAATTTCCCAATTTTGCACAAGGAAGTTAAAAAGTGTATTCATTTGCATCTCCGTAGCAATAGAGATGATGAACAAAAAACAAGACAAAGCTTTCAAGAGACATCCCCCAATGTATATAGTGTCACTTAGGACACGATAAAACAATAGAAAAGTCCTGCCCAATGCAGATGACACTTGTGATGAGGGAAATAAAAGGAGAATATATGAAGGGATGTCTCTATACAACAGATCATTCACACAATTAGGCAGCTAAAGAAATGTTATTACATAGATATTCGCTCAAGATTTATAATTTCCAGAGGTTCAGAAAATTATGAATATTTTCCATAGCATTTTGTCATCTTGATGGGTTGATTGAAGGCCAGATTAGCAAGAACATTTGCCAGCTTATTGTCTTCCCTATAACAATTTTTACATTGATAATGGGCATATCAATCAAGCAAATTCTGGACTTGTTGCAAGATATTATCAATTTCCCGTTTGCAAGAGCCTTTATGCATGATGGCATTAATCATATTCATCAGTCCCATTCAATCAAGAGACATTTGAAATTCCTCTATCTTGCCAACCTTGGGCCCTTGAGAAGAGCCTAAGCTTTTGTTCCATTATTTGATCCATTAGGAAACATAGCCATTAATAATGACCCTCTACTCTCTCTTATGGCGTACCATGCTCGCGAGATGCCCAAATTCCTCTAGAAGCCCTATCAAAGCTTAGTTTGACCATTGAGCTATCAAGGAGTCCATTTGATTATAGCACTTGGAGGAGGTTTAAACAGAGGCCAAACTTTGAGAAGCTGAAAATCCAAGGAAGAAAAACTAGCATTAGGAAAAGAAAAAAGATAACTTGAGACATTGTATTCTTAGAAATGGCGTTTTCAATTTTATAAAGTTCTTCATGCTTTATGATTCACAAACCTATTTCTGAAGATCTTGTTGCTCCTTTCCAACCATAAATTCCAAATCAAGATAGGCAAGGATATTCACGAAATACAAGAGAAAATGGAATCTACATATACAAAGATGGCCAACCCAAGAAGGAAGTCAACGGAGAAAAGATTGCGCCATATCAGCTTCATGAATAACCACTTCCAACATCTACTGGGAAAAAACTACTTCCTTTTGAGTTGTTTGTATCCTCTATAAGTAGCCCATGCAAAACACAATTGAAAGGGTCTGTAACACCCACTTTAGATAATTTTGAACTAGTAATAATCTTATTTTTCAAAGTAATACAAGCACAAGCAACAGCTTTGGGAAAACAAGCTTTGTCCCAATAAAATTTTGGGGGCCATTCTTCTCTAGGAGAATGAGAAATTAGAGCTAAATAACCTTGTTTAACGGAATATTGACCAGATTTAGAAGGAATCCAAGAGAGTTGATCAAGATTTGATGAATAAAGATGATTCTATTTTCCAAGATATTTTGAAGATGCCCTTACTCCTAGAGAATGTGACAAGCGTGGATGTCCCTCCATTGAACCTTAGAAAGGATAGCTTCATGATTAACCAGAAAATAGTCTCTAACCTTACTACCCAAGAGTTGAGTTAAAATGTTCCTTGTTTCTAAACGACCATCAATTGAACTCAATCAAAAGTAGCCATTCCACAAATCTTCCCAAATTAGAGATTTCACCCCACTGTAGATCACCCACGACAGATGTGGCAAAATAAACTTTCTACATTGAATAATGAAATTCCACATCTTAGATCCACTCAAGGGGTTAGAAATAGTAAAAATTATCTCTAGATCAAAACCATCAAGATATTTTGCTTGCATGATTTTACTCCATTTTGCATCAGGTTTTACAAAAATGCTCCAAGCTAATTTAACACCCAGTGCCAAATTATGAGCCTCTAAATTTTGAATACCTGTACCCTCCATCCTTTTAGACCTGCAACAAAAAGAAATTCCCTCCTCTCATAATTCGATGTTGCCACTCCATTAACAACGCGTGACATATTTTTCTAATTCCGTCACAATGCCTTTGGGCATTTGTAACACAAACATCATGTAGACTGGAATAGCTGATAACACTAATTTTATCATTCTAATTCTCCCAGCCAACATTAGCCACTTACTTTTCCAAGTGTTCATTTTGTTTTGAATGTAAGCAAGAATCATATTCCAAATAATGTTCTTGTGAATCCCTGACAATAAAGGAATACAAAAATATTGGCTAGGTGGTTATCAAAGGTGAAACCCACGAGGGACAAAATCATGTTTTGCACATAGAGAGAGTTATTCAAAAAGATAATTTTAGATTTTATAGGAACTACCTTTTGGCTCGAGGACTTTACTATAAGAAGATATAAGACTTTTGATATTCTTTGCCTCCATAGACATGACCTTACCAAAAAGTAAAGTGTCATCTACAAACAAAGCATGAGTGATACAAGGAGATCTAAGAATGCTAATTCCTTTGGATTCATTACCTCGATTTGACTCAGAATTGATATGCTTAAAGCATTAGCCATCAAAATGAAAAGAAATGGAGACAAAGGATCTCCCTATCTAATACCCTGTGTCAAGTTGAAATAACCATTTGGAAAACCATTAAGGGGGACAACAAAAACTAACACTTGAGATGCAAGAAAAAATCCACTTGCATTAGTGAGACGAAAAGCCAATTTTTGTAAGAACCTAAAGAAGGAAGATGACCCAGTTAACTTTGTGATGAGCCTTTAGCATATACAAGTATATCATCATAGCTAAAAGCTTGTTTGTCTTGAATGGTATATACTATATCCAATGTTCCGGGACTCGGCGAGTCCTGGCGAGTCCAGGTGAGTCCCGAGCCGAGCCAGGCTCGCCGAGGCCCGATGACCCGGCTCAAGGACTCAGTCGAGTCCTGGGCGAGTCTGCAGGACTCGCCCAGTCCTTGGACTCGCCGAGTCCCGTGGCCTAGACTCGATGCGTCCAGCCACAAAAAAAAACGTAAAAACATAAAACATTAATACTTTTTAATGATTTCTTTTTGCTTATATGACTTCTATTTGACCTAAAAAGGTCATTCTATCATTTTGAAAGGCTTAGAAGAGAGGAAAAAGGCTTGAGAGAAGAATATAGGGGTTTTAGACAAAAAATCAGCAAATCGATTAGCTCTCATACGTTGATTGCTGATTGCTTGTGACAGTATAAACATAGTATAACATTTAGATTATTTATACAAGTATAACATTTAATTTCTTATACTTTAAGTTATACTTGTATAAAGAAATTAGGTACCTTTCAGGATGATTGAGATAGGTTTCAGCTTCATAGGACTTAAGATGCAACTTCTAATTTTTGAGATTTCAAAAAAGAATTCAGACTTAGTTAAATTTCAGCCATATGGAATTTTGTATAAACTACTTCATAGGCCTATACATGCAGCTGTCATTGATCGACGATGGCACACTCTACTTCATAGGCCTATAGTGGAACACTGAGATTGATGATCCTGTCTTCAGTGATGAAGACTTGGACTGGGTTGATGAGGTGGATCGAGAGGTAGAGGCAATAGCAATGGCACAAGAGGAGGCTAGAGCGCGAGGAGACCTAGTGGAGGACCCTGAGGCTGACACTGACAGTGATGGATCTGAGGATGATGATGATTATGAGGAGGGTGAGCCTCAGACACAAGGACAGAAGATGGCAGCTGAATCTTCCATGACCTGTCTTCGGCGTATACGCAGGAAGACATAGGGCCTTTTATTTTCATATATGTTTTGAACTTTTGATTCCATAGATTTCATATTCCATGATATTGTGAACTTTTGAGTCTTTGACAGTGACACTATTTATAATATTATATTTCAGATTTGTAATGGTGTTATTTATTAACTAGTTTAAGTTGTTTAACAGTTAACTTATTTCCTTCAGTAATTCGTTTCGCATGTATACTTATGTGATCGATGTAAACTTGTCTATGTATGCAAAGTAGCTTCTATTTATGTCAATTATTGTGTCTTTGATGTTAATTGATTGAATGATGCATGAAAAAAGATTTAAATCCTTAAAAATCTTTGAATTTCTTGGGTTTTTCAATTTGTCGAGTCCTTGCCGAGTCTGAGCCCGAATCCAGCTTGCCGAGTCTGAGGCGAGTCCGAGTCTTGTAACACTACTATATACTATAAAGCAGTTCATGAGCTACCAAAGTAGCCTCAACAGTATCATTACCTAAAACAAAACCCCCTTGTTCTTCTAACATAAAAAATGGGATAACAGTGCCAAGTTTAATAGTGATAGCCTTATAAAAAATCTTACAAATGGTATTACACAAGGAGATAGGATGATATTTAGCAAAAGTTGAACAGAGGTTTTTTGGAATTAAAGCAATAAGAGTAACATTTTTTTCTTTAACAAGGTTATATTCCTTCCTGCCTCTTCAACTGTTAGCCAAATATCCCTACCTAAGAAATCCCAACACTTTTGGAAAAAAAGAGCAGTGAACACATCAAGCCCCAGAGCTATATCTGGAAGTAGAGAGAAGACCATAGTCTAATCTCGTCCAAGGTGAAAGCAGCTGAAGAAGACTCATCACATGCATATTGCGATTTTGTTAGCAAACTTTTAAAGTAATGAATTGCCTCTTTCTGAATCTCATTTTCAGAGCAGAGAAACACACCTTCTGTAGTCTTAATACAATAAACAGCATTTAGTTGTTTCTTGATTTTGGTAGAAGCATGAAAGAAAGTTGTATTAATGTCCCCATCTTTTAACGATAGCTCTCTAGATTTTTTTCTCCAATTAAACTCTTCTCTAGCAAGAATTTCTTCTAGTTCTTTCAAAATTTTCTCCAGTTTAAAACTAGAAGAATCCATACCATGTGAAATAATGAAATCATCTAGCTACTCTAACTGATTCTAAATTCTAAACTTCTCTTGGAAAACGTTTTTGAAGTGAAGCTCATTTCGGCTCTTAATTTGTATCTTAACGTATTTAATTTCTTACACAACTAATCCATTCTTGAACCAGCTACAAAAGGACCATTTTTCCACCAAATTTTCAACTAAGGGATATTACCTAAGTTACCATATTCGCTCTACCAAGTGTAAATTCACCATTTGGTTCACTCCACATTCGAATTCAAACTTTCTGTGTAATTTGTAGAAAATTCAAAAAAACGAACCCTGGACGAATTTTGGTCCAATTTTAATGAATTTTGAAAAACCCGCACAAGCCCAAATTGAATTTGGGCAAATTTCACCGAATTTAGAGCAAATTTGTATGAAAGTTCGACTTTGTTGACTTTCAACGGTTCATTTTAAATAGTTTTTAAATTGTTTTTCTCTTGTTTAACCCTAAAATCGTGGCATTTTTACATACGCATTTTTTAACTCCATTATGTGCCGCGTTTTTGGTAGCAGCTCCATCTTTCCTCAGTGTTTTTGGTGGCGGACATTTATGGTCTTCTCTCAGCTCGTCTTCCTCAACGTTTTTGCAGATTGAAAGTTGAAACTTGAGGTCACTGCTTGTTGGTTGAGGTCGCTGCTGCAGGTTGAGGTAAGTAACATTTGTGTGATGCCCATAGTTTGTAATTATTTTGGGTGCAATGTTGTTTTATTATTCCCTGACTTGTAGAGTGATCACAATAAATAATCCTCCATAGTCAGAATTTTACTTGTTAAAAAAGTAGAATTGAAACTACTCACCGCAAGCTCTTCCCATAAGCTTTTTGGTTTTGCTTGTGAATCTTATTTAATATTTTTTTGCTTTGTTTGTTGTTTAATATTAGCCTTAAATTCTTATTTAATTCAAATTCAGAGAGGTAACTGTTTTATATTAATATTGTTTTGCTTTGTTTGTTGTTTTAGATTCATCATTCATACTCAAAGAATGGCTGCAAGTGCTTCTAGCACCGAAAACTCCCACTTCAAAATAGATAGACACTCTCCACTATGGAAATATGTGGAAATGGTTAAACCAATGCCAGGTGTCGGAGGTTATCTATGGATTTGCAGCCATTGCAAAGAGGCATCTAGTAGCTCTTACAGTAGAGTGACTCAACAGGGCGTTAAATTTTGTATAGGGAGACCAAGAGTTAAATGGGGTACTACCTAAAACTTTACTTCCAAACCACATTGTGAACAAATATATTCAAGAGCAAAAACAAGCAGACGAAGCAGCTGGGAGGGCAAGTTCTCACCCTTTGCAAAATGCTAGGAAAAAAACAAAAACATCATCTATGTCTTCAACTTCCACTCACAATGAACCACTCGTAGAGGGCCATCCATTCTTGCGTGCTCCTCAAGAACTAATTGCAAAGAAGAGAGCAATGGGGCCCTTGGAAACATCATTTCAAAATGAAGCTAGAGACATTGTTGAGGAAGCCATAGCGAGATGCGTCTATGCATGTGGATTGGCGTTTAATGTTGTTCGCTAACTGTATTGGCAAAAAAAGGTGAGATCAATTAATGAGGCTCCAAAGGGGTTCAAGGGGTTCAAGGGCCCAAATAATGAGAAGGTGTGCACCACTTTATAGGACAAAGAGGTGATCAATGTAGAGGCTTCCATGCAGCCCATCAAGGATTCATGGATTGAAACAGGTGACCATAATATCTGATGGATGGAAAGATGCGAGAAATTGTCCTTTGGTCAATGTTATTGCAGTGTCCACAAGAGGTGCAATGTTTCTTAAAGTTGTGGATTGTGAAGGAGAGGTGAAGGACGGTCCTTTCATTGCAAACATTCTCATCCAAGCCATTGAGCAAGTTGGCCCTCAAAATGTTGTTGAGGTAATAACCGACAATGCCAAGAATTGTAGGGTTGCCGGCTTATTGGTTGAGGAGCGCTTCAAACACATCTTTTGGACACCTTGTGTTGTGCACTCGCTCAACCTAATGCTGCAAAAAATTGGCACTAAGATTGAGTGGATTAAAAAAACGTAAGAAGAGGCACAGGAGATCCAAATGTTTGTCACGAACCACCAGATGACGCAAGCCATATTTAGACAATTCTCGAAATTGGAGCTCTTGAAGGTAAGTTCAATTGTTTAAAATTTAAACATGTTTTAGAATTCTAGTCACTTTAGTTTAGTAAACTTTCTATGTTTTTAAATTTTAATTTTAATCTTGAACTTAATTTATTATTGTTTTGATCTTAAAATAGGTTGTCGAGATCCACTTTGCCTCCAACACTATTGTTTTGAGACACCTTGTCAAGGTTAAAGAGGCATTGTCTAGAATGGTAATCAATGCTAATTGGAGCATATGGAGGCAATCTAATAGTGCCAAGGCAGCTGCCATTAAGGCTTTGATACTAGATGACTCTTGGTGGGATCGTGCTGAGTACCTTCTGAAGTTCAGCGAGCCTATATTGAGCATGATCCGATACACTGACATGGATAGGCCTTGCTTGGGTGAGGTATATGATGGCATTGACTCCATGATTGAGGATATTAGAAATATCATAAATGAGAAAGAGGAAGATCCTGATGAAAAATTCTTCAAGGAGCTACATGTAATCATGGTAGAGAGGTGGAACAAAATGACTACCCCTTTGCGTCTACTTGCCTTTGCATTGAGCCCCAAATTCTATAGCCAATCGATCCTCAGTGAGAGTACCACTAGAGTTGCCCCATACAGAGATCCTGAAGTTGCTCAAGGGTACAAGGCAGCCCTTCGAAGACTCTTTCCCGAGCACCTACGAGCTACAGTGAGGTCTAAATTCATGAGTTCGCAAGCACCGATGATTGTGGTCTTGAAGCTCTTGCAAACAAGAAAAATGTTGATCCTCACAAATGGTGGTACTTCCATGGACAAATGTACCAGCTCCTGCAACCCATTGCCATCAAAATTTTATCACAAGTTCTTTACTCTTAAGATTCTAATTTCTAAATTCTTGTTGATAAATATTGAATTTATATTTTAAAAATTTATATTCAAAACTCTTAACTCTCTAATTTCAAAATTGTAAATCTTGATAGGTTGCTAGTTCATCATCATCTGAGAGGAACTGGAGCACATACTCCTTCATCCACTCAATAAAACACAACCGACTAAACTCCAAGAAGGCAGATAACTTGGTCTTTGTGCATTCAGACTTGAGGCTCACAACACACAAAGACAATACTTACAAAAAAGGGGAGGCACAGCATTGGGATGTTGAACCACAGTCTGCAAAGTTGGAAGCCCACTTTGATGCACTTGCAATTGATGATGGTGATCGCGAGCTACTTAGTCATTTTGTTCCACCTCTCTCATCATGGTAGAGAGGTGGAACAAAATGACTACCCCTTTGCATCTACTTGCCTTTGCATTGAGCCCTAGATTCTATAGCCAATCGATCCTCAGTGAGAGTACCACTAGAGTTGCCCCATACAAAGATCCTGAAGTTGCTCAAGGGTACAAGGCAGCCCTTCGAAGACTCTTTCCCAAGCACCTACGAGTTACAGTAAGGTCTAAATTCATGAGTTTCGTGAGCACCGATGATTGTGGTCTTGAAGCTCTTGCAGACAAGAAAAATGCTGATGCTCACAAATGGTGGTACTTCCATGGACAAATGTACCAGCTCCTGCAACCCATTGCCATCAAAATTTTATCACAAGTTCTTTACTCCTAAGATTCTAATTTCTAAATTCTTGTTGATAAATATTGAATTTATATTTTAAAAATTTATATTCAAAACTCTTACTCTCTAATTTCAAAATTGTAAATCTTGATAGGTTGTTAGTTCATCATTATCTGAGAGGAACTGGAGCACATACTCCTTCATCCACTCAATAAAACACAACCGACTAAACTCCAAGAAGGCAGATAACTTGGTCTTTGTGCATTCAAACTTGAGGCTCACAACACACAAAGACAATACTTACAAAAAAGAGGAGGCACGGCATTGGGATGTTGAACCACAGTCTACGGAGTTGGAAGCCCACTTTGATGCACTTGCAATTGATGATGGTGATCGTGAGCTACTTAGTGATGTTGAGGCTGATCCTGAGGCTGGGCCTAAGGCTGCTAGTACTGATGCTAGTGGCACTGTTTCCGATTTAATCTGCAACAGCATAATGATGATGATTTGTTTGATGATTTTTTATGACATTTTGATCATTGATGACTGATAGTGATTATTAATGTTGGCATTATTGTTTTTGAACTGAAACATTGATATGGTGGTGTATTTTGGCATTTTGTTATGTCATTTGAACTAAAACGACAATATATGTTGTGGTGTATTTTGCTATGTTGCTTTATTATTAGCATAGTAATGTATGAACTTATTTACAGCTGCATATATATATATATATATATATATATATATATATATATATATATATATATATATATATATAGTACGGATGAACCCAAAACGAATCGAACCCAGCCAAAAAAAATTGGACGAATTTTGAACCCAAATCTCGAACCCGCATCTGAACCAGCAACTTAGGATATTATAGATCCTTAAATCAGATAGCTTCAAATCTGATTTAAATAAGGACATTGGCTTTTCATTGAGAATATAAAATTCAATAGGAAAGTGGTTGGATCAAAGAAAAAAAATTGATCTTTAAGGTTGTTTTTGTTTATTATATGCATGTTCTGTGCTATATTCCTATTTTAAGATTGCAAGTATGTCTATATAATTATGTTTTTTTTTGTCAAGACCTACCCAATATGAACCTGATCCAATAAGACAGCCTATGAAGTCTTATCTTTCAAATTGAATACAAAAGCAATCTGCAATCAACATTCACAATCTCTCTTAGAGTTTCTTAGAGTTTGTGAAAAAAATCTTATCAAACAGGAAGGTATCATTGACATCCACTCTGATATCATCATATTGTTGCTTTGTGTTGTGCTATGCAAACCTTCATGTTATATGTGTAATGACTTATTCCTTGCTTTATGTTTTTCGACTCCATGTTTATTGTCTGGGTCAAGTTAATTCTTCGAAGAATGATTAAAAAATATCTAATGTGTGCAAGAGAAAGAGATCTAGCAACAAAACCATCTTGCCTATGTGAATTTTTGTTATTATTGCTTTGGTGGAAGCTTCTGGTTTACATTCACGACAAACTAGTTTATCCATATCTTAAGTATGATTGAAGAGATTTCTTCCCTTAGTGGCTTCGTGTTATGTTTTATTGTGGACTTATTATCAACAGTCACCATGCTTTAATTGGTTTGCTCATTTCAACAAGTTAACCGGTTATTGATATTTGTGGAGTGGAAGACCATCCTAGATGGAAAATTCTCATCTATAATCCACCACAATGGTCTATGTCAAAAAAATTGGTACATCCAACTCAAGGTCTCAAACAAGATGTGCTGATATATATATTTCTTACTGGGCTAGTGGCAAAATGAAGTCTGCATTGGCAAGATAAAATTGGCCAAATGGAGTTGTATGTCTTTCAATAGTGGAGAGCCCAAAGTTACATGGCATGATCTGATTGACTTTTGCCACTAAAATTAGATGGGATGAGGTTAATCTTGTTTGTAGATTTCCTAGTTACATGTCCTAATCTTATCAGATTTTGTATACCGGCAGATGGTCCCATCCAGCACTTTGGGCGTCTATAGATTTGTCACTACCATTAACTTAGAGGTAAATCAAGACTGCTAAATATGCTCAAAATTTAAGTTCGATTGGAGCCTATCAACTATTGGAAGTTAACAAAAATCTACATCCATGTGGCTTGATTTATTAATATTTGCAGTGTAACACTGGTGCTTGGGTACATCGGGACGCCGAGAGGAGTTTTCGGGACGGGGGGACAAAGGGCCTCAATTTTGGGATGGTGAGGGAACGGTGGGGGGACAGCGGCGGGGGGTGAGGGGGCAAGGAGGGTGTTGTATACTATACATATATAGAACTTGAAATGCTAGTTATGAAACGATGTTTCAGTATAACATACCAAATTGAAATACTTGAACATAGCAAAATTGCAACACGAACCAGAACCATTGAACATTCAACATAGTAACATAGTACATACCCAATAGTAACATTCAAAAATAAAAATTCAAATAGAAATTCAAGTACTCGTCCCGCCGACGGCGTGGTTGCGGAATGGAGGAGGTGGGGGTACTCGGGTACTCCAAGTACCCGGTGCGGGGATGTCTCAAGGACGAGTACTTCAAGGTTTTGGGAGGGGGGGTGCGAGTCTCCCCGGGTTTCACTGAATATTTGTCTATTAATAGATCATGCAACAACCATTGACTTAATGGGTAATCAATTTGAGCCATTGATTAACACCCAACTTTACAAATGTGGCACATTATGATAATGTTCTTCATGGAACAATAAATTCTTTGAGATGTGGCCATATGTCTAAATCCTAAGAACTTCAATACATTGGCAGATTAATTAATATCACATCTTTGGCATCCACTGATCTAACAAAGAAACTGATTCTCAAGACAAATCAATATGGACAATTAAAGAAATGTCAAACATTAATGAATCAAAAGAACTATAGTCAAGTGTTGAGCCTTCCAAGGTCAATAAATTTCTTTGAAGATATTCAATCGATTCTAGGCCATGAAGATGTTTCTTTTCAACCATTGATTTCAAAAGCCAATAAATCTAGATCATGGATCAAGGTATAGCATATAGAAAGGAGATAATCAAGTGTATTATGTGAGCAATGTGAAGCACATCAACTTGGTCTTCACATCTACAATCTCCAAAAGTGAACTTTAACTATTGATCAAGATCAATGTTTAACAAATGAAGGTAATATAATACAATGTCCCCCTTTTAGCAAGAGTGATTTGTGCATGATTATCCTAGTTTCCAAGCTCTTTTGAAGGCTACTTAGTGTGCTTAGGGTTTTTGGTCATGGCAATGAGCTCAATTAGCAATGTAGATCATCATGACATTTTGAAAGTGATTTTTTAACATTTTGCTTTCTCCAAGCTTCTTGGAGAAGCAATCTATTTTTAGTAAGTCCCCTGGTTGGCTCTAATCATTGTTCCATGTCTTTAATATCCTTATCAGCGTGATCAGAGTTTGATTTTGATGTTGTTTTTGTGCTTTTTGCAACTCAAGTAAAAACAATTAAATATTCACTTGTTTTTTATGTTAAATTATTGAAGTAAATCCTTTTAAAGAGGTGATTAT
Source organism: Chamaecyparis obtusa (assembly GCA_027943335.1). Classification (NCBI taxonomy): domain Eukaryota; kingdom Viridiplantae; phylum Streptophyta; class Pinopsida; order Cupressales; family Cupressaceae; genus Chamaecyparis; species Chamaecyparis obtusa. The sequence continues at coordinate 571,129 of BSBK01007531.1, forward strand.
ATGCCCCAAAAGTAGATGCATAGAAGAAATGAGGAGGCCATTACACATGAAAAATGTTATCAATTTTCTTAAAGGTAGTTTTTTGGGGAAAAGAATTATTACAAATTTAAGTTGGATATTCTCCCTCCAAAGATCTATATAAGGAAGAGATGGGAACTCATTTTGTCAATTTGGATATAGATTCATGAATGATATTGTTATGCTGATGGAATGAACTTGAATTCTTCCACATCTTTTAAGGACAAAAACCCCCTCAAAGTTACTAATTTTGGAGACAAAACCCCCTAACTGGTCTTAATAATTCCATCAAGGATTACAAATGTGCTACAATTTGGAGTTTCAACTTGAGTTATTGAGTTATATAAATTTTTGTAATATTTTGAGTGCAAATTTTGGTGTGGTTTCAATCAGTTTTCACTGTTGTTAGAGTTTGTTGTGATACATGGACAACAGAAGTAGATTTATTTCTATTGGGGTTGTACCTTTCCCATTCCAAGATGTACACCTTGCTGGTTATTTCATGCAGTAACTTATTATGAATTTGGCTTCTCTTACATGATTGTTTGGAATTGCCCCTTCTCCCTTTTATAAACCATTCAATATTGAAGAGAGTTGCTGCCCAATAAGAAAGTCATATCATTTGACTTGCTAGGTCATACACCATTTGCACAGACTTGGGAATATTGATTAAAGTGCCTAGTCTTTGAGGTAGATATCAGTCGGTGTTGGGTACTAACTTCAAATGGATTATGAATAATTATGTAATCAAGTAGATTAAGCCAATAATTACATAAACTTGAATTACCAATCAAGATCTTGTTATTTCAAACTGATGTTTAAAAATGGCTGCAATAACCTGCCAGCTAAGAAATTCAATCTGCCAATTATCAATAATATAATTATTAATGATATAATAATTATCACAACCTCTAGGTCGTCCTTTGGGAACCGACCATAGCTACAATAGCCTCAACACTCCCTCTTAGCTAGGGAGGAATCCTTCTTCATAACTTCTAGTTTGTCCTCCTGACGTTATCTTAAATGATTTACTTATGAGAATGATATATAAGTATATATTTAACTAAGTCATAATAAAATTAATTAATTAATTAATGTCTCAAATAATACTTCGTATTATTTGAGACATCATTGTGAATCGGATATGTAAGCCTCCTAAAGCTAACTTCAACACTCCCTCTTTAGCTAGGGAGGATTTCACATTAGGTTAGATCATAACCATAAACATCACAATGATTTTAAATATTTCCATATGATATGATCATTTTGGATATATCTACCATATGGCATGTCTTTAGATATCACCTTATGCGATATCCACCATAGGGGATTTAGAAAGTTACCTTTAGGGCTTTATTCGTGGATATCGCCGTATGCACTATCCACCTTAAAGGATTTATAATTTTTTACCTTTAGGGCGTAACTTGTATATTGTTGTATACGTTATCCACCTTAAAGGATTTACAAATATTACCTTTAGGGCATAACCTAGATATTGTCGTATGTGCTATCCACCTTAAAGAATTTACAAAAATTACCTTTAGGGCATAACCTGGATATCGTCGTATGCATTATCCACCTTAAAGGATTTACAAATATTACCTTTAGGGCATAACCTGGATATCGTCATATGTGTTATCCACCTTAAAGGATTTTAAGATATCCACCATTATGTCCTTGGATACCACCGTATGCGCTAGCCTCCATAATGGATTTATAATATGTAACATTATGGCATGTCCTCGAGTACCACTGTATGCACTACCCTCCATAATGGATTTGTAATATCTACCATTATGGCATGTCCTTGGATACCACCGTATGCACTAGCCTCCATAATGAATTTATAATATCTACCATTATGGCATGTCCTCGGGTACCACCGTATGCCCTACCCACCATAATGGATTTTAAAATATCTACATGTGTATTGAATATCCATTACTTTATGAGATATCAACCATCATTGTGAGATCGTTACCTCCCAATGAAGGAAGTAGTATACAAGTATCTTATCGTTATGAGATCGTCACCTCACAAAGATATTCATTTCATAGGCACAAGGAAAATCACTGCGGATTCTCTCACGTGGTGTTGTCATGGTGTCACAAACATGACATCCACCATGAACCATATCAAAGGGTGGAATAAGGGCTTTCACCTCAAACTTCTTTCTCACAGAGAAGAATGCATTACAAGGGATTCCACCTCAAACTTCTCACAGAGAAGAGCTCGTCAAGAAGATATCAACCTTTTGACCTCGTCGTTCAAAGTTTCTTCTAATGAACTTTCCAACTCCGTCTATCACGGAAGAATACCCTGCAAACATAGTCCCAATCATGAAAGATGTTTTGCTCCAAGAGACTCTTATCATCTTACATAATTCACATACTACTGAAGGTGCTAGATCCAAGACCACCTTGGACCTACTATCATAAGATCAATCCCTAGACTAGACAGTTATATTACCATCTTGAGATTAGAATAAAATCCCGTTGCGGTCTACTCCCTCTCACTGGGAGAGCCCACTTCTCTTGATAATCAGGGATGCTACCATCACCTGCATAAATTCCTCAGCAGCATTCCTAAAGCACCATTTCTTCTTTTCTTGCAAAAAAAATATATCTTGGGTTGAAGGGAAAAGAACAAGAGCATAATAAAGCAAATAACTAGGGATATAAAAGTACTAAAGAGATTATAACCAAAAAAACTTATCTCAAAATGTTCATTAACATCCTTCCTGATGCAATCTGCTTCTTTCTTTCTTCCCATTTATAACGTACTCCTAAAGCATTCCTCGTTCTTTAGAAGTCGAAAAGGGAGCACTCGTTTCCTAGCAGAGACACTCACGAGTTTGTGTGATCTACCTATGTACAATATATATGATATCATCGCTCCTTGCAATGATCTGATCCTGTTGATGGATACTAGGATTCGTTACCAACAATCTCTGATGCAAGTCATCAGTGGTTGCAATTTTCGAACATGTCCAAGTGACTTGATGTTGAGATCTCCAAACTGTTGTAATTGTTAGCCCCTTGACAAAGCCGTAGGTGGTGTGATATGTGTGATACCCAATTATGATTCTGATATATAATTATTGATGTGCAAGTAATCATTATCCTATAAATGCAAAACTAATCATGAACAAAGGTTAGGAACCACTTCTTTGTTCATTGTGAAAGAATTTACTATGTCGTGAGTTTTCCGTAAAGAGTCAAGTCTGGAATATCGAATAGGAAGAAGTGGGCTTTCTGTAAGATATTTTAAGTATTCTGTGTGCCTCATTTTGTCAAGATTTTGATTAGGCATTACGTCATACAATCTTCATCTCATTTATTTTCGTTGTCATGTGTTGTTCACTAACTAATACGAAGATGCAATAACTTCCCTCTTTCGTATTCCTTCCCTTTCGAATTTCCTTCACTTGGTTCTCCATTTTGTAGGGAGTCACTATGCTGTAAGTTTTGAACTGGAATGGCCCAGTTTGTTCCCTACTCCCGCACAAAGCTTAGCAAAGGCTCCATGGTTTAAACCATAGACAAGATGACAATGATTAATTTTCAATAGTCACCATAGATGTTACAAGTTTAATTACTGTGGACCTTTAGCGATGATAAATTTTGTTTGGAAATAAAAATCAAATAACACAAACACATGTATGTCTTTAAAACTTCTAGCATCCCATCATCACCCTTAGGAAGTTTAAACTCAATATCTGCCATTGTGTTTGCAAGGAGATGTTTCTAAGCCTCAATACTAACTCCGTAATGTTGATATTTGTACCAAGATGGTATTGCAAAATCCTCGACTCCATCTTAAACAACTGATAGAAACCATGCAATGAACCTTGAATATCGCAGTGCTTGCACTATTGTTGATAGGAGCTGCTTCAGATGAGTCTATAATATGACGGCTCCCGCTTGAAATGACCACTGTTGGAATTTCTTTCCTTGATTTTTCTCAAGTCACTAATGTATCTGCACAATACGATAATCTTCCACTGCACATATTGGGATTTGGTCTTACACAGCACCATTAACAATTATCGTCTCGGCAACTTATAATCTTCGAATGAATCACGCATTAAATCACCATTTGAAGTTGCGTATGACCTCCGCACATAGGCTCTATTCCCAATCTCACCCAAATATCAAATCATGATAAAGCCCGTGAGCTTTCCTAACCAGGCATAATCTTTGAATTGGTAATAATCTTTTCTGCTATATTTCTCCCAATCATATAATTATGTGTCTTAATGGAGCTTCAATGACTATTGTCGTGTAGCTCTTCTTATTTGTACCATGGAGTTCCCTTTCGCCTCTGAGAACTAGAGGAATCTGTTGAGCCACTATGCGCTCAATACTCCTATCGGCAATCGTAGCCCAGGCAAGAAGAAGAATGAGCAAAATCAAGCATAGGGAAATTATAGCAAATACATAATAGATGGTGTTTCTCTCAGCACTTGGCTTAGGCCATATTCGAATGACATTGGGGAACTGACTGTTATCCTTAGATTTATCTTTCACGCTATAAAACTCAGATGTTACATGATGAAAGACAGTTATGACTAGAGCTACCCACCTGATCCAAGAATGTTTGAGGCCACGATCGGCCCATTGACGACATCACATATGTTGTAAATACACACGATATAGTTCGAATGTTATGGATCATCAAAAAATCCTTCCAACGGGCATACATGTCAACTTTAATACAAAGCCATTGTCTCATATGTGGGGAAGTAGCCATTGCTTGATTCTAAGTATTCAGCATGTTTAGCATTTGGATTTAAAAAAAAATCCAATGTGCTCTCCTTGTGAAAGCCTTGTGTGCATCTTTTGCAATGAGAAAAATAAATAAAAGCACAATAGCCACTATTAAGGCGGTCTTTAAATGTTCAATAGGAATTTGATCATTGTGTTCTGACTTCTTAAGTAACATTTTATATTACTATAGTGTCGTTGAAACATATAATAGATTATATATTATTATACCAATGATTGGAACTAAATATCCTATCACCACGCAAAGATCATTTACTATGTTCATGTCATCAAATAATTTAACTTTCGGCTTAAGCTATCTTTGGAATTATAAAACATCGACCAACAATTATGACTATCGTGGAGAGTATCGAGTTCGAAACTGTTCAGGATAAAATAATCTTCATTTAATTGCAAAATTGTCTTTGCAGAAAGACTGACTTCAAGAAATTTAGTAGGAGAACCCGCTCTAATACCATGTTAAATATTTCAAAGTGAATCTCTTATTACATTCAAATCATCTTTTGGAGGAAGACTTATTCTTCCTTAATATATGTGGGTGGTGCCCCCTCATCAAAGGACACCACTTTTTCAATATATATATTATTATTATATAATTATATATTATAATATAATAATTATTATATTATTATATAATATAATATAATTATTAATATAATAATTATATATTCAATTAATATAATATATAATATAATTATTGTGTTGACAATAATTATATTATCACAACCTCTAGGTCGTCTTGAAGGGGTTCGACCATAGCTACAATAACATCAACATAATCAATGTTTAATGGATGTTATTTCTTGTTGATTTTATGCCAGAAACTAAGTACACAACACAAAACAAAATAGATAACACAATACATCGAATTTACCCTAGGAAAACCCTCCAACTTGAGGGGAAAAACCCAACCATAAGAAAATAACACTTTATTGATGAAAAAAAGAAGTCTGATTTTACAATGTACACCAAAACTAACTCTACAAATGTAATGTGATAACAACTTAATCATAGACCATAACCGATATCAGAGACAATAAAAAAATATGGCATATATATTATCTCTGCAAATAGGAAAGAGTGTCGCCTTCATGCAAATGTCCTAGCAAACAAAACGTAACCTACAGAAGAAAAAAAAAAAGGAATGCCATATATATGACAAAACATCTCTACGAACATAAAAGAAGGGACTCTTCATTGTCAAAAGACAATCAAGAGGCTATCGTGACCTTGAAGCTACGGCAATGCATGTGATGCCAATACAAGTGACTCTTCCTTGTATGTCATTAAGACTCTTCATAGTCTATCGTTACCACGCTGATGTCTCTTCAATAGTCTGACATTAGAAGGATAATGACTCTTCGTTATCTTAAAGCATATGTCCATACAAAGATACCCGCTAATAATAAAAGTGAGGCAATGGTTTAGAAAATCCTGTCACTATGACTGTATCAACACGACTTCAACAGCATATGAACAATAACACATTACAGTGATTGCTACACCAATCTTTTATTTAATTTGAATTTTGTAGAGAAAGATATCTCCTGCATCTATTTCTTTAACACTCCCTCTTAGCTAGGGAGGTATCTTCCTAGATATCCATGTCATGTAATCTCTCAACATGACCACCTACAATGGCTACACCCATTTGTGGAAAATATTTTTATCACGAAATCTCTCAACGTGATAACGTCATGGAATCACTCAACATGATGTCCATGTTATTCCTAACCGGTTACTGAGAGCGGGGGGTGAATCAAAAAGTAAATAACCATTCACAAACAGAAATAGAAATACTCAGATCAACACATCATATATACATGGAAACCCTCGGTTAGAAGAAATAACCACAGTGAGACAGAGCTCACAACTTCACTACTGCGGTAATAAAGACGCCCTATTAGGAGCTTACAAAGCACTTGTAAGAGTACTACCCAGTAAAGGGAATTGGTAGAAGATCGGTTAAGATCTTGACTCTGTTAGGAGCCACCTTGTTAAAGGACTTCCAACATCAACTAAGATGCTACCCGGTTAAAGGATTTATACAAAAGAACCTATTAGGGTTCACCCTAATAGAGGGATTTGAATATGCTTTCACATTATAAAAGCAATGATCTTAATTGCTCTGTCTGATTCGATCATACCTATTAACCTTCCTGTTCTCCCTGGCTATTGATCCTTTCTGCCTTTCACCTCTATGACCGTAGCTCTTCTCTCAAAAGATATCTCTAAACTGCTCTGTATAATCAACAACTCTTCTTTTCGTGTCCTATAGCCTGAATTTATAAGAAATTAATCTTATTAAAACCTAACTTATAGAACCTCCAGGCTGTAAACTCATCCATAAATCATGCAGCGAAAAGCTTTGCGAGATGAACTTGAGTTTACCTTGAAACATCCACATAGAAATAAAACTAACTCCTGTTAAAAAGCTAACTCCAGTTCTAGACGGTGGATGCTCTGTATAATCCGGTTTTAAATCAAACAGTTCCGCATACTCTGGTGTGGTTTATTATGCTCTTGACCAGTACATATCTTATGCCCAGTTCATCCCCTGTATGCACTATAAGACCGGTACTATGTACTCAGTTAGGTCTACCGGTGCATGTCCTCTATTTAGTCTACCGGTGTCTATAAAGTAATATGAGTGATCTACCGGTGTACTTATACCGGTGAGAATGGTGATTGCATCTATCTTCACTAATGACAACTTAAATTTGCTAACAATCTTCCCCTTTATCATTGGTGGCAAAACCATTACTCATGGCAAAGCCATCACTTCACTCATCACAGTTGATTCCCTGTCCTGTAGACTTCACCTTCACCTGTGTGGGTGCTTCAGCTCTACTGTCTGTAGACTTCCCCTGTTCTTGTGTTGCCTTTTGCTCTGTAGTTGAATCTACTCTACATCACTTCTGAGCTTCTTCCTTTCTAATCTTCTTCCTTTTCTCTGATGTCTTCTTCCCCTTTTTGCCTCCATAGGACAAATTGTGATGTGGTACTGACTGATTTACATTTGTAACTTTGTAAAGATGTCCTTGTACAGTTTCTTCGCTGTATGAAGAAAAGGGTTCCATTGACCGGTTACATATTCTATATTTTTCTGTGTTGCTTTGAGAGAGACAATAATGTTCTCCATGTCCTCTACAGTCTTGTAGTTCGGTTCACTGATCAAATTCTCAGCATCTATTGTAGTCTATTGCATTAAATCAAATGTTGGGGCCAGAAATAATTGAAATCCAATAATATCTTGGATTCTCTTGGTCTTCTCTTCAGATGCCTTTCTCAGAATGAGAACTAGGCTTGTCATTTCTCTACTGAAATTTATTGCAGACTTGTTCTTTATGTCAAACTGGGAAGACAAAACTCTGATGTCTTCAGAAGTCTTTGATGACTTTTCTGTGAGATCTTGGATAAAAGTATCAAAATTTGAAGTCCTTGTCATCAGACTTCCTACAACTTGTAATTGTTGTTGAAGTACCCTTAAGTTGGTTGATACAGTCACCTTTATCTCTTCAACCTGTTTGTGGAGAATTTCTATTCTTTTCTTCTCATAGTGATCAATGGCTACTGTCTTTGGATCGGTGAGATCTTCTCCGATCGCTTGTGCCAAGATCTCCAATTGATCAATTACAGGTTCATCTTCATCAATGTCAGCATCTGGTACAAAATTGCTCAGGATGTTCTTGACACTTGTTAGGACCATGTCCTGTTTCCTCTTTGTCGGCTCCTTTAATTGCCTAGTTGACATTTTGCTTATGTCAACTACGATCTTGCTAGCCTTACTCTTCTTGGCTTTTGTGTCTGCTGCAAAGGATAACTTCCTCTTGGATGAGGAAGTGCTTGGAACATCTACTTGTTCCTTTTGTCTTGGATCCAGTACCGGTTGTTCTTGTGCAGGTAACTCATGTTCTGTTTCATTTTGTTCTTGTTTTTCTTCATTTTCCGATTGTGCCACTTCTATTGGTAGGACTTCTGCTTCTGGCCTTTCTTCCTCTGTCTGTACTTCCCCTTCCGGTTGTACTTTTACTTCTAGTTGAGCATCCTCTTCTTGTTGCAATTGCTCTTCTGGTAGGATTTCTTCCTTGTGCTACTCTTCAATTGTATGTAGGTCACCCACAGCAATTTCTTCTTCACCATCTGTAGTGTTGTCAGTAGTCATCTTGACCGATGACTCTCTTGGTATTTGTTCACTTGATGTGAACTGTTCCTTAGGAACTTCTTGTTCACCAGTTGTAGGTTCTTCACAAGCAGTGAATTGAACCGGTGTTGTCCTAAGTTCTTCCTGTGGACCTATTTCCTTCAGAGCACTGAAATTATATTGTTGCCAGAAATCTAGTGTCTCTTTGTAGACTTCATTTTCATAGCCATTTATTATCATGGCAACCCTATTTCTAGTATCCAGATTCATTGATGCTTCCTCTAACAGAAGTTTGATACTATCTTCACTAAGACTAGGTCTAACCTGTGACAATGTCTCCTTAGAGATTCTAGAGTTGGAGCTTTGACCGGTTCTCCATTTGGTCATTAATCTTGTGTTTAGTTCAGGGGGAAACTTAGACCTATAGTCTCTTGGAGTTCTGTTGTAATCCAAAAAGGTTTCCAACAGAGCCACTGTTATTGCTTGTTTATCTTCCTCCCCTAGCACACTATACCATCTAGCCGCATTGTCTACTTCTCCAAAATCCATCACTTCATCTACTATATCATTAACAGTCATGGTGCGAGCCTTACCTTTTTCTGGAGAGACAAGAATGGTTGGACGAGCCTGATCACTACTTTTATCATCAGTGATGTTGACGATGACCAGTCTTGTAGGAATCTTCTCTTTAACCAGTACTTCTACTCCTAGTACTCCTTTTCCTTTACCGGTGTCAATGATTGGTGGCTCAGTGGTCCTTTGGCATGCTTCTTCTGCCTGTTGTTGGGTCTGAAGAAGTTTTGTACATGTTGCCACACCTTCCTCGTGAACCTTCTCAGCTTCTCCAATAAGCATTTGACCGATCCTCTTTTTTATCAAGAAATTTTGTTTGTGCAGTTCGGCTTGGTGAGTGGCCTCGTCTAGAGTGAGATGGTTCTGAACCTCAAGCAGAGCTCGAATCCTTAGCTCCTTTTCTTTGTCCATTGAAGCTTTCCATCTTGCTTCAAGAATCTCTTGAAGATCGTCACGTACAACCTTATGAAGTTCTGTGGGAGAGGTTGAATTTGTGAATACAATGAACTACTGCTTCTATTTTTCTCCTATCTTCTTCATTGGCCAATTGATATCTTCTGCTGACTGATCCCATTCCACCAGATTCTTTCAATCCTGCCACAAATTCATCAATTGTGGGCTTTCTGGCTCTTGGTGCATCTTCCTTCACTGGTTTACCAGATTTCCTCCTTCTGACTAGAGGAACTGTATCTTCAATTAGAGGAACTGTACCGGTTGTGTTCTCTTCCTTTGAGCTTTGGGTTGATCTGTCACCGATTTCTTCTTTAGCGTGGGGGTCCTCTTCACATATACATTCTTGATTGGTGCCCTTTTCTTTAGATTCTCCTGAATCTCTTCAAAGGTACCAAACCGGTAAGCAAAGAGATCTAGGTCAGTTGCTTGTAAGGCATTTGCATATGCCTTGGCTATCTTGGAGGAGATCTCGTAACCCAGTTCAGAAGCATACTTGGTTCTCAGTTCCACAACTTGAATGATGCAGTGATCAGTGGAGACCTGAAAACATACATCGTCTTTGTAGGAGTCAACAATAGTTGACGGCACCCTCTCCCTAGAATGCATTCTTAGCTGGAATGCCTCAAAGTATTCAGTCATGACTTTTACAAACTAGTTTCCCAGTTGATTGGCCATATCACTGATCTGGATCATGATAGGTCAATCGGTTCCCCAAGTCACCTTTCCTATTCCCGAGAAGAAATTAGAATAGTAAAAGTAAAGACATACCAGTAGGGTCCCATACTTTATGGATTTCTTCTTGACGATACCTAGCTTCTTCAGATTCTCAAATATTTGTCCTCAAAGCATTGAGCAAACATCGTACTGGGCATTGTCATGCATTATCCGATGAGCGGCATGAATGGCTCCTCCTGGTATGCTATTCAAGTTGTCAGATTGTTAGATTTTGTAACCTATCATAGCAGATGCGAACCAAACTCCTTCGTCTTCGATGTCGTTGACGGTCATTAGCCGACTATCAGATTTTGACTTAGTCAATTTGGTGACTACAGCATTGGAGATGGTTCTCAGAGTGAGTGCTTCCCCTTTGTCACTGTACCCGAACACTCTATGCAGGTCCTCCTTGGTGATTTGATTGCATGCTCATTTTGTGAGCCAGAATCCACATTCATGTACACGACTGAGAACTAGTTGAATCCAATCAGGTCGGAAGATGGTCAGGTAACAGACTCCGTTGATTAGCCCAGACGACACCAGCTTCGCGTATCTGTCTGGAAGCTTTCCATTTGCGCATAGCAAGAGGTACTCGCTTTGGATGAAGGTCTCACTCAATTCTTCTTGCTTGGCGTGAATGAAAGCCGTGACATCTTCTGTCATGAGGACTCCATTTGGCACAGAAGATAGCGCACCAACCATGTTGTTTTCCCTATTTTGAGCTGCCATAATGTCGTAGCCAGATCAGTCGACTTGGTTGCCTTTGATCAACTTGACAGCGGAGGATGATGATGCCATTTCTTATCAACCGGTTTACACAGAAAGTAGTTTGATCAATCTTATAGAGAATATCTTACGATGATCAAAGCACGAGAATATTACTCAAGTGTAAGAAATTGTTAATCACAAATCGCAAAGTAAAAGAAAATGAGTAATTCTCCTTTCTTTATATAGAGTTAGGGCATAACGGTAATTACCAAACGGTAACTATTGGTTAACAGCTACAGCATTAATTACCTTACCTAACCTTTCTTTCATTTTTTTGCCAACTGGTATTCAGGCTTTTTCCTTTAGAACAAACCTCGATTGATCAACACTTACCTATTCGGTTATACTTCCTGACTAAGTGAGTTTGTTACTCACCAATCCTACTGGGAACAGTAGACGGGCTACCGGTTCCCTCTAAGCCCTTCAGGCTCAGTTTGCTAAAGAGATATCACCATCAGCAAACGATGATCTTCCCTCTATCTTCTCCTCAACGGAGCTCTTTGATTCCTTCTTGAAGCAAATCTTCTTGACTTCTTTCTCGGTCTCCTTTCCTCTGTTGTTCTTCTCATTGGAAGACGAGGACTTCACTACCGGTTTGACCGATCTTTTTCTTTTGTTCACTGAACGGTTCCTGCAGTCTTTAGCTAGGTGTCCAACTTTGTTGCAAGTGTAACAGACTATCCCGGTTGCCTTCCATGGATTTACCCTTCTCTTGTTAGGTGATTTACCAAACGGTAACTATTGGTTAACGGCTACAGCATTAATTACCTTGCCTAACCTTTCTTTCATTTTTTTGCCAACTGGTATTCAGGCTTTTTCCTTTAGAACAAACCTCGATTGATCAACACTTACCTATTCGGTTATACTTCCTGACTAAGTGAGTTTGTTACTCACCAGTCCTACTGGGAACAGTAGACGGGCTACCGGTTCCCTCTAAGCCTTTCAGGCTCAGTTTGATAAAGAGATATCACCATCAGCAAACGATGATCTTCCCTCTATCTTCTCCTCAACGGAGCTCCTTGATTCCTTCTTGAAGCAAATCTTCTTGACTTCTTTCTCGGTCTCCTTTCCTCTGTTGTTCTTCTCATTGGAAGACGAGGACTTCACTACCGATTTGACCGATCTTTTTCTTTTGTTCATTGAACGGTTCCTGCAGTCTTTAGCTAGGTGTCCAACTTTGTTGCAAGTGTAACAGACTATCCCGGTTGCCTTCCATGGATTTACCCTTCTCTTGTTAGGTGATTTACACCAGGAGTCATTATGACTATGCATGTCATAGTTAGCACAGTTGGTTGTGTTCCAGTTATTATTTTTTTTGGGGAATATCGGTCTCGGTGGGGATCTGAATGCCATCGTTTTGGATCTGCATTCCTCAACTTTGTGTCCAAACTTGTTGCATGCGTAGCAATAGCCCTTGAAGCTTACCCTGCTTCCACTGGACGCACTCGTCGGGTGAGACCAGCATTTAGTGGTCTTGTGGCCATACTTGCAACAGTTTTTGCAGTAACTGTTAGTTGACTTTACCGGTGCATTTCTGCAGTTACTTGTTTTATGGCCTAGTTTCCCACAGTGATTGCAAGAAGTGTTGAAGGTCTTTTTATCTTTTTGCTCTTTCGGTTTCTTCTTTTCCTTCTTGCTTTTGCTGGCTCCAAATGACTCACCGATTTCCTTGGTGTCTTGTCCGGTGAACCCAAGTCCTGTGGGATCTTTGTGTTTTCTTTGAGCTTTGAGTTGCTCATCAAGCTTGAACGAGCTTTCGTTGTATCTTCTGAGGGTTTCATTCCTTTCTTCGAGTTCTTTCATCTATTCCTTCAGTTGATACAGCGCAATTGTCAGCCTCTTGCATGCACCATCTTTATCATGCCAAATCTTTTGCACGTAGGCGTTTTCTTGAGTGACTATTTGCATGTCTTCTTGAAGTTGCAGAACGACAAGGTCACTTTCCCTTACAGCTTCCTCTGCCAGATTCTTTGCTCTCTCAGAGGCTGTTAATGACTTAACTGCAGTGTTTCTTTCATCTTCAGCTTTCCTCTTTTCCTCAATTAGTTTAGTCATTCTTAGGGCATTATCTTCCTACTCCCTTTTTAGGTTGGAGATCTGATCGGTTAGGATCTGGTTTCTCTCCATGAGCTCAGAGACTGCCTCCTTAGCTTCATTCGATCCACTTAGCCTAGAGAGTTCATCGACTGTTTCATTGCTCTCACTCAATTGCAGAGCCAGCTCCTTTCTTTTAGCAATGGATCTTCTCAGCCTATCTTCAAGAGAGGCGATAATGTCATTGGCTTCCTCAAGTTGCTTCTGATACCTGTAACCCTCCATAATCTTTTTCTCAAGCGGTTAAGCTTTATATCTAAGAGAACTTGGCTTTGATACCAATTGTTATTCCTAACCGGTTACTAAGAGGGGGGGTGAATCAATAAATACTATTTCTTTTTCGAATTTAAACTTGTATAAAGATTCTTGTAAGATAAACAGAATGTAAATAACCATTCACAAACAGAAATAGAAATACTTAGATCAACACATCATATATACATGGAAACCCTCGGTTAGAAGAAAAAAACCACGATGAGACAGAGCTCACAACTTCACTACTGTAGTAATAAAGACGCCATGTTAGGAGCTTACAAAGCACTTGTAAGAGTGCTACCCGGTAAAGGGATTTGGTAGAAGATCGGTTAAGATCTTGACTTTGTTAGGAGCCGCCTTGTTAAAGGACTTCCAACATCAACTAAGATGCTACCCAGTTAAAGGATTTATACAAAAGAACCTATTAGGGTTCACCCTAATAGAAGGGATTTGAATATGCTTTCACAGTATTAAAGCAATGATCTTAATTAACACTCTCTGTCTGATTAGATCATACCTGTTAACCTTCATGTTCTCCTTAGCTATTGATCCTTTCTGCCTTTCACCTCTGTGACCGTAGCTCTTCTCTCAGAAGATATTAATCAACAACTCTTCTTTTCGTGTCCTATAGCCTGAATTTATAAGAAATTAATCTTATTAAAACCTAACTTATAGAACCTCCAGGCTGTAAACTCATCCATAAATCATACAGCGAAAAGCTTTGCAAGATGATCTTGAGTTTACCTTAAACATCTGCGTAGAAATAAAACTAACTCTTGTTAAAAAGCTAACTCTAGTTCTAGACAGTGGATGCTCCATATAATCCGGTTTTAAATCAGACAGTTCCGCATACTCGGGTGCAGTTTATTATGCTCTTGACCGGTACATATCTTATACCCGGTTCATCCCTTGTATGCACTATAAGACCGGTACTATGTACTTAGTTAGGTCTACCGGTGCATGTCCTCTATTTAGTCTACCGGTGTCTATAAAGTAATATGAGTGATCTACCGGTGTACTTATACTAGTGGGAATGGTGTTTGCATCTATCTTCACTAATGACAACTTAAATTTGCTAACAGTCCACCATGGCTACTCCTATGTATGGAAAGAAACATATGCACAAGCTCTCATCACAAAGCCACTAAACGTGATGTCATCATGGACCCTCTCAACATGATGTCCACCGTGGCTACTCCCATGAGTGGAAAGGGAAACAACTCTCAAGGGCTTTTCACCTCATATTTCTTCATCTCAAAGAAATATGCATTCTAGCACAATAGCATCTCTCAAGGGCTTTCACCCCATATTTCTTCGTCTCAAAGAAATATGCATTTTAGCACATAGTAAGGATGCAAATATTTGTGAATAGTATTTGGCATCAAGTTTTGATAGGATGCTTGTATGCTATTTGTAAATGTACTTTTCCAAACCCACAAAAAGAATATATGTTGTGTCCCTTTTCCGAAAAATTCTAAAAAAATAGTAAGCCCAGCACTGTAAGCCTATCTGTCCCAAGATATTTAAATTAAATATCTCCCCTTTTGAGGCATTGGAAATCCTCTCATGGCTTGTATTTTTGGCAATTAGTGGCTTTTGATGGTTTTTAAAAAGTGGAAAGTTTCCTTGGATGTTGTAGAAGTCTAGCAACACATGGCAAACAGAGGTTACATACACTGCATGCAAGATTCCTTCCAATTCTAGCATGGGACTTGGGCGTCCAAATTGGTTTTGAAAGTGGTATCACATATATGCATGTTTTGGTTCCATTTTTTCATTATTCTTGTTGCAGATTTTGTCAAACCTTTTGTTTGGTTCCATTTTTTCATTATTGTTGTTGCAGAAGGAGACTTTGGGATAGGATAGTTTAGAATTTCTTCAGTTTTGAGTTTGCATGTGTTGCAGAAGTTCATATCTTTAAGAGATAAAACATTCTCTAAAATTAGTATTATATTCCTTTCAAAATAGGGTTACAATCTCACGTTTTAGTTAAAAGCTAGTTTTTATATCAGCTTCCAACAAAAATCTGGATATATAAACTTGTAAGCAAGTAATTCTGGTATCTTCCTTCAATCTACAAGAAACAAAATTTTGACTTATTTAAACCTCTTGAAAGTTATGATGATTTTTCCCTTCTGTGATACAGTTTGAGCCCATTCCAGAATTTTCACATTCAATGATTATATGAATATCTTCTTTGACACTTCTCAAAACATGAAATTCTCATGCAAATGGCACTAGCATTATCCCAATTTAGGCATGTAGGCTGAAAGATAATTGTGTCACACGATAAGGCCCTAGCTCATTAAAAAAATAGTAATTCTGGAAATTCAGAATACGGATGTCGTATATCCCATAAAACCACCGAGAAAAGCTATGCTTATAATTGCCACTTACTAACAATGCCATGAAATTATCCAATAGACAGCATTGAAAGTTAAATGCAGCCAGCCTCTTAATGTACTACTGGCAGCTTGTTTATCCACCAGTATTCTTGTTGTCTAGTGTGTAGTCAACCATTGCAAAGCTTACTATAACAATACAATATACAATAGCAATGTGAAAAAGTAAAGACTGTTTCTAGCAATTTGCCAGAGTGCATCAAACAGCATCAAACTTCTGCCAAATCTGCCATGGCACTTGATCGTTTTTGTTCTAGGATACCATTCTAGAAATGCATGTCGAATTTATTACATGTAAATGTGGGTTTTTGGAAAACCACCATTATATCAAGACCAAGTTAGGATATCCAAAAACAAAAGGTTTTCTAAAATTTAACTTTTATACATCAATATTGAAACAAAAGATGAACCATAATCAGGTCATAAAACAGATTTGCTCAAAATCAACAAAACCACTTTCATTTTAAAAACTCCAACTTCAAATAATATCATTATAGCAGGCTTTGGCTATAAGTTATAACAACCAATACTGAATACAGTACAATAGCAGCGGTTCTCAGAAATTTGGTCATTGGGCTTGAAATGCTGAATGACCACAATCGGGGCAGAAAACACCCCTTTTGATTTACCTTTAAAAACACTCGTTTAAAAAACCCCTACTTCCAATTCAAGCTATGATATTACAGTAATTGGAACACGCTTAATAGTGTGATCAAAATTAAAATCCTCCTTACCATAATAAGGTGGCCCACAAGGGGTTCGCCACTTAGTGTGTCGGTTAAGTGGTGGTGTTTTTGTTGTCCCCACCCAGGTTCAAACCTCTACTGCACCATTGCTTATGACTTTGTTGATCCAATGCGTTCAGAGGTTTGGGCATCAACTTTGTTATATGGGATGAGGCCCTTCATTTGTGGCCTCATTCATAGCTTCAGGTCAAAAGCGTCCTACATGGACTCAAAGGGTGTGCCATGCCAGCATCATTGATCACATTAAAAAGTTTACCAGGCAATTAAAAAAAAGGTGGCCCACATCTCAAAGAGACATGTGGCAAGGTATGTGTAACAATTAGGGGATGGATTCAAGGATGATCCAAGTTACACATCTAATCTTAAGAAAGGGCTTAATTCTATCCAACATCACATTAAAGGTAGCCATTAACATCACCCAAAATTTACCATGTATGTGTAACAATTAGGGGATGGATTCAAGGATGATCCAAGTTACACATCTAATCTTAAGAGAGGCCTCGATTCTATCCAACATCGCATGAAAGGTAGCCATTAACATCACCCGAAATTTACCAGTTAAAAGCCAAACACTAACCCGCTCCGAGAGCATCACCGTATAAGACTAAGATAAATATAATAATACGAAAATTCTAACAAAACCCTAAACAATATTCCCCGTAGTGTGGTTTCGAAGGAGTTTCAAAATTTTAACATTTACTTCTGAGACCGCCATGTGAGAATCATTAAAACCCACATAAAATTGAATTGTTATTTTCTTTATTTTTTAAATGCTCATTTTGTACCGAACCTGGTCCTATACGTCCGCTCTCTGGTTTTTCAGTAAATCCTAACAAAAATGCAATCAGGATTTTATAATTTGCTTAGTTTATCAGCGCAATCAGGGTTTGGGTTAGCTTTCCTCAAGCAGTGTGACCTTTGGCAAAACCATTATCTCGTTCACACGATCGTCGATTCTTTTCTTGTCGGTAAATTTGTAATTTCTGACCGTTTAAACAATGAATAAACTAAATGCTAAATAAATAGTTGAAAAGCAAAATAAATTTCCATGAATAGAAATATACTAGGGTTACAAAAATACTTGGAAATGGCGCAGCGAAATGGATGAGTGTCAACACCGTACTTAAACCAGTCGAGTGGTTGAAGACAGAAGGCAAAATGTGAAAAATAGCTTCCCGAAAGCATTACTTATACAATTGAAATTATGCCAAATTGTTCTATTATGTACCTCTTAGCTCTCTCTCCAATAGTATGGACATAGATCTCAGCCCTTCTCTATTTTTATCTAGCTCATAATCTTTTAGGTCTGTTTGGTTGCTGTAATTATATAATGCTCAAATTTTGTAATACTTGAATTTGAGAATTAGGAAGTTTTAAATTGGAAAAATGGTTTTTAAATATAGTTCAAACTCATGTGAAAGATGAGTGAGAAGATGGATTTTCTACATTTGGCTCCTTAAATGTGGAATTGGAATACCACCTTGATAAGGTTTTTTTCTTAAATTTTTTTTATTTTTTAATTTTTTTGAATAAGGTTGATTTTTTAATTTTTTTATACAATATCATAAACAAGCTAAAAACTCCAAAATATTCATGACATGACTATAAATTTGTCCAACATATATCTATACAAAATCATACACAAGTTACAATCTACAGGGTTTATGTTGATGACCTTAGAAAATGAAAAGAGCAGCCAAATTCCTTGGGAAAGTTCTCTCTTTTCTAAGCACATTTATGTATATGATATCAACAAACAAGTCTGATTATAACACAGGGAAGGCATCGTAGAAAGATAATTTCAGCTTTCGCCATTGAAGTAATCTCGACCCTAGCCACCTCTCAAGCCTTACACAACTTGCATGCATTTTCGTCATCACGTATAGATGTAGATGGGGCATCATCGACTCAGTTAAAGTATTTGCATCCATTATTCCCCTACAATACCAAATCTACATTAGTTCTTACTATAATGATTAGTTCTTACATTATTTTTAAACATAAAATATATTTGCATTAACAACCTTTTTTCTATTTGGGCAATGCCAAAATTGATGCCCAGGATTACTCTATGTGTGTGAGGCCTTCAACAAGCACAAACCAACACTAAATTGGCACATTAACCAAAGTCATCAACCCTATATCAGTAATCCACCATCAATACTACATTTGTTACATGAATATTATAATCCTCAAATTGTGGCAATCATACTTTGCTATAAAAATTTAGAATAAAAATAAGGAAATACAATTAGTTGAAACTCCACCATTTACGCTACATGATTGCAGTTCAAGATTCATATAAACTTCACTGTCAATTAAATGCTTTGTTGATTATCACAAATGGGTTAACAATTTGCATGGCTATAACCTGGCGCCTTTTCTGTTGTGATAAAAAGAACATAAATCATTGGCATGTCAAATGCAACAAGGCCATGAATGTTGCAAATCATTACATGGTGATAACAAACCATTTCTAAATTATACATGTTGAAGTATGAAACTTACCTAAGCTTATTTATGAAATAAAGCTATTCTATCAAACTGCTTCTTCATAATTAGTTTTAAACAGCAAAATCAATCACCAATATAGTGCTACAAAACAAAATATGTGCTACAAAAGCATAAAAAGAACATAAATCATTGGCATGTCAAATGCAACAAGCCCATGAATATTGCAAATCAGAGTCACTTTCCCCTTAACTTTTGATCTTAGAAGTCACTTTCTAAACCCTTGGCCAAGTGGAGCTTATCCTACCCAGGGAGGATTCATGATCTTGAACTCCCCTTCATCCTTGGTTCCTAGATGCCACTTTCAAAACTATTTGGGGGTTCAATTTCCCATTGAATATCATTTTAAGGTTAATACGAATGGTGTGGTTAGTACTTGAATCTTGACAGACAACAAGGTCTCTAAGATCCATTATAATTGTAACAAGGCTAAACCAACATATCAAAGTTATGATCCACTTATTAATCTTGATGTGGAAGAAGGGGAAATTATTGAAGAATTAGAATTTAGACTAGGTATAAATATCTTAAGTAAATCATTGATGGATGAAGACTGATCTATGACAGCAATAAAGGAGCTTAGGTTGGAAATGTTAACTTTAAATTTTGAAATTAGGAAGGAGGATGTTGTAGACATTGGGAGAAATTACTCTAATTTGTTGAATGTTTCTCCCTTATGGATGGAGTCTAAGGATCAGGAATTGAAAAATCCCTTGCAAATCAACTTAGAAAGCTTTGATAAGGATGAGATAATGAAGGAGGGAAGGTTTTCAAAAGAAGTGGTGAATAAAGGAGTACCAAAACTAAGTAATGAAATAATAGAAACAATAGTAGAAAATTTTATGGTTGACTTAATATTTGAACATCAATAGCAACAAGATGATTGTGTTAAGGAGCCTATTATTGAGCAAGTGGATCAAGTCAATAATGAATTGGTGACTCTTGACATTTGTGATAGGGATAATTATATTGCTCAAGAAAAAATTATTAGGAATGTGGAACTTAATATGGAAAATCTTGGAAACATGATGACATTATTTTATATAGTGCATAATAAGGTAAAGGATCAATTGATTTATTGGCATAAGTTAGAGGTCATTGCTAAAAGTAATGATTTGGCTATTCGAGAGGATGTTCCTAGCAAAAAGTCTCTAGAATAACCAAAAGAAGTCATCTCCTCCCTTGGAGCAGGAGAAACACAGTTATGATCTCTTTGGAAATGGAAATAGTTTATAGAAGCATGGGGTGCAACATTCAAGTTGAAAATTTGGAAACTTTGAAAGATCTTGGCAATGAAGTAATGGAGAAGATTCAGCTTATTAAGGATAATCATAATGTTCTAAAAGAGGTCAATTTAAGTCAATCAATGGGCATTGTACCTCTGGTAAGAGATGGAGATCAAGATAACGATGACGAGTTTGACCAGATTATTTGTGGGGGAATAATGAGAGAGCGTGGTGAAGATCAAGAAGAAGAGGTTTATAAGTCTATTATCCTGAGAATTTCAACTGCTCTTTCAAATCAGGGCCAACTTGGAATAGCTATAAATGTGGAAGGTATTGAGCATCCACTATGCGGTGAGCAATCTAGAAAGAGAGGTAGGAAGCCTGTAATGGAACATAGACAAAGGGATCGAGATGCTAGTAACCAACAAAAGATTATGGGATTACTAAATGTAGGGAAGGGGAAGTTCCTTCCCATAGAGCAATAAAAATCACATTGTGGAATATTAGGGGCATTAATGCCCCTAACAAATACCGCTTATTAAAGTGCAGTCTAACTACATTTTAGTCAAAAGTAACTCTAATCCAAGAAATTAAACTTGGTCAAATTGAGAGTGGAAAATTTAAAAATATTAGGATTGAGTAATACTGAGAGGGGGGGTGAATCAGTATTACAACACTTTATATTAAACTTAAACCAGTTCCAAACAATCCATATGATTGCAGAAATGAAAATAACATAAACAAATAATACACAACTCATAACACCATTATTTGTTTTCAAGGAAACCCTAGCCAAGGGAAAACCCCGGTGGGGATGGTACCCACAGCTATGCACTAAAATATAATATCCATGTTAGGAGATCTAGCCATGTCAGGAGCTGAGTATTACATAGCACATTTCCTTGTCAAAGGAATATCAACCCTATTAAAGGTATATAAAAACATGTTAAAGGTATATTGAGCTTACAAAGCTTACAAACAATATTTCAGTTATAAAGGGTTCTCAAGAGTGAACAAAATAAGCATCTTCTATGCTTTGATAGTCCCAGTTGTATTTCTCAATAGCCTTTTTCAATCACTGATCTCGCTTCTATCATCAAGCATTATTGATATCCCAATCTCGCATCCATAATTCATACACCACACAAATCGCTTTCACAAAACACTCTTCATTTATATGTATTATGTCATTCAATTGGCTCTCAAATACAATGCAAAACATAATAAGTAATAATGCAAATAGTAAATACTAAGTCGGCAATCTTGTATTACCAAAGTGTCAACAATCCACAATCTTTATCTAACTTAGCATGTTACCATTCTATCTTACATTCCCTCAATCATCGCGATTGTTCATATGCCATGTTTCACTGTTCCTCTGTCTTCGCATGTCTTCATATCACTATAACTTACTAATATCAATACTAAATCACAAGAGATCTTAACTAAAGGCCATATACATCCCAAAATGTCTTCCTCTAAGCTCACAAGCTATCATCTATCATATACTATCTTCGGTGCCCAAAACAGTTTTGCATTACTCTATAAATCTGATTCCATACTTAGTCATTTTCAAGATTGTATCTTCAACACTCATAATTACTTCATGCGATCACCATATTATATGTGTTATCATAAATGACAACCCTCAAGTGCTCCATAGTGCTCATAAAACATTACTCGCCAACAATCTCTCCATTTGGCATTGATGGCAACACTTAGCAAAAAATGACTAAGTGTCCAAAACACTAATTGTACTCTTCCCTCTTCTTTTTCTTTTTTATATACATATATATATTCTCTTCCTCTTCCTTTTTTAAAATCTAATCTTCTCTTTTTTTCTTTTTTTCTTCTTCTCTTCTTCTCCCCCTTTGACATTAATGGCAAAGGTATACCCAAAATTGCAAAATTTTAAAAATGTAGGACTTAGTGCTTGCTCACTAGTTTCAGAATATCTTGGAAGGAATCTTCCAAGGTCTTCACTTCATCATTCCATGATTTGATCAATAGATTGCTAACATGTATTAGGCCATTTAATGCATAAGATGAAGTCTTTGCTACCTTCAATTTTGTGGGTATAGAGTTGGTCATTGAGTCCCTAATCTTGTCCATCTCAGTAAGATGTGCCTCGAGAATTGATAGCTTAGGAGTGAATAGACTCTTTATCAAACCAAATATTGGCATTAATCTCCCTTTCTCTATATCCAATACATTCATCTTATCAGCAATCTTCGATGTCTACTTGTCCATCTCTAATACAGTTTGTGAGGAGGTCTCACAACTGTCCATAATACTATCCAAAGTAGCCATGTCCTTAGATATTATATCATCAATATTTTGAATGTGTCTGATAGGGTTAATTCAATAGCTATATAACTTCCTTCCATGTGCGACACAACTTTTGGCCTTAGATGTAGTTGTTTTCAGAATGCCCAAGTCCCATGAAATAGACTAGCATACTTCCTTCAAGTTTTTCTCCAGATATCTTTTATTTACCTTCTCCTCTGCAATCTTCACTAGGGACTCATAGTGACTGTCAAAGTTGTCTAGTGCCATGTTAAGGTTCTCTGCATCATCTTTTCCTTGAAATACAAGAGGTATAGGGAGTATTTTGTTTACTGTATTAACTACCCTAGCAATTACCTTAACCTTCTTGTCTCCTTTTTGTTATGACCTTTCTTTTGCCTTAGTAAATGCCATAAAGGATAATCTCATCAATTCATCCTCATCCATGTTCTCAACATCAATGCTCACATGCTTGTCCATACTTTCCAATAATAAAGTGGTGAAAGTATCAGGTTCTTGCTTTACTTCAATTCTTGCCTCTTCTCCTTTACCTATTCCTATCTCTTCTCTTTGTTCTTCCTCTTTCTGTCCTTCCTCTTTCTGTTTCCTCTTTATGTCGTTCTTCTTCTTCTTCTATAATCGCACTATCCATGTTTCCTTGGAATGGATGATTCTCATCAAGTGTAGTGTCAAGAGTTACAGGCACACCAACAACAAAGAAATCTGGTTGCTTGTCAATATTTGCTTCGCTTCCTTCCATACTCTCCTCAGTTGACTTAGAGCTTTCTCCTATTCTTATAGGTGTGGGATTTGTAGCCTTAGGAGGTGAAGCTTTCTCAGGAATGTCATTCATCGATATTTGATCCAATGCCTTCTATGTATCCTCAATGACTTCATCATATTTTCTAGCCATTATATTTACAAGTCTGGCTTTAGTTCTCAGTAGGGTTTTAAGTTTCTTGATTATCTTCTCTCTTTCTTGTATAGAGACTACAGGCAACATGTCCTCAATAGCTTTGTTTCTTATCACCTCATCTTCTATTTGTGCCATTTTTTTTTCTGATTTCTAACTTTCCATACAAGTCTTTAGGAATACTGCCCTCTATTTCCAATAGATTCTTTTTGTAAACCAATAAATGCTCAATCACTATATCTTCAATTATTGACTGATTATCAGAGTCATACCTCTCATAGTATATGTTTAGTGTCTTTAAGTTACCATCTCTTATTATTCTTTTGTGCAATATTTTAATGTCTAGTTTCCAGAGGCTCTCTACTTTCTTTGTGCTACTTTCTCTTCTTTCTTCTCAATTATCTTATCTTATTTTCTCTTTTCTTCTACTTCAACCTTTTGTTTCTTGGGGCTATTAGGTTTGTTTGATCTAGTGGATCTTCTAAGAGTCTCTACAAGTGTATCTTCTTGTGTTATCTTCTCGGGAGTGATAGGTAGATCAATTATATCAGAAGCAGTACTTGTTATGATTTCTATTTTAGAGGGTGGAGGAGCTTCAATTTCCATGGTTGCCAATCTAGAGGTTCCTTCTGTCATCTTAGTCCTTATTCCTTTTAGTTATTCATTGGTTATGTTGACCTTTGTTACCATATCATCAACCATCTTCTCTGTCTTCCTTTTCCTTGTGCCCTTATCATGTCCTTCTTTGACTTTAGCTAACTTTTCTAAATATGTGCCCCATCTTTCCTCAGATGTGTCAACTTCAAATGCTAGTACATGTTCTGTCTGCATTACAAGAACTTCAAAACTAACATCATATCCCATGGGGTAACACCACTTATTTCTAGGTTCCACTAATTTAAAGCATACACAATTAGTTTCAACCATGAAACATATTGTATCCTTGTATTTTTCAACCAATTCCTCAGAGATTTTGTATATTTCTTTCATTTGCCTTTGTAGGATTTTGATCATAGAAAATAACTCACCATCTACCCATGTACTATTTTTTCTTCAATAGCTCTTTGATATCTGAATACCAGTGGGTATGTTGTCCTTCCATGCTCTAGGGTGCATTTTGGGAAACTTATGCTCAACATGTATGTACATATGAACTAGTAGAGAGCCAAGACTTATCATTTTTAACTATCTTTACATTTTCCAAAAACTATTGTGCTAGAATCTCGCATAGGTTGTATTTGGTGTTCTCTTTTGCCATCCTATAGGCCATCATTATGACTCCTACTAAAATTGAATTAGATCTGCTACTATAGTATAGCTTGTATCCTATAAGCATTGCAACTAGTTTTACATCTTGTTGGAATATGTCATTGACAATCATAGTTTTCTTGTCCCATTTTGAATGAGTTAGGGTTTCAACTTGCTTTTGAATGTTATTTTCTGCCATAGGGATAGCTCTAGTCTTATATAGCCTAGTAATGTCATGAATTAATTGACTATAGATCTTCACAAGCTGCTCTCCTATCCAAATAAACTGATCATGAACTCTACTAAGTATTATTTTGAACCATTATGTTTTGTTGAATTCATTCATGAGGGTTAACTTCATGATGGATAGGTCATCTAGGTGTTTAAACTCATCCTTCATTTTTCCATCAAATTCAATCATCTCATCAACTTCCCTGAATATCTTTGCATCTCCTATTGTTTCATACTTGCAATGAATGTATTTCCTAATATCTTCTATGTGCAGGACGTCGTATGGTGTTTGTGAGAAGGCTCCTTCAGGGTCATCCTCGCAAGACTTAAAGGGGTGTCTTTTAAACTTATATCTAGGCCTATCCACAATATCATATATCATAGGTACATCCATAGCTTCTTTTTTGATTAAATAATCTAAATACCTTGAATACACTGAATTCAGAACTTCTGCCTCGATCGATCACATAATGTAGCTGCTTAGTGGTTGATGTGCTTCTTAACTCTTCTCTCCTTGGTTGTTGCTTATCAAATAGTGAAGAAGTGAGATCCCTTGAGGTCTTTTATTCATCGCCAAGTGAGTAAATGCACTTAACTTAGTTAGCTCAACTTTGCATACTGTCGAATCACTCAAAAATCTTGCATTGATAGGATATGAATCTTCAAACGCTATGATCATAGATATAGACTCCATAGTGTATGTATACACCATATCTAAACTCATATGAGCTCATTCCTCAAAATCAGGGGTTGGATATAATATGTTGTCTTCATCCAATGCTCCCCCTAAGGCCATGCTCAACTTTTAGGTCGATGTAGCAATGTTAACATCATGCAAAGACATAGTAGCATCTATTGTCTCTCCTTAAACCAATGCCTTATTGAATTCTTTGACCTTCCATATATTTTCATCATCTTCATCTGTTGGTTTCCTGAAATGATTCTTGAATTAATCCATGTATTCACCAAGACTTTTACCACTGCCACCAGTATTTTTCTTTATAACTATAGGAGGTGGTCCTCTTCTTTTGTGCATTCCATTATACCTACAAAACTTTGCTATATGTCCTAAGTTGTTGTGTTTGTAACATGTAGGTAGTCTCCTATCCTAATTATCCTATAATTTGTAAAACCTTTTAGTATGCCCAAGGTTATTTCATTTGTAGCATGTGATCTTGGTTGTTGATTATTCTCTAATGTAATCTTTTCTTTTCCTTGAATGATCAGGTTTTTGACATTCTACTTTCTTGTGTACACATGCATAACATTTATAACAATAACCATTAAACGTTTTGAAAAGGCCTTTACCTCTACAATCTATTTTCATGTGTCCAAGTTTGTTGCATCCAAAGCATCTACCTCTAAAAGGTCTGATCTGATCTCTAGGTTCTTCAAAATTATATCTTTCTTCAATCTTCACTTCATGTGATTTAGAACATTCTCCTTCATTGTACCCAATTCCAGTAATATCTCCTTTAGGTTTCTGTCTCTCTCTTTGTTCATAAATCTTATCACTACTCATATGTAATTTCTCAATGTGTAACTTGGCTTGAGTGAGTTCACCTTTAATGATCTAATTGTACTTTTCTAATTCTAGGCATTTATCTTTGTAGTGATCAAGTTCAATCTGCATTTGTCCTATCTGCATGTTCGCTTCTTTTAGAGTCTCTTAAACTTTGTATCTTGCATCCTTTTCATGTTGGATATCCTTAATCATCAAAAGATTATTTTTTTCTTTTTCTTGCTCAAGCTTCTTTACTTGGTCTGATGTGTTATTATCTAAATCCTCCTTGATCTTTCCATGAGGTCTTGTCTCTGATTTCTTGAAATTTCAAGTTGTTCCTTTAGTTTCTTGATAAAACCTTCAACTCTTCTTAATTTGAATTTCAATTTGTCATTCTTAGCATTTTCTTTGTCCAAGTCATCAAGTGTTGCTTCAAAGTTCTCTTGCAAACTTTCTGAATCCATTATAATCTCCCTTAAGTTGTTAGACTTTCTCTCCAAGGGCCAATAGCTATGATACCAATTGTTAGGATTGAGTAATACTAAGAGGGGAGTGAATTGGTAATACAACACTTTATATTAAACTTAAACCATTTCCAAACAAACCATATGATTGGAGAAATGAAAATAACATAAACAAATAACACACAACTCATAACACCATTATTTGTTTTTGAGGAAACCCTGGGCAAGGGAAATCCCTGGTGGGGATGGTACCCACAACTATGCACTAAAATATAATATCCCTGTTAGGAGATCTAGCCATGTTAGGAGATGATTATTACATAGAACATTTCCTTGTTAAAGGAATATCAACCCTATTAAAGATATACAAAACCATCTTAAAGGTATACTGAGCTTACAGCTCTTACAAACATCATTATCTGCATCAGAGCTTACAGAGCTTACAATCATCATTATCTGCATCATTCATCGAGATCAAAATCAGACATTAGTTGATCAGTGGTTCTACATTAGGACATCAGGACATTCTTTGAGCCAATGCACTTCACACATCGATTCAAAGAGGGGCATTTGTAATCATTGAAAATTAGACAAGATCATTTAAGTGAGAAATCAAAGCAAGGCATAATTCAAGCAATAATCATCCACAAAACTGAGAATAGCATCAAACCTCTTGCAAATTAGAGCTAGAAAGACAAATATAGAAGCTAATTAGTATTTCAATTTGGAATTAACATTTTTATTAGTTTTGCTTATCATTCATGTTTTAAGACTGTCACTAATGAAGGCTTTCTGAGAGCTTTATCATTAGCATCCCTAAATAGAGATCCATAGAGTGCTTAATTGTCAATTATTAGCTTAAATAGATTTCTATTTGTGGTAATTTAGTGTTTATTTTGAATTATTGATGATACTAACCCTATGAAGGTACTTTTTCTAGTACACAACAACATATGGGAAAATTGGCTAGGTCCCCCCCCCAAAACTTTATCGCAAAATAAAAGGTGTAACATATGGCCATTACAAAAAATTTGTGGATCATACATGTCTACTTATTTCTCCAAAATGATACTCCCCCTAAGAGTATGCTTCATACTATTCCGCATATCTATATCTTCTACATATATATACTTTTCATACAATTTTTGTACTATACTGTAATCACCTAAAATTGGACAAGATAAATCAAGTGAACAATCAAGGCGAAAATAAGAGCAATTGAATCAAATCAAGCATTTATCAAATCAAAATTCAAATCAAGCCATAATTCAATTTAATTAAAAATAAAAAGTCATAAATTCAATTTAAATTGAATAAAGCATGATAAATCAATCAATTATGTAATTAATCTAATTAATTACATAGTTCATTTAAATCAAATCAACCCATTCAAGGGATACACATGGCTAAAGATAATAATTAAATTCAATTAATTAAATCCTATTTTCCCTCAACCACCAAATGGGAGGAAAATTCATCAACCAATAGGATTTAAGGATTGAGCTCACATGGATTAAGCCTAAATCGAATCTCAATCACTCACTTGGAGAATGCATCTTTTCCACTCATTTTGTCTTTGGTCCCAAGCTTTGTGGACAAAATATTTAAATGGTCTCCAAAGGTGGAACCATGGACTTAACCATCACCTAATCATGATCAAATCAACCACACCCCCTACCCTTACCAAAATATATAAAAGCAAGGCATATTTCAATCAATATTGATCCACAAATTTGAGAATAGCATCAAACCTCTTGCAATTTATAGCTAGAAAGGAAAATCTAGGACTAATTAAGGCTAATTTCATTTGGAAATTAACTTTTTAGTTGCTTTGTCATTCATTCTCATTTTAGGACTGTCACTAATGGAGGCTTGTTGAGAGCTTTGCATTAGCATCCCTAAATAGAGATCCATAGAGTGCTTAATTGTCATTTATTTGTTGAAATAGCTTACTCTTTGTGGTAATTTAGTTGATTTATTCATTTATTTGCAATCCTAACCCTATGAAGGTGCTTTCCTTAGCACACACATACTACTCCCCCTTTGACAACAATGACAAAGGTGTCAATTATATGTATAAGTATGTCGAAATTTGATTTACCTCCTTGATTTTAGTATTGCAAGGCTGGAAGACTTGTTACACAATCTGCAAAATTTTCCTTCAAATTATCTATTTCTTTGTCCCATGTCTTCTTGACTGAATCATAAATGTTGAATAATGCACATAGCCCATAGGATGCTATCTCAACTGCCTTAACGTTTGAATATGCAAACTTTCCATATGATGCCTTTGATGAAAGACATTCTTCTAGTTGATTCTCTACATTACATATCTTCATTGTTAGATGCTATCTGAGTAGAGAAAATCTCTTCAATTTTCTTTCTTTCTCATTCTCAAGAAGTCTTATCTCATCATAGATTTTGCTTATTTTCTTCTCAATATCTATGATTTTCACATTAGGACTCTACAAATCATTCATTGTGGCTTGCAACTCTGGTTCTTTGTTCCTTATCTTCTCTAGAATTTCTGATGTGTGGTTGCGTGATAATGTACATTGGCTGTACAATGCTTTTCCTCTCTCTAAGCATTTCCTTAACTCTTTTATACATACATCCAAATTGTCCAAATCATTCCTAATATTCTGACAAGTGATTTGAAATAACTATGCATCATGAGTTGTCTAAGATTTAACTGATGCAATATCTGATAGATTAGTAAATTAAGTGTAAAAAACTCTCATTACCTCTTTTGCTTTGTCTTGGGGATCAACCTCACTAACTTGAGTTGATATAACTCCTTGAAGTTTGCTGGCTACTTCAAGTAACACTCCTTCCAATATTTTTACTTTCTTGTTCTTTCCAATGATTTTATTTAGAGATGAAATCAACTTTATTTGATCATCATCATCAACTTCAACTCCCAAGCCTACTAAAACTAATTCCATGGGTAGTCTAGATAGATTTTATGCTGTGCTCTTTTGTGGTGAAATTATTTTAATCTATTCTTCTTTCTTGTCTTCTCTTTTTTCTACTTCTTCCTCCTTATTTACTACTTCATCCTTCTACTCAATAGCTTCTAGCAAATTGCCAACATCTGCTCCTTCATCATCAAATGGGTTTTATTCTCTATCTATGGTGATATTTGTGCCTTCAATATTCATAGACTCATCATCAATTTTGATAGAGGGTGGCAGAACTGGTGATGATTCAGTTTGTGGTTCTGCTTCTACTACTGGTTCAGATTCACTGAATATCTCTTATGGTCTAGAGGTCATCACCTTTACAACCGCTTTCTCAAATTCTCTATTCATCTCTTCATAGTTTCCTCCCATTATCAGAACTATCCTTCTTTTCCTTGTCAAATGTGTGCTAAGGTTTTTCATGATTTCTTTGAAGCGGTCTTCATCTTTTATCTCACAAAGCTTCCTCACATATCTTTCTCTTATACCTTTATCTTCTTCTATTGCTCTCTTTTTTCTATTCACTAACTTCTCATAAAGATTATCTGGAATCTTGTCTTTTATGTCTTCAAACTTCTTGTCAACAAGACTCATGTGTCTGACAACTGCATTCTCAAGATTGAATTTCTCAAAATTGTTGTACATCTCATAATACTTATTCAACTTAGTGAAATCACCTTCATTAATGATCAAAGGGTTATCAATCTTAGGCTTCTATTGCTTCTTTTTTCTACTGCCTGCCTCTTCATCTACTTTTGGTTTATCTTT
Source organism: Chamaecyparis obtusa (assembly GCA_027943335.1). NCBI lineage: Eukaryota > Viridiplantae > Streptophyta > Pinopsida > Cupressales > Cupressaceae > Chamaecyparis > Chamaecyparis obtusa. Next base: position 602,194 of record BSBK01007531.1, read on the forward strand.
TGATGTCCTTATCCTTTTTACTGGAGAAAATATGGTTTTCTACCTCTTGCCCGATCCACTTACCATCTCTTTAACTCTCTTAGTCGGTGTAGTGGAGGTGGATCTAGTAGATTTTCTCACTATTGGCACATCCAATTCTACAATATCTTTATCAACATCCTTAATATCCTCAACATGAGTTGCATGGGTTGTCAAGGGTGGAACTGACAACACTTCCTTCTATCCTATATCTCTAATAGCTATTGTTGTCTTCTTTACAATGTTGAATTCATGCTCGGTCATACCTATATCCTCTAAGATCTTCTTTATTGTGCTATCTACTCTTTTCTTTGCCAATTTATGCACTTGTGACTATTGTGTTGTACTGAAGTTCTCTTCATATGTTCCAAATCTAGAACTCTTGGAATCCAAACTGCTTTTAAGTATTCTACATACATATCCTTCAAATTCCTTTTTAGATATCTCATACTCAAGAGGATCTACAAATTATATCCTTGGCTCTACTGCTTCAATGTAGGTAAAATCAATGTCCACTAAGAAACATATTTCATTATTGTATTTCTCAATAAAATATGGTGGAATTCTTGATCTTCTTTTCATTTCATTCTGAAAGGTTTTAATGACAAGGGTGGCACTCTCATTCACTTTATCAATGGGATGTCTTAAATATACATTATTAATCATGTCTATTTAATTTCTACCATCATTCCAATCAACTCCTATGGTGTAAGGGAATCTCCTTAAAAGATGGAAAAACATATAAGTGATCAGGGATGAGAATCTAAATTGGGAATTCTTAGTCTTCTTGATCTTCTCAAGATTTTCAATCAGCCGAATTCTCAGAATCTCACACATATCTAGTTCCACTTTGTTAATACACATAAAATAGGCTGCTTGCACCATACTTGTTGCCATATCATCTTCCCTAGAACTTGCACATAATTTTGTAGTTAAAATCTTACACACATATCTCACATCATCTTTTTCAATCTTGCTTATGACTATACATATTCCATTATATGAAGACTTGGTGTTATCCAACACTATTTTCTTAACATTCTTTTCATTTGAAGGAATTGCTCCAGTTTTAGACAATCATGTAACCTCATGTATAAGATTAGCTGTAATATCTATAACTCTGTCATCCAACCAAAAATTTCCATTATCGATTATGCTCAAATTATTTTGGTCCATTTGTCATTCTAAAATTCATAGTGAAATGTGTACTTAATAATGTCCATTTGACCTAAATGTTCAAATCCATCTTTGTAGGTCATGTCTTAATTGTATATCTTATTATACTCCATGGTCAAACTACCATCTCCTACTGCCTCAAACTTGCATTTTAAATACCCTTTTACATATTCCAAATGTAAAACTCCATCTAGAATGGTTGATAAAGCCAAACTAGGGTCTTCCTCTAAGGGTTCTACTGATTCCTTCTTCATCTTAGGTCTAGTTGTGTCTCTGATATTGTAAACTAGTGATGCATCCATGATTCCACTGAAAAGTAATTGCTTTAATCATGAATTCTTAGTTAAATACCTCAGAATCACGATTTAGGGCTTTGTGTAGACATGGCGAAGAATCTGTTTCCAAATCTTGCAAAATACTTTCAATCTACATTGGCTAGCTCTCTATATCTCTTGTAAACACTTGAATGGTCAAATGATGTCAATAATATTCTTTTATCCTTCAAATCTTTCAAGACATTTTCATCACATTAATTTCTTAAGTGCATTCACGCCAAAAGTTATTTTTGGTTACCTACAAAACTTCTTTCTTTTCATGTAGTCGTATACATATTCATAAATTAATGCGCTCTTAACCATAGCTTTCTTATATAATATACTCTCTCATATTAACTTCGCAAGGCTTAATTCAACTTACTCTAAATTCTATATTATTCTGATGCTTATTCTAATACACAGTTCATGAAATTTGATGCTTAATTACTTTGAGATGAATTTGGAAATGATTCACACTTACTCTCAAATACTTAACCTATCTGATTTCTTGGTATACTGAGTGTGCTCGCTTGATCTGTAGCTTTAACAATTTCAATTTCCTCCAAGTTACTGCAACTTTCTTTCTAATTGTTGTTGGTTGTCACATTTCTCCTAGTATAGTTTATATTTCTTCTAGGATTAGAATTTCTCATGTTGTTCATTCTTCAATACCTTGCTATGTGACCCATGTTATTATATATCTGACAAATTATTCCATTATTTCCCTATCTCGGTCCTGACTGACTGATTTGTGATCTGCAATTTCTGGCAATGTGTCTAAATTTGTTGCATCTATAACACATAACTCCATTTCTTTTGTTCATTTCTCCAATAGGTCTCTTATCTGCAGGGTTAGTATTTCTAAACATTCTACTATTACCATTATCATTAGATCTAGGTTTCTTGCAATCAATAGCTCCATATCCAAAACCATGACAATTATAACAATAACTATAGGTAGGTTTGAATTGCTTACATGTACAATCTCTTTTCATGTGTCCAAATAATTGCATGAAAACATCTACCTTTGAATTCTCTTCGTATCTCTTTAGGTGGTTCATCTTGCTTAGGTGGGTTAGATACATCTTTAGATTTGTTAGATTCATCTAGTTTCTTTTCATCTTTATTCTCAGACTGTTCTAGATCTGGTTCTTTGCATTCTTCAATCTTCTTTGGGAATTTATCTTCAAAGTATCTAAGACCAGTTTTATTATAAGAGGGTTTATGATAAGAAATCTATTCATCAATCTTTTCACTACTGGAATATAGTTTCTCAAGATGTTGTTTAGACTGAGTTAGTTCTCCTTTCACAATTGTGTTGTATTTCATAAGTTCATCATACTGCAATTTTGTAATCTCAATTTCATATGTCACTTTGGTAAGTTCGGATCTCAGATCTGCATTTTTAGACTTTATATTTGATTCATCTTTGTTGTTATCATCTTTCAAGATTAACTTTAGATATACAATCTTTAGTTCATGTTTAAGGATCTCATTTTCTTTCTTCAGTTTTGAAACTTCAGTACATCCTTGACTTGACTTGAAGGTTCCTTTTTTAATTTTAGATCTTCTATATTTTCTTTTAGTTTCTCAATGTAATCTTTTGCATTATCATATTTGTCCTTTAGTGTATCTCCTTCTTCGGTAAGAATATCAATCTGTTCAAGAGCTTCATCAAGATTTTTCTGCAATTGATCCATATCCATAGAGATATTACTCAAGTTGTTAGGCTTAAATTATGAATAACTTTTTTCTTAATAACTAAGCTCTAATACCAATTGTTAGAAATAGGAAATACTAAGAGGGGGGGTTAAATCAGTATTTCACAAACTTTTACTTTTGCCCAATTATGGATATATGAAATTAACTTGTAGCTTGCATAAGAAACTAAACTAAGTAAACCAGACAATAAGCATAACAATAAAATGAATGAACTCATAACACCATATTTGTTTTTGAGGAAAACCTAGCCAAGGGAAAACCCCAGTGCAGATGATACCCACAACTGATCCACTAATCAAAAGTATCTGGTTAAGGATATTAACCCTATTAGGAGTCTATTACATTTGTATAGTGTCTCTGTCCTGGTTAAAGGACTTTAGGCCTTGTTAGAAGCCTCAACCATGTTAGGAGTTGCTATTACAAAACATAGATGTATGCAAGATGAACTCACTACCCAAACATGCAATATACAATGATAACTTTAGATACAGAAGGTAGAATACAAATACCTTTTCCTGTTGTCAAATAGCTTTACTATTCTGATCTAGCTTTGTAGGCTCTTCACACTGATATACAATAATTTCTTCTTTTATTTCTTACAACTTACAATTTTGCATCATATATTATCATATATCAACTGTTTCTCTTCACATTACATTTTTCTTACTTATATACAAGTTATTACAAAATAACTTTTTTGTCGGCTTATAATACATTATACTCTTCTCAAAACATAAAGTCATTACATGTTGCCTTAGGGTTAACATCAAGGATGTCATCCCTAATTAGTTAAGTCATTATTTTTATAAACAAAATAATCCCTTAACTCAATACAATCATATTCTGATCGTTGCTATGTTTTGGTTGGCTCAACACTATCTCTGTAAAACATCGATATCTCTTTCTATACATGTCATACAGACTTGCACTCTTAGATGTAGCTTTGATATGCCTGGAATGATCTATGTTCAAGTGTGCATGCACTGAACCTGCTTTTGTGAACGTTGATAATAAAATGGTCTTTGTGAAGACTGGTAAACACTGTTATACTTAGATAATTTTCATGTGCGCTCATACAAAACTTCTTCCTTTGATCATGTTGTCTCAATGCCGAATATATGTTGCCATAATGACAACATTGTGATATCCTACTTAGCCAAATTGCCAACAACAGAAACCCTTGGTTAGATGAAAAAATAATGGTGGGGATGGTACTTGACATAGTCAAGGATGGAGGATCCAAGAATGGATAGTCTGAACCTTGCATCCAACACTAACACAATGGAAAATACACAACACAACAAGATATAAATAGAATCAAATTATATTCATCAATAACTGAGCATGACATGAAACATGTCAAGTTATAAGGCCTTCTCAATTACAACCAATTGCATCAACAAATACAATATAGATCTCATAGGATCCAACTATCATCTAGCTAGCCCAAATATGCACAACCACATAAACTGGTAGAAACACCAAGGTAGATCTAAACTTGTGCTCACATGCCACTGAGAAATCTCCTTGTCTCCTAAGCCAACACCTTTAGCCACTAGCTCTGATATTACAATACTAGATCTTTTAGATCACTACTGTCTAATCATCCACCTATTTCCCTTATCTAAACAACTACCCACACCTTCATTATATACTACTCAGCCACAAGTCATCTTTACAACAAGAATTAAATACAAAACATCAGTCGACTTCATGAAACAAACTCATGAAATATGTTATCCTTTTAAGATAATTTCCAACAGTCATTAAATCTACCTAGGAGAAATCACCAATCAATATTTAGGTCCTCATACATCCAACTGTCAATCCATAACTCAAGGAACATGACCCAAATTCAATGCACAAGTCAGCCAAGCCAAATCATCCAAAGAAACATGTTGGTGATCCAGAACACTGAGCAACCAATATCAATCGATGATAGGACATTGAGACCCATTTAGTGAAGAACATCACCAAGAAACAAATGAGCACCAAACTCCTCCACCGAGTCCATTTGGTCAAATAAACCACGACCATTCACCAAGTTCCACTAGACAGTTACCGAGACTACCAAAGTCATCAGGAACCTTAGATGCCTCTACATCAGACACCCTAGGCAAATAAGAAAGTGTGTCCTAAAATTTACTTGATTAAGAAAATTAGACTTCCACTTCATCTTCACACAAGGTTTGCCAATCCACAAAGCCAAGGAAATGAATAAGTCCATCAACCAAGTCCTCTTTAACTGATCTACAACCAACCAATCAGCATGCAAAAAAATAAGAACAAACTGATCCTTCAACTCGACACAAAGTATCAAATCATTCTCCCAATTATGCAACTCATCATAGGACTTATTACTATCAACCAATAACTGAAGTTCCTAACCAATAAACAACATCTGCAATCCAACAATGCCAAACAGATACAAGTCAACAACACCATCATCATAAAGGTGTTCAAAAAGTAAGTTCTCACCCTCAGCAACCTAATTATCCATAACCAGATGCTTTACAATCTCCATGTTAGACACAACCAACTGATCATGAAAACAAGTCTCCTCTCCAACCTCAACAATGTTAGAAACACCTTCAATAAGCACATGTATCTCAATAACAACCACAAGTTACCATGTAGGTTTCATGTCAGACTCTACAAACTGATCAATAAAACCAATCTCACATACTCCTTTTGCCTCCACACTGTCATTAATAACCTTGTCACACTGTCTCCCTTCTTGAACCAATCTTCTAACCAACCAAATAGCTTTCTTTCAAATTGGAAGGCTCCAACTTTGGTAAGCTCTACAAAACTCAGCTATACCTTCCTTTACTTGGTCCTTAACTTGATTCAATAAACTCGCTTCCCACCGAACAAATCTCTTATAAATCTTTTCCTTCACCACATCACAAAGAGCAACAATCACACCAGGGTCCTCTCAGAGTCATCTCCCAAGGTCTTCAAAAACCCTCTACAACAAACCCAAAACTCGATCGCCTTGTGACAACCTCCAAGTTGTTTGCAAGTCATATCGCAACCTGCTACCTCACATGAACAACAAAGCAAGGTTTCACAAGTCTAGGAACACAAATTTGCAACTCAGATCAAACCTTTTCCAACCAGATCAAACTTCACTTTGATACCACCCGACATAGTCAAGGATGGGGGATCCAAGAATGAACAATCCAAACCTTGCAGCCAACACTAACACAATGGAAAATACACAACACAAAAAGATATAAATAGAATTACATCAGAAAATATGACCAATTACATCAGCAAATACATCAGCAAATACAATATAGATCTCGCAGGACCCAACTTTTATCTAGCTAGCCCAGATCTACACAACCACAATAACTAGTAGAAACACCAAGGCAGATCTAAACTTGTGCTTGCAAGCCACCAAGAAATCTTCTTGTCTCCTAAGACAACACCTTTAGCCACTAGCTCTGCTATTACAATATCAGATCTTTCAAACCACTACTGTCTGATCATCCACCTATTTCCCTTGTCTAAACAACTACCCACACCTTCCTTATATACTACTTAGTCACAAGTTGGCTTTACAACAAGAATTAAATACAAAACATCAGTCAGCTTCATGAAACAAACTCACGAAATGTGTTATCCTTCCAAGATGGCTTCCAACAGTCATTAAATCCATCTAGGAGAAAGCACCAATCAATATTTAGGTCCTTACATGTCCAACAATCAATCCACAACTCAAGGAAGGTGACCCAAATTAAATGCACAAGTTGGCCAACCCAAATCATCCAAAGAAACCCATTAGTGAGCCAAAAAAATGAGTAACCAATACCAGTCGGTGATAAGACATCAAGACCCATTTGGTGGGGAACATCACCGAGCAACAATCGAGCACTGAACTCCTCCACTGAGTCTATTCTGTCAAGCAAACCATGACTAGTCATTGAGTTCCACCAGACAATTACCAAGACTACCAAAGTCATCAAGAACCTTAGATGCCCCTACATCATACCCACAACTCTTCACTCTTGTAGAAAGAGATGTCTAGTTCCGGTTAAGAGCTTACATATGTCACTTTCTAGGTGACTCACCCGGTTAAGAGTGACTGATACATTGTTAGATGTATCTAATAGTTCTTTTAGGAACTACTTTGTTAAGAGATTTATCACACTTTTCAATGATCACCAAGTTATGGGATTTAGAATCAAGTTCACTCTAGAACTCTTTAAGTCCAGTTAGAGACTACCTGGTTAAGGGATTTTACAATACCTTGTAGAAATTATTAGGATTCTTTACAAGATAGTAAATGACTTGTATGCGCTTTCCTTCCAAAGTTTATCAGATCCCTTATGCTCTGCTCCTGATCTTTGATCTCTGATCTGATATCTCTATTCTGTTCACTATTCTAATCTCTTCTTTTCTATCACCTTGGTTTGCTTGTCTACTTGCATAATCCTCCTAACCTTCTTGCTCAATCTATTCCTTAATCCTTTATCCTTGATATTGATAATTTCCCTAATTAGGTTTTCCAAGACCTTAATCTCAAAACTTCCATAGATTGTTTTTCATTTTCTTTCTCTTGTTGGATGCTCTATGATTTTTCTTAGGACCAATAACTTTCAGCTTCTGATATCATATATCTTGTGTATCGATAAACTATAGTTATGTTATAGTTATTTTTCTTTTCGATAATGTAACACTATTCTCTGATAGTATATAATTGTTTACCTATTATCTTCTCTCCTTCACTTCTTGATTCCGTCTGCTCAACTATTTAACATCAATGACAAAATAACCATTATCATCATATGCCAATAATCTCTCCCTTTGGCATTAATGGCAAAAACTTGTCCTTCAAATTTTTCAAAATCTGTTGAGTATGTCGATAATATATTTGTTTTGAAATATTCTAACTCCATAATGATATTTACTCCCCTTGTGATAATAGTCCTTCTGGTTAAAAAAAATTATGTTCTTCTACTCGTTTTTGGCAACAATGCCAAATGATAGTCAAATTGTGTATCTCTGAGGTCATGCTTGCTATAGTTTATCAAGAATAAATTGGTATCTATCTCCTGCATTCTTCAGTATATTCTCCCATGATTCTTTTAAACCATTCAAACCAATCATGTGTCCTTGCAAATCAGAGGCTAATTCCTCTAATCCATCAATTGTGCTCAATTTCGATGTTTGCACTATTTCTTATGCTTTTTCTACATTTACCTACATAATATCCATATTCACTAGAATGATTCCTTGTAGTTCTAGTATCTGCTCGCTCCTCTTCTACTTTGAACTCTTGTTGTTTAGAAATTAATTGCCTCAGTTTTGTTGAGTGCTCCATAAAGTGTGATCTTGAGGGGTGCAAATTACTGATATGTTGAATTGTTTCATTCTATATTCTGACAATCTTAACTTCAACATCTCCAATCAATTTTGTGAATTTACACAAATGTGTATACATTGTTTTTTCATTTTTTAGTATTTCTTTCAGCTCTTCAATAGACTTTGACAATTAGACTTTTAAAACTGCAATTTTGGTTAACAATTTTTGAAGTAATTCATTTTCCATCTTCTTTTCAGTTTCTTTGGCCAACTTGCCATCCAAATCCTATCTATATTCATGAATAAAATCTATATACACTTTCAATTGATCGATAAGTGGCTCATTTTCATCAACCGTGATGTCCAGTACTAAATCCTCAAATAGGTCCAAAGTTTTAACTAACACTCTCTTTTTCAACTTCTTCCTTTTTTCTTTGTCAATTATAGTTTTCTTGTCAAGTGCTTTAGCCTAGGATTGTTTGTCCTTGGCTTTCTTAAATGTCCTGGGATCCTACTTTAGTATAGAAAAATTGGGATCATCATCATATGTAGGAATATCCTCTTACTCTTCTTCTTCCAAGGTCCTTTTTCTTTTGCCTTTGGCATCTTTCTTTTCCTTATCGGTATCTTCATCTTTGTCTTTATCTAATTTATCATCTTCCTTGTCTTTACCATGTTTATCATCTATTTGTTCATCATTCTTGTTATTATCTTCCTTATTCTATTGAGTATCTTTGGAGTTATCCTCTTCCTATTTATATTGCTCTTTCTGTCTTATATCTCTTGGGACTTGAGTTGATTCACTATCAGTATTCTGTTCACATTTTCCTTTTTCATTTGTATCCTTTTGTTTTTCAATGTGGTCCTCCTTATCTATGTCAGTTTTCTATTGGTGTGAGGAAAAATGTTGTTGATCAATTGATATTGTATTTTACTCATTCGTTTCTTGAACTTCCTTTGAAGTCTCTTCTTCTTGCTTATTTATTTCCTATAATATTTCCTTAGTAGTCTGCAATTTTGACTTAGGTAGTCCCATGGGTTGTACAGTCGGTGCATTAACCTGTCCACTTTGTTCTTGATGCTCGTTGTCTTTATCAATAGACTTATTGACAGTGGTGTCAACCTTGTCAGTTTCTTATTAATTAACATTTTCTTGCACTAGTGCTTTCATCCTTTCATTGTCCTTGACAATCTTCTCAAGTTCCTCTATAGCTTTGTCAATAACCTGTTCAATCTTATCCATTGATACATCGATAACATTTTATGCATAACAAACTAGTTCATTAATAGTAAATGTATCATCAACATTATAAGTTCCAACATCTATATGTGATTGTGTTTTCTCTTCACTCAATACTTATAATTGGTAACCTCATGTGAAGCTATTTAGACCCCACTTTTAGCCATTTCTATGATCTCTCTTATCTAGATATCTTCACCTCAACTGTAGATTATTTTCGAAGGACTCCTAGACCACCTGACACACCCTGAGCTCCCACCATCTAACATTTCTAACTCCTAAAATGTTGAGTGAACATATTAAAATCCCGCTCCTTGATTTTTGTTTCTTGCATTAATACTAAGTTTGGCCTCATTTGATCAAAACATCTTTTGATCAAATGAACTTTTTCAGGGGCATTGCAACCCCTAATATCTATGAAAGGAGCTTCATGGCTCCTAGAAAAAGGCATAGCCTTTTCCCAATCTCAACAATTTACTTTGCCTAGAAGCATTCCTTGCCAAAGCCAATCTAACTTGATTATTTTTACAACCCCTCTTCTTTTTTTCTCTAATTTTCACCTTGTTGCCCCTTGCATCAAATTGCTCTAAAGTTATTTTATCAGTTACCCCCATCTTTTCTCCATTCCCCAAGTAGTCTCACTCCTCCTTACTCATCTTTTGTCTCAAAATCTAAATCGGAATCCATATCACCACCACTTGAGTCTCTCACCCCTTCAAAGTAACTATCCAAGTTCCTTATAGGAAAAATTGGATTGTCCTTGAAAGTAACTCTTATTTTAATGTTTTCTTTATCCGAGGAATCACTTCTAGCAACCACTTCCCTATTTTCCCAATTCCTCACTACATGTTCTCCTTCCTCATTCCCTGGTTTGCATGATATGTCCATTAGCCTTTGATCTATTCTGACTTCTTCGACTACTAAGTTTTGGGGTTCTCCACAATCCTTTCCAAGAAAAAGCTTATTTTCATCCTCCAACTGCCTCCTTTCATTTTCTATTTGATCTCTATTTAGAGTGCAACAAACCACTTCATTAGTAATGTCCTAACCCCCAACTATAACTAGACTTATGTTATCATTAAAGATCAACATATCAACTATTGAATCACTTCCCCATTCAAAATTTTTGTCTACTATTTTTTGTTGCTTCACTTCTCAACTGTCCTTCATGTCTACATACCCCTGTTCACACAATATTTTTTGCTCCATCTCAAACAACCAATCCCATTGAAGATTATTTCCTTGTTCCTCTTTTTCTTCCAAAAGGTGAATAACCTCCTGATATAAAGCATCATGAGCTAACCCTTTACCCTTATTAGACACCACACAACTTTCCTCCTCGTGGTCATCTCATGAACATTTTGAGCATGACCTAAACTCCTCATCCATCATCAGCCTTTGATGCCAAGTCACCATTCTAGTCCTCAACTCCATAGTATCTGGCATTGAATGACATGATTTCTACAAAATGCAAATCTTCGAATACATATGAAAATCATTTTTATCAACAATCTCTGTCATTTTTACATATTCACCTAGTTTGTCACCTAAAAGCTTAGAAGTTTCCACATTCTATTATTCTTGTAGAAGATGCTTTATACTAATCTAGACTACGATCTCCATAACTTTTTCCTTAAAAGGATCAAAATTATGTTCCCACCATTTTAGATAAAAACCCTTCCCATCCACCATATAAGGGGCACTATTCATTATCCACTCACGACTATGTTTATGAATGCAAGTAACCAAAAAAAACCATTTTTAAAAGTTTTTAAGGCACAAATCTCCCCCTATTATCGATCACACCATTCTTTGACCCTTGAGTAATTCATCCATTGGCCTCCCTATTTTAAAAAGAAAGAATGATCCTTTAAATGGGTTACAAACTCATTCCATTCCTCCCTATTAATCAATAAAGAGGCTACATTACCATGTTCTATGTTTGGAGTCACCTAGTTTGGAGTCTCACTTGTTTGAATCTATTTTGGGCACCAAAAAATTCCAGATATTTTGTTGAAATCCATTTTACCTCCCAGATTCATCGAACCAAACCCATTTCCCTTTTGCCTCTCTGAAACCCAAAATGACCCCTTTCTGCTCCTCTCATACCCACCATTCTCCGAGCCTAAAACCCTACGCCATCTCTCTCTATGAGCATTATCAAAGACTTTTCATTGATAACCATTGTTAATCCCATCCCTTCACCTATTAAATGACCATCTAGGGTATTCATTTGCTCCATAGGATAAGCCCTAGTGTTGTCAAAACTCTTCTTGACTCGACCGTTGCAGATGCTCCATAAATAATATATCAGATAAAATGTTGGTTGTTATAACAATAAAAATATTAGAAGATTTAGAATGGATAAGTCCAATGGTGATACATTAAGATCTAGTTATGTGTAGATTTTCATGAATTCAACAAAACTTGTATGAACGACCCATTGCCTATCCCTTTCATAGATGAAAATTTAGAATAAGTTTTTGAAAGGTAGTTTTATTCATTCAATGATAGATACTTTAGATACCACTAGGTCTAGATAAGAGAGGATGATTGACCTAAAATAACTTTCTCTACTGAATGAGGATATGTACACAGTAATTCCATTCGAGCTTAAAATATCCCTGTTGTCTTTAGTAGGATAATGGTGAACACTTCCTAAGATTTTATCCATGACTTCCTCGAGCTATAACTGGATGATTGGAAAGTATATAGGTTGGTTAAAGATCATGCTCAAGAATTCCAAACAATGTTAGAAAAATGTACAAGCATGTAGATATCCTTAAATCTTATGAAATGTATCTTCATAGTCCCCTTTAGTACCCTATTAGGATATATCATTTATAAAGAGAGATTGATGGTAGACCCCACGAAGACTGCTCTAATTATGAATCTACCACCTCCCAACATAAATCATAAAGTAACGACATTCCTTGGTTTTATTGATTATCGCAAAAAAAAATTATCAAGAGATTTACCACCATAGTTGCACCATTAGAACTACTAAAAAATAGAAAACAAAAAAAAGCTATCCACTAGACTAAAGAATGCCAACAATATTTTAATAATCCCAAATGAAAACTTGCCAAAGCACCCATTCTTATCTTCTTGAACTAGTTTCCACCCTTTCATGTCCATGTAGATGCATCTAGGATAGCAGTTTGAGTTGTACTTGCCCAACCAAGAAGAAACAAGGACCACCCTATAGCTTTCACCAATAGGAAATTGTACCAAGAAAAAAGAAACTATACTACCACTAAGTGAGAAGCCCTAGCCATGGTCTATGCATGGCATAAATTTTGACACTGTTTAATATCCATTCCCTTTACATTTTATGTAGACCACGAGCCCCTTGATTTCCTTCTAAATAAACTAGTGATATACAAGGCGTATATGTATATGGCTATTGTTATTTTTGGAGTTTAACTTCAACATTATGGTTAAACTAATCAAGGGTTCTAGACTATATATCAAGAATTGAGATAGGAGAAGAACCAAAAGAAGATTAGCATGAGACCCACTTCTTCAAAATCACAACAGTCCCAAAATAATTGCACAATGTTGCTAAGTTACTTTCAGTGGAACATACCCTCTAGACATGAATGCTCATGAAAAATAGTCACTATTTCATTAATTATTATAATACACTTTAATTGAAGGATCCTTGTATAAGAAAGGGATAGATGGTGTACTCCAAAGAGTTGCCAGTGCACATGAATAAGAGAACCTTCTAAGAGAGGCTCTTGAAGGCATAGTAGGACACAAAAATGATGATGTAAAAGATTAGAAAATTCTATTATTTGGATTACGATGGTCAACCATATAGAAAAATTTCAAACAACATATAAAGAAGTGCAACATTTGTCAATGAATTGGATGACCCATAGGCTATAATGAAATGGCATTAGAATTGTCCTTGCGAAAAAACCCATTTGAAAAATGGACAATTAAATTCATTGGTCCTATAGACAACAAAGTTATCTAAATCAAGCTTCATTATTATTGGTGGAGATTACCCAACAAAATTGGTAGAGTTAGAACCAACTAAAGATTGTACTACACACACAACAACCAAATTCCTCTGCAACAACATCATTACTGATTTGGGTGTCCATTAAGCATCACAAGTGACCAGAGGAAGAATTTTATGAACAAAACCATCAAGGAGCTCCTAGATAACTTTATGATCACACATAACTAGAGAAATCCCTACCATCCGCAAGAAAATGGGATGAGTGAAGCATTAAATAAGATCACCAAAGTCACCTTACCAAGACGTGTAATGCTAATAAAATCAATTGGGGTATTAAGATGCCAACAATACTTTTGGCCTACTAGACCATATTTAAAATATCCACCTCCCATATAACCTTATATCATGTCTACAACATGGAATCTATCTTATTAGAAAACTTTATAGTCAATAGTCTACACACCACCCTCACTCTCTGGCTTACTGAAGAAGAATTTGTCAAACACATATTGAAAGCATTAGACAAGTTGGATGAGGAAATACAACTTTCTACATCCCATGTATAGACATAAAATCAAAGGCAAAAGTTATGACATGATTGAAACCTAAGGACAAAACAATTTCAAATTGGAGATATTGTCTTTTTGTACAACAAGAAGTTCAAGAAGCAAAGAAAACTCAAAGTCAACTGGTTAGGACCTTACAAAATCAATGAAATTTTTGAGCCCAAACCAATTGAGTTGGAGACTTTAGAGAGATAGATCATGCAATGTGATGTTAATGCAACAAGGTTAAAACACTTCCACCATGGTTTAGGACAAGTCAAAGTTTTAACGCAAGGATGATGTTGGCTAGAAAATGGCATATAAACACCAATACAAAGATATGTGATTACAAACCAAAAATAAGGTTTTGGAATATGTAACTTAGAAGATAACATATACTTTAGGATTACTATCTAAGGGCTACGTCCCCTTTAGAGGATATAAGTATAGGAGATAGGCCCATTCACCAAGAGCAGGGTGATAAAGACTATATAGAGAAGTAATTTAAAAAGGAGATATATGAATACAAATACATTTGATTTTGGGATCAAGTTGTATATGTGATATCTTCATTCTAATTTAGGACTTAACTAGGAATAAAAAAAATGCTTTCCTTACTACCTCAATAGAACTGAGTCCAATGTTAAATCACTATAATAATATAGATGTGCTCGGAACAAAACTTTGGTATGTATCCCTTGGATTTCCTACTATAGAGTGTTTACCATTCAAATGGGAGCATTCATGATGCAAGTAGAGAGATGATAAAATGTGAAAACATATGTTTATGATGAAATATCAACCCCTAAGAAATAATTGAGGGTCAAATGATTCAGATAAATAATGGAGGCAAGGAGTATGCATCATGAAAGTTTTTTTATTTACTACCATTTGAACTACCACATTCATCAATCACACAACCTTCCCTAATTAGATTAATGATTATTTGCGTTGTCCTTGCCACTAAACGATGAATGCTTCATTTTTCTTAGGACAACAAACATGTTCATAATCAACTCTTTGTTGAGTTGGCAAACTTGTTTAACCTCCACATTGGCTTCCCCATAAACATGATTTCTGGTGAAGACTTCCAATTTCTCAAGTAAAGAGAGAGTCACACTAAGATCCCTAGGGAGTTCAAACCGAGTGAATTTTTTCTTTCTTTTTTTTTCTAATAACAATGATGACTATAGATTAGTCCCCTTCTATTGCTATCTTATCCAATTCAACTTGATATACAATTGTAAACCCAAGAATAAAGCTTGGAACTTTACCTCATTATTAGTCCTTGTTTTGAACCTTTTAGATACTAAACAAATTACCTCCCCCTTCTGGTCCTAGACCACCCATCCAACCCTTGACTTCCTATGGTTTCCCTCATATGCTCATTCGAATTTTAATTTATACCCCCACCTGAGGTGGTATCCATTTGGCCTCCAACCATTTTTACTAAGAATCATCTCCCCCAACTTATTAATAAAAGAACATTTCACTCTTAAAATATTTTTTCTTTTATTTTGTAATTTTTATCATTAGAACATTTCATTCCTAAAAATATTTTTTTCTTTTATTTTTATAATTTTCATCATTAGAATATTTCATTCCTAAAAATCTATTTTTATTTTATTTTTATAATTTTCATCATTAGAACATTCCATTCTGAAAAATCTATTTTTATTTATTTATTAATTTATATAATTTTTGACCAAATTTCTTACTAAAAATAGAAATAATGAATTTTTCAATGCCGACAATTGTTTTTTTAAAGTAAACCTATAAGCCCATATCCTAAACAGACGACATTTACATTGAAAAGGTTAAATGCACTTGATTTTAAAAAACAGTAAAAACTATAATCAGACAATTTGCCAGAGGATATATGCGCACTAACCAAATAAATTCACGGTCGTAGGTTTCGATTATTGTCAATTCAAATTGTCAATGATCTGAAGCAGATTTAATTCACTGGGGCGTGAAGAAAATCTTTCGGCTGCATTTTTGAATCAATCCATACTTCAGCGCAAAAATGAGCGGTCCAGATGCTCTGTTTTCTCTGCGGAACAATTTTTATGTGGGAGCATACCAGGCCGCCATAAATGACAGCGACGTCCAGGGCCTGTCCGAAGATGAATCCATCGAAAGAGACTGCTTCGTTTACAGATCTTACATTGGCCTCCGCAGCTACCAGGTATTCGTTCTATTTACAATATGTATGATCTTTTTGTTTAACAGATTTTTGTTTCAGGTTGCTGTCAATTAGGTTTCTATGAGTTAGGGTTTCATTTATTGTTTTTCTCGAAGGTAATGTGCACGGATCTGATGTTTTTGTGTGGCTATGAAGCTTGTGATCGATGAGATAAACGACTCGGCACCGACGCCTCTGCAGGCTGTGAAGATCTTGGCAATGTACCTGGCGGGCCCTCAATACAAGGTTAGTTTTCGCATTGCTATTCTAAACTTTATATTTTTTTAGATCTGCTAAAATTTTAAACCTCTGAAGCGCACAAATCCTCAATTGCCTTTTGATCCTTGGTAGATGACATTGGGCTTAGGTGCCAGGATCTAGATGTATCTCCGCCAAATTCACTTGTATCTGGGTTCATTTGTTGGGTACATGCTAATCAATTAACTGGATATAATATTGTGTTCTATATCATGGGATTTCAACCATGTGCCCCGCTTTACCACTTGAGCTCACTGAATTCCTCATTAAATTCCATTTTGTTTTGTGCTGAACTAGGAAAGGGCAAATTAATTGTTATTGAGATCCTGGCATGCCAATTTGGCTTCTCAGATATCTTCACGGTATACTTGACGTGCCTATCTTCTGCCAATAGGCCAAATTCGTTAAAAAATAAATAAATAATAGATTTCGCCAAATATCGAACTTTAAATTAAAAATATCTGATCTATATTCTTATCAAATATACAAAATCACCGGGTTCACCAGAAGTATGTATGTTTTTAAACCTGGAAAAATGTGTGTATTTCTCATATTTCATATAAATGAAGATACCAAATTTGCCAAATTGTACATTTTTATCGTAATTGTCTGACAAAGTTATTAGATTCGATTGGATAGGAATGTTTTTGATTCGAAATATAATATAAATGCTTAGATTTGGGCCGAAATATGTATTTGGCCGAAAATGTTGATTTTTCATTTGAAAACTTTCCATATTTATCAGATTCGCCACAAATTGTGTAATTAATAATAAACTGGGAACACTATTGTTTTCCCAGCAAGTAGTAGAAAAATTATCCGACCATGATTTACCTTTAAATGATCTTCCTTTCATAAAATCTTTTTTGATTTCTTTGTGGAAACATAAGGACCCTTTTGCTTTGCCATATTCTTGAAATTTTGTAGACTATGGTCTCGATCTCATGACCATGCTTGGGACTAAACACAGCCTAGACAACCCACCTATACAAATTACGAAACATACAGAACACTGTTGATATTGAAAAATTGAGATGTTTTCATTTCTAGCACATTTAATAGAGATACAATTGTACATGTTAAATTACACACTAAATTGATGAGCTCAATTGAATTCAAAAAGTTTTGCATGAACTTCAATTATTTAGTCTTCTAAAGTAGGGGCATTATACACCAATATACACAGTAAACAGCTGGATTGCAACAAATAGGCCTTTTCTTGGCTTCTATATTTGTCCTGTGGTAGATAATAGTAAAATGCCTTGTTGCAGAATTTCTTGTCAATATCTGAGAGAATTTGGGCATTTTTTTTTCTCGCACCTATGCATTTACCCTCTGGCGACTGCTCTGTGAGCTCTGTAAGCTTTCAATAGGATTTCCATGTGATCTAATTAGAGTCACCGTGTCTTGGTGAGTCTCAGCAGTCTGACTATGTGGAGACGAGGAGGCAGCACCTTGTTTAATGAGCTGTAATGGCAAAAGCCCACAGGCTGACTGAAAAGACTCGTGATTTTTTGAATCACATGTTTATAAAATGTGTTTTTTTAATTACCTGTATTTTGCCCCTGGCTTGATCTGAGTCGATCCAGTTTTGACTATGGTGTAGATTGTAGGGTGTTTTTTTGGGTTTTCTGTTACTATGGTGTAGATTGTATATAAACCCATTGTGGGTAGATCCCACCAACAAAAGTTGTTTCTCTGTTTCAATTTGTAGATAGGTTATGTGTGAGATGGGAAACAGTATGATATGAAAACAATCCCTTGGCATTCACATTGGTTGAAATAAGCAATCTGGTTATACTAGAAATCTGCACCTCTCTGGGCTCACTAAACACCTACATCATGTAAGAATGTGGCAGGGGATCTTCCTCTAGAAACAATGATATTTCCCTCTGTTATCATAATAGGTATGATGTCTGAACGTAAAGTGCTCCTTATTTCCACTTCCTAGCAAGAACAGAGGCTGTCAACCTAATCAATATGTGGATTATAGTTATCCGTCTCAACTTTTAACTGTTAAGAGCATTCTGCATTATTTAAGAGTTTTGTAAGGCCGTGTGACCTGTGGTACGTGCTCAACACAGTTGGGAAACACATTGCAATCATAAAACATTTTATGCACAGAAATCATTTTAAGATCGAGTTTTGGCGGTCATAATAACTTGCTAGCAAAATAAACTGCTCATATGTTTTCTTTATTTGCTCCCATATTGTCTATTTTTTGTTTGAAAGGAGAGAGCTGATTTATGTAGAAGTATAAAAACTGAAGAGACTAACTATTCTTGCAATATGAACATTATTGTTGTCCAGGGAAGCTGTAATGGCCCCTTTTGAGATTGCCCTAAATCTTGCCCAAGCACCTTGTAAGTATCAAGTCTGCTGATTTTGTCTTGTTGGATGCTGATTGCTGCTCTCTTGGATGAGTTTTATTGCTCAATGGCTCAATCTTCCTTTATTGATGCCTTGAGGTATGGGTGAGTGATAAGTCCCCTTCAATGCTTGGAATAAATTCCTTTGTCCCTCGTACATGCCTTTGCATAATACCATTCTTGGAACATGGAAAAACACTGATAAGAATAAGAAAAAACAGCCATATTGATTTTTATGCATTTAAATAATATTCCATGGAAAGTTAAAACTGTAAACAAAAAGCAACTGTGCAGTTTGAAGATTCTAGTTTGAGGTGGACACTCTTCCATTTTCTTTTGCCCAATGCAAAATGCTGATGGCGATTTCAAATTATGGTGGGCTAGCAGTTTTAGAATCCCGAGATAGACAGGAATAGGAACATGTTAGAATGCCATGTATACCATATAAACATATACAAATTAAGGTTAGAAATCATATAAACATGGCCCAGGAGACTGAATTACAAAAATAAGCTTTTGAATGTTCTTCTTGGATGACAAATTTTACAGGTAGATTGGTAAGAATAGGCCATGCTTAAAGTATACATTTAGAATTATTTTTTTCTTTTTCCAATAAAATCAATAATCAAATTGCATTCATGGCTGCTTACATTTCCTTGCTCAAGATGCTTGCAGGAAAATGCAATCTCCAGCCTCAAGGAATGGCTAAGTGATGCAGTCATAAGTAACAATCCTGTTTTAAAGTTGGTTGCTGGAACCATCTATATGCACGAACAAGACTATAATGAGGCACTGAAACACATTCATTCAGGAGGAACACTAGAGTTGTGAGTATATTGGGTTTCTATTTTGACATTCATGGATGTGTTATGAAAAATAATATCTCCTTTGTTGGTCTATTTCTGTTTTTAATCTCATTTCTAAATCTTTCTATCACCACTAACTTTGATATTTACAGTACTCGCCTTAGATTGACATCTCTTGTGTTTTGATGGTGCAAGTTTTGGAATGCATCTCTTCTTTAGATATTAAATCAATGTTTTGGAATGCATCATACTGTATTTCTATTTAATCAATCCAAGATACTTCTAACCTCAATGTTCCCCACTTTTTGTGCTTTCTTTGCTTCTATTAGTAAATTTTGCCCATTTTTTCTAGGTTATATATGCATTATATCTTTGGAGTATTTGCAACTGTCTCCCTATCATCTCTATTATATTTCTTCTTCGTTCAGAGGCGTAGCATTGACAATATGACATTTGCTCTACAGTTTGTCTATTCCATGATGATGTGCTAGCTGTGGCCACCTGCCTTGCACTGCATTGTTTTCAATAAAATATTTTACCTAATGTATCTTTTGATAATTGCCAGTATTGTAGTATCTCTACATTTTGCCATGTTAATCTGTAGTTGCTTGAGATTGGATGGATTTTTGACAAAATAATAATTTTATAACAGTCAATATCAGAGTGAGCTACAAAATACCAATATTATAACAGTCAAAGGATGTGTTAGACAGGAGAATTTTCATCCTTTTAAAGTTGATATTATCTCAGAAGTGTTTCATTTGTGAAGTTCAATAAAAACTTGAATGTTTAAATGTTGTTGTTACTGCCTGCAAGGGTATCCTAACTTATAAGTATCTTCCTTGAACAAATTCATCATGGTAGCATCTTATGTGTGTTAGTCTGTAGAGCATATACGATTAAATCATAAGATAATGATATATTTGATTCCTTTTAGAGGATTTTTTTTTATAGGTGATATTTGTTTTTTTATTGTTTGATAGGTAAAAGGCAAAGACCAGTAAAATATAGAGTTACATATTGCATCTTGTATCATGAATTGAAACCATAGTCTACTACATACAGCAGAAGAACATAGAGAGGTGAAGGATTGTCATACCTGTCCTGTTTCTTGACCTTACTCATACTCTTTCTCCATCCCTGTCTGTAGATCCTTTTAACTAATCAGATACCCAGTTTAATCCATCATATAACAATACAATTTTATGTTCCTCCTCACCCATGTTTATATGTCAGTGAACTACCAGCCATATTACGTTGCTCACTTTAGAAGAAAAGGATGTTAGATGGACTATCAAAGGAACAGAACTATCCCATGTTTTGTTAATATTATTCAGATTTACTTAGGAATGTTGAGATTGATAACATTGTTCAGATAATTGTCACATAAATATAATTGTATATATTAATATATATATTGGGAAAATATTATATATATATTAATATACACATATATATTCTTATATAAGTCTATCAATATTATATATATATATATATATATATCTAATTATAATTATATATATTAGTAGATATTAATATGTATATATAATTATAATTACATACATACATATATATATATATATATATATTAACAATTAAATAATGAAATATTAATACCCAATAATGATCGGTGTGCATCTAAAGTACTTATATAAACCGATAGGGTTTATTTCACCAATTGATAACTATCAGTTTGGGTAATGTTAAGTTAATAACTGATAACTATCGCTGTGCAGTTACGTTAAACAAAACGTTGTACATAAACTCAAAGCGGTTAAGGTTATTTGATGGGACGTGACTCATTCATGAGTCACGCCTCATCAAAATTAAACTAAGTTTTTCATATATATACTCAGACGTGTTGCTGTAAATAGACACCGAATACAGTAATCAATTAGTATATAAATGTCCATGCATCTCTGAAATAGTAAACACAGAAGAACAACAAATCAGTATTAAGGGTACAGTCAGCGCAGTCATTTCTTACAGCCGGCA
This sequence comes from Chamaecyparis obtusa, assembly GCA_027943335.1. Taxonomy (NCBI): domain Eukaryota; kingdom Viridiplantae; phylum Streptophyta; class Pinopsida; order Cupressales; family Cupressaceae; genus Chamaecyparis; species Chamaecyparis obtusa. The sequence continues at coordinate 624,108 of BSBK01007531.1, forward strand.
TGATTAACATATTAAGTGATCAGTTCTTCATAGAGATAAATGTCAGAGCAACTCAATATTGTCTCAGTTCAGTATTGATGCATAAATTATCAATATCTGATAATATATACATTTCAGAAGATATCAACTTTGATATACATCATTATTGTTGTTATTCAATCTATATTGAATTGAAAACAAGAATTAAGTTTCTATAGATAAATCTGATCAAACTTAACATGGTATCAGAGCAAGGTTCCTTTGTTGAAGCCTAACTGCTTGAAGGAAGTTCCGATTAGATCGAAGGAAGATCAAGATCAGATTTTTGGAAATCTCAGAAAGGCAAATGGAATGAGACTAGAGGACAGACTTGAAGGTCCCTCTGATTTGGAATCATGGAAACTTCGAATGATGTTGGTATTAAGGAAGAATGGCGTGAAGACAATAATAGAGAAATGTTTATTCTAAATGGAATTCAAGATACCTTGTGATTGAGAGGGAGTTCACTGATACAAGATAAGAACACTTCTAAGGTAAACTTGTAATGATTATTGATTATTATGTTAATGTTATTTTATAATCATATGGGCCCTGTGTAAATCATAAGGAAGTGACGACTTCCAAATGATTATCACTTGTATTTGTTAAAGTTATTGGAAGGTGACGATCTTGCAATAACTTTTTTTTTGTAATAGATATATTTTGCTTGTGGATAGAATTGCCGATAGAGGCAATCCACTCTGAAGCTCATGAGTTTGTGGATAGAATCGCCGATGGAGGCAATCCACACAGGAGCTTGTGGATAGAATTGCCGATAGAGGCAATCCACTCTGAAGCTCATGAGTTTGTGGATAGAATCGCCGATGGAGGCAATCCACACCTTAGCTCATGAGTTTGTGGATAGAATTGTCGATGGAGGCAATCCACACAGGAGCTTGTGGATCGAATTGCCGATGGAGAAATCCACCTGGGAACTGTGGATAGAATTGCCGATGGAGGCAATCCACCTGGGAACTGTGGATAGAATCCCCGATAGAGGCAATCCACCCGGGAACTAACCTTCACAATTTACGAACTTATTGTGATTTACATTATTATCTTCCCTAGCTAAGAGGGAGTGTTGAGATTGATAGCATTGTTCAGATAATTGTCACATAAATATAATTGTATATATTAATATATATATTGGGAAAATATTATATATATATTAATATACACATATATATTCTTATTATAAGTCTATCAATATTATATATATATATATATCTAATTATAATTATATATATTAGTAGATATTAATATGTATATATAATTATAATTAAATACATATTAATATATATATATATATATATATATATATATATATATATATATATATATATATGTTAACAATTAAATAATGAAATATTAATACCCGATAGTGATTGGTGTGCATCTAAAGTACTTATATAAACTGATAGCTATCGGGTTTATTTCACCAATTGATAACTATCAGTTTGGGTAATGTTAAGTTAATAACTGATAACTATCGCTGTGCAGTTACGTTAAACAAAACGTTGTGCATAAACTCAAAGCGGTTAAGGTTATTTGATGGGACATGACTCATTCATGAGTCATGCCTCATCAAAATTAAACTAAGTTTTTCATATATATACTCAGACGTGTTGCTGTAAATAGACACCGAATACAGTAATTAATTAGTATATAAATGTCCATGCATCTCTGAAATAGTAAACACAGAAGAACAACAAATCAGTATTAAGGGTACAGTCAGCGCAGTCATTTCTTACAGCCGGCATGATTAACATATTAAGTGATCAGTTCTTCATAGAGATAAATGTCAGAGCAACTCAATATTGTCTCAGTTCAGTATTGATGCATAAATTATCAATATCTGATAATATATACATTTCAGAAGATATCAACTTTGATATACATCATTATTGTTGTTATTCAATCTATATTGAATTGAAAACAAGAATTAAGTTTCTATAGATAAATCTGATCAAACTTAACAAGGAAAGAAAACTATAGAGTACTTTCAAAGTCTAAACATAGAATAAACTAGCAGGGTGAGATAGTACCCGGATTTATGTTCTGATACAATCCTCAAATTGATCCAGCTAGGGCTTCCCTTAAAGTCTTCAATCTGGTCTTGATTTATGCTACAGAATTCTGCTCTTTGGAGTACTGCTGTTAGGTACAGAATTGTATTGACACAAGGAAATCACAGCTTCTTGATTGATTTGCTGCTTTCAGGCTTGATGCATCTGCTGCCTTATATAATTTCGTTGATGCCCTAGATAAAGAGCTCGCTGATCTGTCTTTATGCGATACTTTAGGAGGGAAGAGCACGTTATGTTTTGTGTCTTCCCTCAAGACATGATCTCCTATAAATAGGAGTCATATCAACCAAAGGAGGGAGCTGACCTGTCCCAAGAGGGCCGACCCTAGATCAAATGATATAAATCATATTCTTGAGGAGGGCCGACCTGACCTAGTATAGGAAATTAATTAATAATAAACCATTATCAATTCTGCAGTTTAGTTTGATCAAGGCCGACAGGCTATAATATTAACATGTATCAAGGTTAATATTGCTGATTTCAAATACTCTGCTCTTCACTGCACACAACCATGTCACTGTTAATTTTTGTGAACCAGAATATAAGAATGCAATAATCAGAAATACAATAACAGATGACACAATTATTATCCTGGGAAAAACCCTCCTCACCAAGGGAAACAACCCAGCCCTCCAAAGATAGTTCCTTTATTGAATAATCACAATGTTTGATACAAAGCTCACAAGCTTAGATTGTAGATAGACTTCTTCATCAGGACTGTCATCACATAACAGATACTAAAAAATTAGAAATATATCCTTCAAGGATTAACCATCTATATAATATATATGTATCTCCACTTTTGAATCACAGACAATGTATAAAACAGGTTACATGATCATATTTCTAAGATTGAATTTTCACACAATAAAATTGCCAAACTATCACTGTCTATCTATCAGAATAGGATCATGATGATCAACTTAATCGATTTTCAAATCACACTGCTGACCAGAAAAGACCATGAGCAGCTGTAACTTCTGAGCACTCAAGAATGAATAATCCGATAAGCTGAAAATGAAACCCGACCACCCATCATGTCTGTATGTCTCCCACAAACATAGACTTTTCAAGATTCAACTCAACCCACAAGGAGATGACAGCAGTTACTCTTGCCGTTACAAGGCACGAGAGTTACAGTGTTACACAATGCTTCAACACCAAATATGCACCAGTCACCTGCGATACTTTTTCAGAATCACCATCCAATGGTCTCTATACACACCATTTGTCAGTCAATGCTAAACTTGAACAAATACCCTTTTTCTTTAGAATACAAGGAGACACACGGTTTCATAACGAACCGTCAACCGTTTTGGATGCCATGTGCTATGTATCATACATGTGGTCACGATGCCAGGTAATGATGCTATGCGGATTAAAGACTCCAGACGAGCAGACTGATTAATAACACTTGCACATTAAGTCTGAGTAGTGGCAGCTGTGAGTGGTTGACGTTACATATATGAAGGAGCTCTCTTGCAACTACTGCTTCCAACATTAACAGTCACATCTTGTTAAATACATTCAAATTTAAAACACAGAAGCCCACATGACTTGTTTATCTTCCAAAGTAAAACAGAGTTAGCCATACATATAGTAACCCTTAGAACAGATACACAACAGTACTTCATATAAGTCCTAATGATGGTTTAAGATAGTTTAGCTTTTAGGATGATCATTTTATGATATCCAGATACTATTTTAATTTTTATGCTGATAATGGATCTCAATTCTTAATTTTGCCAAATTACTATCTTTTCTTCCGTGTCAAGATTCTTTAATCCAGATTCTTAGATAAACATGGGGATATAAGGATATGCCCCTTCTCATGAAGTACCCCTCTGGTTAACCATATCTCAGCCTTGCTTCCTATTCTCAGAGCCTCATACTTCCTACCCGATTTAAATATGATCAGATTAAATCCTAGAGTTCAAACAAAGATAAAATCTTTGGAAGTATTAACTTAATTTTTATCTGTCTGATAACACAATCTCACCAGATGACTCAAGAATTAGATTACCATCATATGCTTAGAGTCTGTATACTTCTAATTTGAGCTTAGCAGAAAGTGTAAGGCTTTTCAATTCAAGCCATATTATTTAATGGTGATACTACAGCCATCCTTCGTGGAGATATTTTTCTTCCTAGTCCATCCTCATTTGTACTATAACAAATTAGCTATTAACTGATATTTGTAGTATCCTATTGACTGATATTTCTATACCATCACTATTTTTATGTAAACAGTATATATACCATGAAAGAAACAGCGTGAATATTTACAAATTCAACATTCTCAGAATGGCCACCATTTTGAACATAGTATTTCTATTAATATTGCTTTAAGTATTTACATTCTGGAAATTGGTATATATATTCATTCAGAGGTGATATCCTTAATAAAGTTAGAATATTGGGGTAACGGTTAGTCCAGTATGTGTCTAATGAATATAATTAACCATCTCCTATTTGATTACTCAAGGAACTATCTTGCCAAATGTGACCCCATCAGCACCCTTATTGGCAAGCATATCTGGTTCTTTATTTCCTTCACAATATATGTGATTGATTGTAATGTCCTCAAAGAAATTAGCAATTCTAGGGTTCTCCCAAGCTTTGATTTCAATTTCCAGTTAGGAGTCCTTCTGGTACTGACAACATTTATGACAATTGACGAGTCTCCTTCGATCTCAATTCTCAAGCTTATCAGTCCTTAGGTCCTTGCATATTAGGCCTTCAGTCAATGTTTCAATTTGAGCTTCATTATTTGTAGCTACACTAATGGGTTCGGAAAATTTAGCACATACATCCCCATCCCATTGGTGGATTATGCATCCAATGCCAGCAACACCTGGGTTGCCTCAAGAAGCACTGTCGAAACTCAATTTATACCACTCAAAACTTGGTTTTGCCCATCTGCATTGTTCCCTATCTTGTTTGCAAGCTTCTACTGGTAGTCGGATGTGCATAACCTGCAAAAAATAATGATCAACTGTCTAAAAAAATATCCATGCCTTTTCCAGATCAAACTGCTTTTGCTTATTCAAGTATGTTTTGGCTTAGAAGAGTGTTGTGATCATGTATTAAGACTTCTCTCAATAGTAAATATTCAGGTTGAAAAAATTGACATCTATTCTTTCAATAAGAAGCATTTTTCTTTTACTAATCATGTTTCCCATTTGCTTTGCAGAAATGCTTTGAATGTTCAAATATATCTTAAGATGCACAGATCTGATCATGCAGAGAAACAACTCAAAATAATGCAGCAAATTGACGAGGATCATACTCTGACACAGCTTGCAAATGCATGGATAAATTTGGCAGTGGTAACTTTTTTATGATCTATAGTCTCTCTATGCACATTGTCCTTTAATTGATCTCTAGTGTAGTAGGCTGAGGTGTTTGGTTCGCTGGTGTTTGCAGGGTGGTTCAAAGGTCCAAGAAGCATATTTAATTTTCCAAGACTTTTGTGACAAGTACCAACAAACTGTTACTATTCTAAATGGGAAAGCTATCTGTTGTATGCATATGGGAAAGTTTGATGAAGCTGATACAGTTCTGCTAGAAGCTTTGAATAAGGTATAGCCTTTTTGTTTGTTATCTTAACCTTTTTTTCCCTCTACTAGCTAAATTAAGTTTTTAGTGACTGAAACTATAGTTGGCAAATAGTTCCATTTTATACAGTTAAAATTATAAATTATAAATATTACACACTAGCATCCGCAAACTGGCCTGCTTGCTATCAGCAGACTGCCTCATTTTGATTAGTGAATGAATTGCTCTGTCATTATTTTCTGAATTACCATAGTTGTGAAGGAAAATATTATTTAAGGCAGCTATTGAAGCCTTTGTATTTTAGTTAGTTTGTATCTAATACTTTTGTTTATCTACAGGATGCTAAGGACGCTGATACTCTTGCAAATCTAGTGGTTTGCAATCTTCATCTAGGAAAACCAGTTACTCGTTATCTTAGGTAAAGAAATTTGCAAATACCTTTACTTTGAATTGCTGTTTTGACTATGTACATTTTCAGACTCCCTTATCATTCATTTTGTTTTGGTTTCATGCAGTCAGTTGAAATCCTACCATCCAGAGCATTTGCTTATCAAGCGTTCCTCTAGTGCAGAAGAGAATTTTGATAGGTCTGTTCAGGCCGTTGCCTAAGAAGTGTAATATTAAATGAACATAATCTTGCAAGCTGGAAAGCAAGTACAAAGGATCCGCACTAATTTTTAAATTTCATTGAGTTATCCCTGTGGGTTTCTTGAATATTTTTGGTTATATATGGAATTTTCTTTGTTTCACTTATTAACCAAGTTGTTCATCTCCATACATGGGCTGCAGTCTTTAGCAGATTATTGCATTCCTAGACTTAATACTGTTTGGTTGAAGGAAAAGTTGATCCAATATTTTAATACAATGTGATTTCTGTTGGTTTCACTTTTTTGTCCTCGCCTTTTTGACCTGAAGGTCAGCTGTGAAAAACTGTGTAACTGTGTTGTCTTGTTTATTTTTATAGAAAAGTGGACAGGCATTCTTATAACTTTGGTTATTTTGTCCCAATAGTTATAAATAGGAATTGTCTAAATTGCAGATATACACTTTGGTTCATAGTATTATTGTTGCTTTGTGACAGTTAAAAGAATTTAACTTTAACAATAGGTTCTACAAATTGTTTGAATTAACATGCCTGCTTCACTGACCTTTCACACATTAGGTCAAGGATCAAATTAGGACTCTACATGGGAAGTTTCTATGAAAGGGATAACTGATCAATTCAATTGTCCCATATGTCTTGGTCAACAAATAAATAAAAGCAAATCGGAGTGACAACTGCCAATGAAAATCTACTATCTTACATCTTTATGAAAGTAATGAGGAATTGAGGATATCTAGGAAGCTGTGATCCTGTAAAAGGGAAACAGTTTTTCTAAATGGACTTATTGTTGGTTCACGGTATTCAAAAGAATTCAACTCATACAAGATGTTTGAATGAACATTCTTGAGAATCAAATTAGGACATGGACGATCAATTTAACCTCTTCATGTTTCATGGTCAATGGTTTGTGTAATCAAGCAAGAAGGCCGACTGATTAACAAAAATATCAAAATTTTAAATATAGTTTTTGCGGAGATTCAAGCAAGCTTTGATCTATATTCAGAGAAACGTTCTTTAAAAAAATGCACTATTCTATGTTATGACGAACTCTCAACAGCCAACTGCAAACCTTAATACAGGTGCTTCCAAACTTATCAATTTAGGCATGGATGTCAAAGCTCATCTTACAAGGTTGGTAAGGGGAATAGAATTCCGTAGGAGCAAAACTTTAATGACCATCCTGCTTCCATGGCCTTCAACAAATTCCGCAAAATCAATGATTCTTAAATGTTGTAATTTAATACAGTAAATAACTAATATTGTGCTCCAATTGAGTGGTCGAATTTCTAAACAAATTGGCTTTAAAGGAAATGTAAATAAGCTTCTTAATGAATTCATGAATAGGTCAATTCTCCTCTTTGCTTATGGAGATTATTCTTTTTTGGTTTTGATACTCAGATGGAAGGTTGTAATATTTGCTTGGTGCATTGTATTTCAAGTGTAGGAACCAGAGACTTGTTGAAATGGTGGAACTTATGGCAAAATCAGATCTGGCATATTGTTAATTTTTATTATGAGTTCCTGTAATGAAAAAGGTGTCCTTGTTTTGAAATCATTCTTACTCTCCTTATTAGAGTATATACTGAAGTTATATATATTTTTTGTATATATTGGTGGAATGTTTGAGAGAGGTTTCATATCTCCACGGGTTATAATGCAGATTCTAGGTTTTAGAGTATTTATAAATTTTTACACTTATTCAAATTTTAGTAATTAACAAGCTCCTCTCAGTAAAATGGGATCTACCCTCAACCTTATTTTGGTGTTGCCCCCAAACCACTATCAAACTACAATTCTATGCAAGTAATAGGCCAATGATGAATCATGATCATAAAAATCAACATAATATATATCCCTTATCGTAAATCTTTGCATATTCATAGTCAAATCCATGATCAAGACCTCGCAAGGGTCACCGCCCCTTGACACCAAACTTCCACCCACCATTCTTATTGTTTATGCAACCATTCACATGTTTTCAATGTTTATTAGAATAAATTTCACTTAGTATGCCAAAATTTCATTTGCAATTCTTATGCTTATTCTTGGTTTGCACTTTCTCCCAAAATTCCAAAACTCTACCCACCATTGTTAATGTTAAAATTTTAATTTTTTAATGCAATCGTTTTCATGTTTACTAATGTAAACTTTGCATGGTATGGAAAGGTTTTATTTGCACCACCTCCCATGTTGTCCCTCAAGTGCCCTTCCTAGTGACCCCTCACGAGAAACTTGGCGAACCATTGTTTTATAGTTGAATTTTGACAATTGACAATCTTTGAAGGGGGGGAAATTGGCTGAAGTATTTCCAAATTGTAAAATAGTTCAGAGAAAAGAGCATCCATTCCATAAGTTTGCATTGGCACTTCGCAACTTCGTTGTTTAGAAGCAACTTGCAGGTTACTTCAGAAATTTACCTTAATATTATTCAGGACTTCATTTAATTTTTATATTAAAATAGTATATAAAACTGTACATCATAAGGAGAAGCTGCTCCAATATGCAAATGACTCGAGTTCGATCACCAAGTTACAAAAAGAGACATTGTATCACATATGATCAAGTTTGAGCATAGAAAATGTAGGTAGCTAAGACTAATGGGTCACATTAAGTCCCATGACCTTATGATATTATTGCTACATTCCGCAAATCATAGTCAAATGCACATGGGAGGGTCCATATGAGCTTCGTCAACCTCATCCCATTTGATTTTCTTCTTGGCCTTTGAACTCTTATATACTTCTTGTATCTCCTTGGCGATACCTTTTTCTTTCAAGTATTCATTGAGCAAATTTAACTCATCTTGATTCAGCTTATTCTTCCCATGGGGGAAGAAATATACAGATTGTATGTCAATTTTATAGACTAAGATTACACCCTTTGGTAGCACCAATGTAAATCTCTCCTTTGGGATCTCCATATTGGCAGATACTTGTAACATTATCGAAAGATAGGTGAGATTGCTTCAAAAATTAGTAAGATATCTTCTTTAGGACTGAAAGATCTCTTCATTCCTCCACAAAAACCAAAGAACATCATTAGTAAAAAAAACCAAAATCAGTTCAAGTTAGCATCAAAATTCTCAACATGGCCAGCCAGAATTTCCATTCAAGAAAAGCCTTCCCTGTCATTCCAAATAGCAGGCAAGGCAAAAGAACAAAAACCAAAGGGACAACGTATTTTAATTCCAAAAAACATGTTCAAAACATTCAGGCCTTTGACACTCACAAGTTCTAGTGGACAAGTCAATCACATTTAGGACCTCATAAATATCAAGCTTCTTAAGAAGTAAAAGCCAATGAAAATAGACTTTCTTAGGTTCAGACATGTTATGCAAAAAAATAGGTTATGCAAAAAATAGTTTAAAGTTTTCAGCCATTTGGAGTCCTGCCAGTCGCTTTTCCAAATTGCATTAGGCCACTAAATTGCATAAAGCCACAGGAAGATATCATTGTTTTTAATAAGCATTTCATAGATTTTCTTTACAGTAACTTCTGCAAATTTGGTGCTGTCTTTCCATCTAACCTGTTCCAGAAGCTTTGATTCATTGATAAGCTTTCCAAGAAACCAATCACCCAAGGCTTTTGTAATCACAGTGTATGTTTTCTTATGAGAAGTTGGAATATTATACTTACAAGACACTTGTTCCCATGTACCTATTTTGTCCTCAATCAAGATGTCTTTTTTTAAATTTAATCAAATTGAAAAAATATGTGGAGTGCTCGTCCCTGGCTTTGAGCCAATTCATCCTAACTCTTATCTTTAGACCTTGCAACTTGTAGTTCTGGTTTTTTCTATTGACATATTTAGTCCTCGTTAGTTTGGCTTCTAGAATTTCATTGGGGGTATTATTTTGAATTCCTTCCTCTATAATACCATGTTTTTGATGAAGTACATATTCCACATTGTTTATGTCGAGTGCCTTCTTTATCCCATTAAACTGAAACATATTTCTCCACAATGAAAGTTGCTCGTTGTAGTATTCGGAGAGGACAATACTAGAATGAATAACATCTAAGCAATCTTCACCTTGGAGAAGAGACACAATCAGTTTAAAGAGGCCGAATCTTGTAGTTCTCTAAGGTGTTAAGGAGACCTTAAAGAAATTGAAGTTGAAATAAGAGAATCATCAGACATAGAAGAGGGGATAATAGAGATTGCATTATTGCCAATTGCAGATGAAAATGAGAACATAGACCTATTGGATACATTCAATCCAATCTGCAATAGAGCCTGTGATCCATTGATTGATTATTGCACCAAGAAAACCAAATTGATGATGAAGAGGCTTTCATATTTGCAAATGGATCAAACAAATTGAGGGATTTCTTGAGTTTAGCCCAGAAAAAGTGTTCATCTCCTTTCTAGCAAGTCCCCTTATCTCCCTTCTTATCTTTCTTAAGCTCTAGCATATTGAAATCCCTCACCGAAATCCAATGAGCCTTAGTGAGAGAGGATGGCAACCAATTCCATAGGGCGGCCTTGTCTTTGTAATAATTGGAGGCATACAAAGAACATATGCCTATGACCTCTTAATCAATTCCCAAGGTGACCCAACTTACTCTATTGCAAGGGGATGCGCCCAACTGAAAAATTCTGTCAATCCATCTTGGATGTATTAGGATGATAGTGCCTTCTTTACCCTTTTCATGATAAAAAATAAATGATTTAACTTGATTCCAAATAAATTTCATGGTATTCAAAGCTTGGAAGCCAACCAACTTAACTTATTGAAGGCACAAAAAGTCTAGCTTGGGTCTATTTCTGCAAAATGCCCTCACTACATATTTCCTGTTTCGCATTTTCAACCCCCTCACATTCCAACTACATATGTCAAAATTTATTCAGGAACAGGGTCTTCTTCTGATTTTTATAAGTATGTCAAAACACTTGTGGATATCCTTCCCATTTAATCTTGTTTTTATCTTCCCTTCTAGGATTCTCCTCTTTAGTTATAGGTGATTCCTAAAGAGACTCATCGATCATCTCAACATCTGGGTGAGCAAGAACAATTTCCTTATCGTAAGCCTCATCCTCAGGCCTGAGGTCATAGTCTATAGCTTGGGGGTCTACCTCACTCCCCACAAAGGCCTTAATATTCATTTGTCTAATATCATTAACCTTGCTCTGAATGGTCTCAAGAGCTAATTGCTGGGCACTTTGCTTGATTGGACCAAAAGAGAGTTCAAGTCTCGTTTGAGGACGAGTTAGGGATAGAGGAACAAGTGTCTTGTTTGCAGGAAAAACTTCTACTTCCTCCTCAAACAGAGGGTTGATAATCTAAATTCTCATATTTCTTTGGATAGATTCCTCTATATCATCCACCCTATACCTATTGGGACCAAAATAATCTTTCTTACTTCTGTGAGTACCCTGAATATTTAATATATTTTATTTATTTAAGTATTATTCAATCTTATTTAAAGACTATAAATATTAAGTAATCATATGTATGTATATATTAAATCCTCTATTCTTAATGACAATATATAAATTGATTATTTTGTTTTAAATATTAACACATCAAATGTGCTTAAAGAACCTAGTATTGAAATACCTGATTGGATACCTATGCTTATACTTGCCTATTAATAAGGCCCCTTTAATTATGTAATATGCATGAGGTATTCTATGAAGTATAAATCCTCATAGATCACCTTGGAGTTGTGGCATGACTTACATGTATATGTATTCCTTAGTCATGTTTGAAGCATATTAAGGCAGTTTTAAGAATGACACCAATATGGAATGCAATCAACTTGGGAGACTATACATTTAATGGAAAGGGATTCCCCTTCAGGAAAGCCATGTGAAGGTATGGGCGTCCCCAAATGCATTTAAAATATTCGGTCGTTCATTGAATTTGATGGTATGACAATAAATCCCCCCCTTTTCGCTCAGGCAAGTCAAGTGTCGTGTTTATACTTCAATTAGTTTGTTTGCATGTTATCCTCCTTGTTTGTACTTCCATTAGTTTGTTTTCAGGTCTGCGTGAGTTAGTTTTCAAGTCTATTTTAGACGAATTGACAGAGAGTAGTGTTTGAATCTGCCTGTACACATGCGAGTAACATTTGCTTGAATGTTTTTAAGCTTTTCAATAATTTCGTTATTTGCAAAATCTATCAATCTTTGCAATCCGTTAGATGACATCTCATTAAGAAAAATATATCAATTAATTTCAGTGCGTTGTCAATGATTCCACAATTTTGTATGCATGACAACCACGGTTTTTCCATTTGAAATAAATGATAAAATTTTATCCTGGTGTTCCTGTCTAAAAATTCAACTGCTTTGTCTATGCTTCCACTTCTTAAATGCCTGACTACCAAAACGTTTCCAACCTTACTCTGATAAAAGGAAAACAAATTTCTTTTTATGCTCTAAGGGATGTCAAAAACTGGTGGCCAAGCTCTCAATTTGGCACAGGTGGGAAGTACATAATTAAAGAATTAATTAATGTTGAATAGCCTCTCAGGCCAATCTGCCAGGAATTTTTCTTAGTCTTCATCATTTCCCATGATATATTTCTGTAGCTAATGAAGAAAAATTCATTTTAATTATAATTTTATTCTTATTTGTTGGAATATTAATGACTATTTATCGAGTCGATCTTATTCAAATAGAAGAGATTGCTTTATGATTTTAATAGATTTCACTTTTCTCTTCATTATGAATAATATCTTTTGCTCATGTTCTTCAACAACATTTAATGTTTTGATTACGTCATTTTCAATCTTTATGTTGCACAATAAATTGATCATTATTAACAGTAAGGCATGATTCCATGTTATTTCATAATCATAGAGTTGTTATACCTATTTATTCGTATCAATAGTCATTATTTATGATTGATGTTTACCTACATGTGTGATATCATGACTAAAGTTGATGTTTACTTATTGTATTGGCGATGGCTTAGCATTAGGCAATATCAATGAATCAATGATGTTAGAGACATCTTGATGTAACTCTTGACTAGAATTTATCTTGTTTTGATTAAGTAAAAACAAGTTTTGAAAGGACCCAAAACCTTATACAAAAGCATTGAAAGATAGGGCAATGAAAGACCATAAAACAACTGTGATGCACCACCTAACAAACCAAAGGAACTAACCTTAGTTCCCACCAAGTGGAACAAAAACCAGCCCAACAAAGCACAAGAAAGGGCAATTAAGATTTACATTTTGGTCCATCCTTATGTGAACGTAAATTCATATCAAAAGAAGGTTTGAAAGATTTAATTATCTTTCCTTTAAATGTTGTCCATCCATCCTCCACCTTCTCAGTAGCATTCTGCCAATCCAAAGAAAAACTAGAAGAGCCCACTAAACGACAGGCCGCATCAACATCCATAGAAGGGACATGGATAGCACCACTAACAATCTCCAATACCCCCCAGGAGAACTAGGGACAACAATACCCACAACACCAGCAGTCAAGACAACTGATCCAAAGACAACATTGACAATCTGGTCAGGAACAACAACAACAACACCTGAAGGGACAACATCAACAGTCTAAACCAAAGCCGCATCAGTAGCACTAGCCAAAGCATGATCAGTCTAGAAGGGCAAGCAACCAAACTTTATGAATAAAATTTATCTTGTTGAAACCACTTAATGACGTCTAATGGTGATCAAAATTATGAACATATATTGAAGAGTAAACAAGGGAATTAGCTTAAACTGACACTCTTTTCTAGCATCTACTCTTGTTTTTCTCTTGAACATACTTGTATTCTTATATATGTTGTGTAAGTATTGTGACCTTAGATCCTTATGAAAATAGATGTTCTTGTAGAAGAAGGGTTAACTTACATATAGAAAATATATTGTGCATGATATGAATGAAACTGACATTCGTCTAAGCTAATGTATGTATGAATTTAGTTTCATGATACTAATGCTTAAGTTAAATACATGTTGTGCTTTCCATGTGTTTAAGATAGAATCAGATTTTACAAAAGGATTGTTGCTTCTATTGTAGTACTTATTTATGCATTTTATTTGTCCATAATATCATTACAAATTTGTATTTGGTTATGTCATGTGGCACAAATTCCATACTCTTGTTAGTTTCACCTTGTTAGACTTCCTCGTGATGGGCTGGGTATCTTTCATTTCATGAAAGATTCTGGGGAAGCATAACTTGGTTTGTGGTAGGGTGGAAAACACGTTATTTGCAAAATCTATCAATCTTTGCAATCCGTTAGATGACATCTCATTAAGAAAATATATCAAATCAATTTCAGTGTGTTGTCAATGATTCCACAATTTTGTATGGCATGACAACCACGGTTTTTCCATTTGAAATAAATGATAAAATTTTATCCTGTTGTTCCTATCTAAAAATTCAACTGCTTCCACTTCTTAAATGCATGACTACCAAAACGTTTCCAACCTTACTCTGATAAAAGGAAAACAAAGTTAAGAAAATAAATTTAGGAATTTGGTTTATACTAGATATAATATGGGAAAAAATAATTTATTTTATTATATTATATAAAGAGAAAATAAGTATATTTTTCAAATATAGATATGATCATTTAAATTAATTAAAACATTATATATATATATATATATTATATATATATATATATATATATATATGTATGTATCTATATATATATATATATATGTATGTATCTATATATATATATATATATGTATGTATCTATATATATATATATATATGTATGTATACATATATACATATATATGTATGTATACATATATACATATATATGTATGTATACATATATACATATATATGTATGTATACATATATACATATATATGTATGTATACATATATACATATATATATGTATGTATACATATATATACATGTATATATATCTATATACATGTATATATATCTATATATATGTATATACATATATATGTATGTATACATATATATGTATACATGTATATATATCTATATCTATATATATATATATATATATATATCTATATCTATATATATATATATATATATATATATATATATATATATATATATATATATATATATATATATATCTATATCTATACATATATATATATATATCTATACATATATATATATATCTATACATATATATATATATATATACATGTATACATATATATATATATATACATGTATACATATATATATATATACATGTATACATATATATATATATATACATGTATACATATATATATGTATGTATATACATAT